>OZ022264.1:171257527-171352527 GCA_963978885.1 Nemotelus pantherinus | reverse complement strand
GACTTAATTAAAATAGTATCCAGCCTATGCACTGATTCACAGCCTTCATACATAAATTCTCGTAGAACTCAGACCCAGCACAAGAACTAATTGTATTTTCCCAATATTTCATTTTTTCCTGTAACTCAGGACTCTTTTAATTCGAGTATGGCATACCGGCAACAATAAGGCAGCTTCCCAAACCATCGGCAAAATTCAGTCCTTCGCTCAATTCCTCTCACAACGCTAAACAATATTGCGCCCAGTCGACAATAATCTGCAATCGCTTTTGCATATTCGGCTAATATCATTTCGACTTGTCCGGCCGCACGAAGCTCCCGGAATACATATTTCTTCTTCTCAATATTGGCTGTAATCTGCTTTTCGCTCAAAAGTTTATAGACAATATTCAAATAGTCGTATGATCCTGCCGGCACTACATTGCAAATGTTTTGAAGGGTCATCCCTAGTTCAAGTATCTACAAGTACAGATTTGTTTAGTTTCACGTGATTTTCTGAGGATCATAGTCGAACCATATCCGGGTTATTTGGGTTTGCGTAGTTGAAATCGAATTTTTCGCCAGTGGGATCTCGACAAACCGCTAAATGGAGAACGGCATCAGTGGGTACAACATGATCGTAAAAGTATTGTTTGACGCAATTTTGACATGATTGGAAGAGTTGTTCGACTAATTCACCAGTTAGCCTCTTTGTATCACCAGCGACTATGACCTTAAAATATAATATTCTAAATAATCATCGCTTAAAACGACGAAAAGCAAATTATAACACCGATCGAAACACTTTCTCACTAGTTCGCTGAAATGCCCACCAGGATTGAATAATAAAAATTTCACCATATTCTTCTTAGGTTCGGAACTGAACTACATCAGGACTTACCCATCGTCACAGCATTCCGTCATACATTCCAGAAAAGCCAGCAAAGGCCGGATCACATTCGATATGGTTTCTTTTTCAACAGATTTCTTCTCCCCCGTTTTAGAATCATCCTGCGATTCGATTTGTTTCCTTCTTCGACAATCTTTTCAGCAAGTGTTCTTCCTCAAGTTTCTTCAGCACTCCAGAGACGCCTTTAGTATTGTTTTCTTTCTACACAACCGGTTTACGCTGCTTCTGACGTTGCGCAGTTCCGTTGACTTTCTGGACAAGACGAGTCAGTTCGCAAAAGTCGAGAATTTGAAAGAGATCGATGTTGAAGAATTCACACTCGGACATAAGCTCATAGGTTCGCAGCACCCTAGATGTCGTCTCGCTAAAAATTCCTTCAGGTGGTTGAAGAAGCTTCTCTAGTCGTTTTGTTACAAATATCAGTTGATTAATTTTCAGGAGATTCTTCGTTTTGAATCGAGAGCAATATTTTGTTTTGTAGCTAACAAGCTGTTTTTGGGCTACCTGCAGTTGCGCTAAACTGATTTCATTTGGTAAAGCAATAGAGCGATCTGAGCATCTTTTATAGCCGCTCAAATTGAATAGTAAGTACATGCTTTGAATTTTTCGCCAGCTTGAACTAAATCTTCGATATCGGCTATTTCTACAAGTGAGCTCTCACGTAATTCTCCAATAGCTCGGGATTTGTAAGGGATTTTGCTTGCTCTTCCATCGTCTTCGAGGCTGGTGTTGTTGAGTAGGATTTTCGCAGATCCAAAAACCGTTCATATATCATTGCGGCCGGTCGCAGTTGTTTAACGGTTGCATTTATGCAAAGATTTTGCCGGGATGCAAGAGATACGCATCGAATTTCCGATGCATAATCAGTACGTTTTATGTCACGTGCGATTTGAGCGAGCTGCGAATGAGTTCGACTACAAAATAGTATCTGAAATAGAAGTATCTCTACTCTGCCTCTCTGTATAATAATATTAAATGACATACCTTGACATTTTTGTACAAACACTATTCATTTTTTGAACAATCTTCTTGAGCCGATTCATTGTTTCCGTCACCCAATGTCAGATCGTCAACTCCGTCATCATTTTCTACTGAGTCAACAGTGTTCCTGCCTCTTCCTTTAACTAAATTCTTTAACGGCACCTTCATTCGCTCTTCTTTCACCTTCTTTGTTTTCTTCCTACTTTTCTATAAGCTATTTCATCTTTTCCAATCGTTTTGCTTCATCTATTTTTTGTAATGACCAAAACTGAGGTTGAATCCAATCCTGACTTTTCTGTGATTCGAGATCCGAATTCTCAATTTCTTTGTGTACTTCTATCGAACGTTCATTTCGCTACTTCTTTCGTTTGGAACCTGCAATTGCTAAAAATTATTAATTTCACGTTCATATTGATCAATATCAAAACTAAATACTATTAATTTTAAATTCCCGCTCCGTTTTCAAATGCTAAATCTGTTTTCGAATCGATCAGATTTCTAGCTCGCGACGCCACTGAATATTTTCGAACATGATATGTTCTCATATCATGCCGCGAATAAATTTTCAACACTTTTACAAGAAATCTAAATAAAAATTTACTATTTTTCGATGCGGAATAGTAGAAGACAAAACGAAAAGCACGATTTTGCATTCTAAACGGAAAATCGCCAAATTTAAACGCACCGACAGCCATTTGAATTTCACTTAACGCACTTATGACAACATTCGACACGAGTTTACAAATAAAAATGTTATTTTTTGGCCGATTTCCAACAAAACTTTAAATCGGAACGCACAATTCTTATAAATTAAACACATTTCTTTATATTTCCCCGAAAAATTTTGTCAAAACTTTTTTTTTTTTTTGTTTTTTTATACCTCCTTCACTCCACTCTCTCCATCACTCAATATGCACGGTCCGTGTGCATCACAAAATCATCACTAAGTAATTATTCCTAGTACTTCCCAGACAATTGGTGTATTGGTATAAGGGATAGTACCATCTTGCTTTTTATAGTTAGTACTTTAGGTCATATTGTGTACATTTTATTTGTCATCAAGACGTGCGTCCAGAGAAAAGTTTACAAAAAACTCTGGATTTCATTAGCAGTGTGCTCTTTCGATGTACATCTTTAGATTTTCTTTAAACTTTACTAAGTTTTCCGTTTTCTTTAAACTTTACTAAGTTTTCACAGTTCGAAGGATGTTTGGCCATTTGAGCTGTTTCGTTAAAATCTTATAAATCAATTTACCTCGTTCAAGCAGTATAAGTTTGTTGATATTTAGAAGCCCAGTTCTAGCATATACCGCTGAAGTTGAGGTAAGTGTGGGCATTTTATGAATTGTTTTGATAGCTTTGGTCATAAGTCTTCCAATAAGCTCAATATTGTGTTTGGAAGTCTGACTCCACAACAATACTCCATATGTGATTAAGGAAACAATGTACGCATGGTAAATGGTAAGCTTCGTTTGTAAAGGTATAAATTCAAACCTTTTTATTACTCCTATCATAGGTGCCACTTTGCATCTGATGTTGTTGATGTGGTTTGCCCATGTCATTTTATCATCTAGCACCAATCCTAGATATTTAATTGAATTTACATTTTCAAGCTGTACCCCGTTTACTTGGATGCGTAGGCTCACTGGACGTTTGTTCCTCTGCTGAAACACAATGTATTTAGTCTTATGGATGTTAAGAACTAGTTTACTTCGCTGAAGCCAGTTGAAATATCGTTCTAAATCTGCATTTATAGTGTTCTGTAGTGTCAATTCATCATTTCCGGAATAAAGAAGAAGGGTATCGTCCGCAAAGAGCACAATTTTGCAAGATAGCTGAATGTCCTGTATGCTGTTCACGTATAGCAGAAAAAGAAGCGGGCCGAGGATAGATCCTTGTGGTACACCGATATTTACTTCACATTCTCTGCTGACGTAATTAGAATTTTTGGTTACTATCCGCCTATTTATTAGGTAATTTCTGACTAGTAGCTTTATTTTATCCCCAAATCCGTATTTACTTAATCGTTCTAGAAAAATTCCATGGTCGATGGTGTCGAAAGCTTTTTGTAAGTCAACGAAGATAGCTGCGGCATGATTTCCCTTATCCAGCGTAGAGTTTATAAAGTGCACTGCATCCAAGGTTGCCGCTAACGTGCTACTTTGTTGTTGGAACCCATACTGAATTGGGGCTAACCCATACTGAATTCTTCTAAGAATTGTAATATTCTTGCATTTATTACTTTCTCAAATATTTTGCACATAATACTGGTGACAGCAATGGGGCGGTAATTAGATGGATTTGCACGATCACCTCCTTTAAATACAGGCGTGATTCTTGTTAATTTAAGGCAATCAGGGAAGGAACCAGTTTTAAGGTGTTCATTGATGTTGACCGTTAATACATTTATTATGTAGTTCTTCAATAGTTTGATGTCTTCGGAAGTGATTGCATTGAGTCCTGGGGATACTCCAGCCTTTAAATTATCTATTACTTCAGATATTTCTTTCCGTGATGTAGTGCGTAAATGCATGGACGTTAAAGTATTCACTTTTATGTTGATATCTGAGCCATAAGTAGCTTGCTGCTGCTGTGTAAGATTAGTGCCGATAGTTGCGAAGTAATTATTTAGATATTGAGTTACAAGAGAGGGATCATTTAACAGGGTTCCATTCACACATAGTTCATTTATGCATGTCATATGCGTTGTATCCTTTGAAGTTGATGTCACTTCTTTAATTATTTTCCAATATTTAGCAATATTTCCAGCTGCGTTCTCGAATTTATTGGCAAAATAACGTTTCTTTGCCTCCTGTGTAATCTTATTTGACTCCCTTTTTTTTTTACTAATGTTCGAAGAACATTAGTATTAAAATCGATTCGGCCAAAAATTCATATTTCCATATATATATATATATATATATATATATATATATATATATATATATATATATATATATATATATATATATATATATATATATATATATATATATATATATATATATATATATTAGGGGGACCGGAAAGTAATGTCGTTTCTGCGCATGTCAAAACTTGATTGTCATCTGTCAGCTCATTGTGCATTTCAAAGTGGCGCTAAAGGCATTGTAAGGTTATAGTGACTTGTTTACTTATAAACAATGAAATTAATTTTGTTTTTTTGCGATCTTAGCTGAAATGGCCAGCCAAATACCAGAAGAGGTACACATCCGACACTGCATGCTTTTTGAGTTTTGCAAGGGTAGCAACGCAACGGTTGGGACCAAAAACATTTGCGATGTTTATCCAAATGCACTGGACGTTCGTAAATGCCAAAGGTGGTTTTCCAGATTCAAATCGGGTAATTTTGATCTTTCGGACTCGTATCGATCAGGAAGACCAACAACATTAGACAACGACATGTTAAGGGCGGAATTGGAAGCATATCCGCGTCAAACAATCGAAGAATTGTCAAATAGTCTTAACCGATCATGGTCCACCATCCAAGAACATTTGCAGCAGATTGGAAAAGTAAGCAGAGCAGGAGTCTGGATCCCGCACAACTTATCCGATCAGAACAAAGCTAACCGATCCACCACATGCAACATATTGCTTCAAAGATACAGCACAGAATCATTTTTTGATCGCTTGATTACTGGAGATGAGAAATGGGTCCTTTATGATAATCCCAAACGCAAAAGGCAGTGGCTCTCTCCAAATGAATTGCCACGAAGCACTGCTAAGCCAGATTTACACCCTAAAAAAGTGCTTTTGTGTGTATGGTGGAGTATTCGCGGCGTTGTTCATTTTGAGTTGCTAAAACCTGGACAAACTGTTAATGCAGACCTTTACTGTGCACAATTGGAGCGAGTAAATCAATCTTTAATTGGAAAGTGGCCAGCGATTGTTAACCGCAAAGGCGTTATTTTGCAACACGATAATGCAAGGCCGCACAGTGCGAAGCGAACCCTGGAAAAAATTAATGAATTGGGGTGGGAAGTACTGCCTCACCCACCATACTCGCCTGATGTTGCACCATCTGATTTCCATTTATTCCGGTCGCTGCAACACTTTCTAAGTGGCAAAAAATTCGCAAACTTGAATGACCTCCAAAATGCCCTCTCCGGATATTTTGCCGAAAAACCAATTGATTTTTATCGATCCGGCATTGAAAATTTACTTTTTACTTTAACACTTTCTAAGTGGCAAAAAATTCGCAAACTTGAATGACCTCCAAAATGCCCTCTCCGGATATTTTGCCGAAAAACCAATTGATTTTTATCGATCCGGCATTGAAAATTTACTCACTAGGTGGCAAAAGGTTGTCGATAATGATGGTGATTACATCATTGATTAAAAATAAAAATTAATTAAAAAATTATGTGTTTGAATTTTGTGTAAAAAAGCGACATTACTTTCTGGTCCCCCTAATATATATATATATATATATCATCAAAAAATTTCAGTGAGATAATCTCGAGAACGCGCCATCCGATTGAGCTGTAACTTTCAGGATACATTGGTGTATATGCAGAATAGGTCCAGGTTTCTTTAAATGTCAGTTATTGTTAACCTTTTGGCGCCGGCGGCCATTAAAGTGATATTTTTAATATACCTATTATTTCGTGCACAAATGATTTTCGCAAAAATAAAGTTAACGAAATAAATTTTGAACGTGTTTTACATATGAATCGGATAATGCTTTGGAATTTTTTAACCATATGTGTGCGCTGGGTGCCTAAAAAGAGGACGCGAAAATTTGAAAATTTTTAAATTTCGATAACTTTTGACAGAGCTATTCAATCATTACGAAATTTTCAGAACATATTGATATTATTTAGTTGTAGATTTGTGTAGCTTTTAATGAGCGTGCTGGCAACCCTGTAGCTAGGGCAGGCACTGAAAGTGAAAACCTCCAAATCATCGTCTCTCTTGAAAAAATGCCGTTTCTTCAAAAAAAAAGCCACTCATATGTAAATCTTGTGCTTTGTTTACATAACAAAAAAAAAAAAAAGATATGGTATAACGGGCACGCCTGGTAACCCTTGCCCAATTTACCTATATTTTTAGCATCAAAAACTTCTGTTCACGGAAACTCACGATCCGATGAGCAGAATTATTTGAAATTCACAGAATGTATTGGCCTTAAATAGGACCAGATCTGATAGAAGTAATTTTGAAATGCGGGCGATTCTGTGCCAGTGGCGCCATCTTCAAAAATCACTAAAAAAGATAACTGTTTTTAGATAAAATATCAGTATTTGCCTGGGTGTCCGACTTAATAAGAATGCCTCCATCACGCAGATGTTTAGTATATTGAACTGAGGTTTTTAATTTTACTGGCTTGATGTTGGATTTAATCGCCTCCATTGTAATACTCGCGTCTTGGTTCTTCTTAGGCTTGATTATTATCCCTTTATTGAATTTCTTCTTCTCTTCAACGTTGGCCGAATTAGTTTTAACAATTGCAGCATATGAAATAGGTGCAGTTTCTTTTGAGACTGTACTTGATAACTTATCGACTTTCGTTTTTAAGTCGAGCATCAATCTCATCGCAGAATCAATTTGAGATGCGATTCGGTCGTCACGGTTTTTTTTAAAAAGTGAGTCACATTTTTTACAAAACCATTTTACTTTATCACTAAGCTTCATAATTGCCTCATACTCCTTCGGTTCAATATTGACACACTGTGTGTGATACCATTTATCACCACAAAATCCCTTACATTGGAGACCTGGCATGGTATCAGTGACTTTTTGCATTTTCCGCATTTGTCACCTGTACTAGCCATTTGGTTTTTATTTTGGCGGCTCTCTCCTACTAATTGAAACTTGCCAAGTGAGCTTTGATTCGAGTTCGCTGAAAGCTAAAATCTTTCGTTAAAGTTTAGCACTGGCACACACCACTCATACACCCGTTCAAAAATAACAGCCACACAATTTTCACAAAAACAGTTAATAAAATTGAATTCAAAAACATATAAATGGCACGAAATAGGAAAAAGTCACCCAAATCCGGATTTTCGCCAATTATCAAAACACTAAATAATTCACAAACGGCAAAATTTTCAACGAAAAAGTGCTTTAAAGTGTTTGTTTTAAATTTTCAAAAATTAGCTGTTCCGACACACGTCTAATCACTTTGACAGTTCAGTCTAGCTTTAACAAAATCGATCACATTAAACTAGTAAGGCGAACGGACACATCAGCTTGTGTAGCCGATTTCGCGAACACCATAACACGAATTATGTTAAAGCTAACAACACAGAACCCGCAACAAACTAAATTTTCACTTTTTCACATTTTCATTCGATAATTTCGTTGTCCTTTATTGTCCATGGCAAGAGAATTCACAAAATTAAGACTTACCTATGGAAGCCAACGTTTTCAGCTCCCTGTTCCCGCGTAGAAATACGCTTTCTCACAACACACTTCACTTTATAGGATACACCGAACGATTTCCTATAATCTGACTTGCCGACAAACTTTTCCGACACGATTTTACCTTCGAAAACGTGCAACAACCGCCCTAATGCACGATTTGTTAATGAAAATCTGGCGGCCATCTTTAACTGTCAAAGTAAAATCGGCAACATATGTTCGTAAAAGTACTGCCAGGTTTGAAAATAGCTTGAGGGATGTTTTGGGAAATCATCGCCTCGATTTCAGATTTTTTTAAAGCATTTTTGATAAATTTTGTTACATTTGCAACAAATGTGGCCTACATTGTATGTGTTTGATGAAAAAATATTTGAAAGATATATTTAGCGAAAAATGTAATGGATTTAACTTGAATGCTTGTGCCTAAAATGTACTGAACGACGCATTAAAGATTGCTGCAGATAAAAGTAATAGTACCAACATAATTTAGCAAGCTCGACATTTTTTAGCCAATCAGGTGTGAAATAAATGTGTATATTAAAAAAAACTCTAGCGCACCTGAACCGCTAGAAACACTAATGTTCGAAGAACAGTAGAAGAATCGTGCAGGTTTTGAGTGCATATTCCACCACATGTGCTGCTTATTACGGCCAAACTGTTTCAAATGCCACGTTTTACTTTCGTCTTAAGAATGCATTATAACTCATATGGTGCAAGGTTTCAGATATTACCACTGGCATGAATTTCAACGTTTATGAGAGCAAAACACGGGTTAATTATATTCGTTATCAGTTGCTTATTTCACATAATTTTGAAAGCAGCATCTCATATAACATCAATGAAGAAAATGCTCAGTGCCTGCAGCACTGTAACTGAAGTTGGTGTTTGGGGCTGCGATCCGAAAAATTTGCAGAACTTTGCGAATTGTAACATCGGTTATTTATTTTCATTGTAAATGTTTCCGGTATGTATACTAACTGTAAGCATTTATTGATACAAAAGTAGCACAACCGACTCGTGCTGGCAACCTTCGCCAGTATCAAATCCAAGAATATATCAAATCTGCTTCACGTTGTTTAATTACATTCGAAGTTATAGGAGTATAAAGAAATTTAGGATTACCTGCAGCGAGTTTTTTCAAATGATCGAAAGCTTAATATTTGCTGTTTATTGTCACTACAATATCATTACCATTTGAAAATTCTACGATAAAACCGCTTAATAAAGATATTGCAATTAAACACAAAACCAACAATAGCTGGCAACCCTATCGTGTCTTTTCAACCAAATTTGGCCTGAATAATGTTTATGACAGGTTTCATTAATTGTATGAAATTCGTATTGATTTCATGACTGCACTGGAAGTTATAGTACAAAAAGTTTTATTTTCTTGAGCGAATTTTCAAAACCAAAGACACAAAAATTACCATAGCAGGTAGCACCAATCAAATTTTTCAACCAAATTTCCATCAAACAGAGATTAGAGTTAGGTTTAGCTTCTGTGTCAATTTCATGAAAATCTGGTAACTTATTCACATTTCATAGGGCAAAAAGCAGTTTTTTTTCTTTGTAATTTTTCAAGATGGCACCACTGGCACAGAGTTGCCCACAATTCAAAATCGCTTCTATCAAATCTGGTCTTACTTAAGTCCAATGCATTCTGTAAATTTTAGCTGTATCTGATTATTGGTTCGTGAGTTTCCGTGAACAGAAGTTTTTGATGCTAAAAATATAGGTTAACTGGGAGAGGGTTACCGTTCTTGTCCGACATGAAATTTCCAAAGTTTTATTTTGAACGTGTAGATAAAACATAAGATTTATATACAGATTGGTTTTATTGTAAGAAACGGACATTTTTTTGAATATTCGATGGTTTGAATGTTTTTACTTCCAAATTTTTTTTTTCAAAATGAAGACACCAAAATTATCATAGCTGGCAGCTCCAATCGAATTTTTCGACCAAATTTCTACCAAACGTGGCTTAAAGTAAGGTCCAGCAATTGTGTATGTTTCGTCAAAATCGAACGATTCAATCAGAATTTATAGGGCTAAAAACAGTTATCTTTTTTAGTGGTTTTTCAAGATGGCACCACTGGCACAGAATCACCCGCATTTCAAAATCACTTCTATCAGACCTGGTCCTATTTAAGACCAATTCATTCTGTGAATTTCAAATAATTCTGCCCATCGGATCGTGAGTTTCCGTGAACAGAAGTTTTTGATGCTAAAAATATAGGTAAATTGGGCAAGGGTTGCCAGGCGTGCCCGTTATACCATATCTTTTTTTTTTTTGGTTATGTAAACAAAGCACAAGATTTACATATGAAAGGCTTATTTTTGAAGAAACTGCATTTTTTCAAGAGAGACGATGATTTGGAGGTTTTCACTTTCAGTGCCTGCCCTAGCTACAGGGTTGCCAGCACGCTCATTAAAAGCCACATAAATCTACAACTAAATAATATCAATATGTCCTGAAAATTTGGTAATGATTGAATAGCTCTGTCAAAAGTTATCGAAATTTAAAAATTTTCAAATTTTCCCGTCCTCTTTTTAGGCACCCAGCGCACACATAGGGTTAAAATATTCCAAAGCATTATCCGATTCATATGTAAAACACGTTCGAAATTTATTTTATTAACTTTATTTTTGCGAAAATCATTTGTGCACGAAATAATAGGTATATTAAAAATATCACTTAAATGCCCGCCGGCGCGAAAAGGTTTACAATAACTGACATTTAAAGAGACCTGGACCTATTCTGCATATACATCAATGTATCCTGAAAGTTTCAGCTCAATCAACTGGCGCGTTCCCGAGATTATCTCACTGAAATTTTTTGTACATATATATATATATATATAAAGAAATATGAATTTTTGGCCGAATCGATTTTAATACTAATGTTCTTCGAACATTAGTAATAAAAAATGTTTTAGGGGATGCAGAAGTGGCGTCTTAGGTTGTAGATTTTTACATCTATTTGATACCTATTCACGGTGAAAAGGGAAAAAACTCTCAGCTATGAATTGTCATATGTTTAAATGCATATATATATATATATATATATATATATATATATATATATATACATATATATATATATATATATATATATATATATATATATATATATATATATATATATATACATATATATAAATATATATATATATATATATATCTATATATATATATATATATATATATATATATATATATATATATATATACATATATATATATATATATATATATATATATATATATATATATATATATATATATATATATATATATATATATATATATATATATATATATATATATATATATGTATATATATATATATATATATATATATATATATATATATATATATATATATATATATATATATATATATATATATATAAATATTTATATGCATATATATATAAATATATACACATATATACATATATATATATATATATATATATATATATACATATACATTTACATCTATATATGTATCCACATATATATATGTATATACATATTTGTACATCCATAGTTATATATGTATACATATGTTCTTGTTTACATATAATATATATTTATATATATTTATATATATATATATATATATATATATATATATATATATATATATATATATATATGTATGGGAATATTTAAATAAATAAATGCATAGGCCTAGTATTAGTGTTTTCGCGGAATGCAACAAAATATCAAATCTCTAGCAAATCGAGCTTGCCTTTTTTCACCTCAGGTTATTTATATATATGACACGGACAAGAAGTGTTAAATTAAACTAAAAGTACATTTTTGGCCACTGCAGGTAATTATTCATCGGTATATTAGGAGAAGATTCGTAGTTGAGCCCTGACACGGACAAGAAGTGTTAAATTAAACTAAAAGTACATTTTTGGCCACTGCAGGCCACTGCAGATACGAGGGAGGACGCGCAATTCGGCCTAGCAGCGGAAGACGGAAAATTCTAATGTAGCAAATAGATATTGGCCGAGACCTGGCGAGCCGAAGTCAGACGAGGCCACCGACATGTGGACGGCATTTGACAGCTCGTCTCGAATCGCCTTGGCTCGTGCTCAACATCTATTCCGATCGGATGTGGCACGAGCGCCTGTGACACCTGTCAAAGTCGCTCGTCTGGACCGCCCACACACTCGGCTCGCCTGGGCTCGGCCAATATCTATTTGGCACATAAGACGAACGGCAAAACGAATCATTGGACGGAAGAAGACGGAGCGACGCAGCGAGTGGCTGGCGGAAGGTGGTTCTTGAGTCGGAGCGAAGACGGGACCAGCACTTAATCAGCAACAAAAGGAACGCAAGAGTTGAAACGTCTAGACAGCGCAGGCAAGAGAGACGTCGGCTAGCACGCTCGAGGCGACGGTTCAGTGCTGGTGAGCGCCGTTATATTTTGGACTTTCATTTTATCGTTTTGGACTTTCATTTTATCGTAGCGTATATCTGGTGAGTCGAAGCTCGCTCAGCGGCTCGAGGCTCGAATAATTGGAGAGCGAGTGGCGCCCACCCTCGACCCGTCTCCGAAGAGTTAGTAAACATATCCAACAGGAGCCTAACTAGGTATCTTGCTCACCCTAGACCGGGTGGGTGACAAGATCATTGCCAGCCTCTGCGAAGGATTTTAGGAACTTTTTGGCTTAATATGTTCCACTGATTAACTTTTTAATACTGCTCGGGCGCCAGTTATCAATGTGAGTGCGTTGAAGAAAAATAAATCGTCTGTTCTGTTGAAGACTGAATTTTAATCTGACTCAAAATATTTCAACTATTTTTTCATTACATATTTTGCAAAGTTTACTTTAATACACAATTATCTTCTAACTCAAAGTATTTCACTGATATTTTAATACATTTGTTTTAATACACAATTCAATTATATAAAATGCAATTCTGCACAGGCGACAAAAGTAATGGTGCTCTGGCACGTTTGAGAATGGTGTTAACTTGTATACTAAAAAAGTTAATAAGGCAAACACAAAAATACCCGCGAGAACGGAAGCCATAGTACCCATAAACGTAGATCAAATGGAAGAAAACGTTATTTGGAATAAAGAAATTGAGACGAGGGCATATTTGGGCAACTGCATAATTCCAGCTTAAAGTTGTGGTCATGTTGAAAAAAATTAACACCAACGAATATGACGTGACTCTGAAAAACTTTCAAACAGAGGTAGAACCACTCCGTAATTATAACATATTAAGAACAATATTAAGCACACAACAACAGTGCTGATGAGTATGCAAATAAGAGCTTACTAGAAATGATTGAAGAAAACCTCAGAGTACTAATCTAGTTGAGGCGGCATGCCCCATAAGACTCTTAACAAATTGGGTGAAGCCTCACCAATACACTCTCTCATCTCTCGTACGTATACGTTTTGCTCTGACGTCATTCAAAATATCCCTTACTTTTCGAATCAATGTTCGAAAAAAAGCACAGGGCGACAATACGTCAAATGGCATTAAAGAATATGTATTATTAGCATAAATTTTTTCAACAAAACATTGTGGAACACCCTGTTTAAGTATAACATGGTGCTGCCACAGCTAAAATCAGTCGAGGAATTTTGTTGCGATAATGGTCCAAGTGAGCTTATAAATTTCCCAGACAAATCGATAGCATTCTGCAGTTAATAGACACAAATAAGGTCTGTTCGCGTACTTTCAGTCACTGAATTTTACTGGATATTCCTGAATCGTGTTGTGGGGAAAAATCCATGAATAGTATGAAAACGCTCCCATTGTATTTCCTGAAAATTGGCAACCAAAAGTGTCAGTTGTCTGTTTTTGGGAGAACAATAGTAATTATAAAGTCATCCTAAGCGGTGATAAATTATGGCCACAAAAATATTCGACCTTCATAGCAACATTTACGCAAAAATAAGTGGCCTGCCGCGCACATTTGAAAATATTTACTCGCGCCACATCGTTTGCAAGTTTTCAGTATTTTTCAGTAGCTCAGGCAAAAACGGCTTCATTGCTATTAATTGCAATTAATCGTAGTACGCGAACATATCTACATACATGTATATGTACAGAATGTAAATAACCTGAGGTGAAATAAGGCAAGCTCGATTTGCGAGAGATTTTGATATTTTGTTGCATTCCGCGAAAACACTAATACTAGGCCTATGCATTTATTTATTTAAATATTCCCATTCATATATATATATATACATATATATATATATATATATATATATATATATATATATATATATATATATATATATATATATATATATATATATATATATATATATATATATATATATATATATATATTATATGTAAACACGAACATATGTATACATATATAACTGTGGATGTACATATATGTATATACATATATATATGTGGATACATATAAAGATGTATATGTATATATATATATATATATATATATATATATATATATATATATATATATATATATATATATATATATATATATATATATATATATATATATACATCTATATATGTATCCACATATATATATGTATATACATATATGTACATCCATAGTTATATATGTATACATATGTTCGTGTTTACATATAATATATATATATATATATATATATATATATATATATATATATATATATATATATATATATATATATATATATATATGTATATATGTATATATATATATATATATATATATATATATGTATGGGAATATTTAAATAAATAAATGCAGAGGCCTAGTATTAGTGTTTTCGCGGAATGCAACAAAATATCAAATCTATCGCAAATCGAGCTTGCCTTATTTCACCTCAGGTTATTTACATTCTGTACATATACATGTATGTAGATATGTTCGCGTACTACGATTAATTGCAATTAATAGCAATGAAGCCGTTTTTGCCTGAGCTATTGAAAAATACTGAAAACTTGCAAACGATGTGGCGCGAGTAAATATTTTCAAATGTGCGCGGCAGGCCACTTATTTTTGCGTAAATGTTGCTATGAAGGTCGAATATTTTTGTGGCCATAATTTATCACCGCTTAGGATGACTTTATAATTACTATTGTTCTCCCAAAAACAGACAACTGACACTTTTGGTTGCCAATTTTCAGGAAATACAATGGGAGCGTTTTCATACTATTCATGGATTTTTCCCCACAACACGATTCAGGAATATCCAGTAAAATTCAGTGACTGAAAGTACGCGAACAGACCTTATTTGTGTCTATTAACTGCAGAATGCTATCGATTTGTCTGGGAAATTTATAAGCTCACTTGGACCATTATCGCAACAAAATTCCTCGACTGATTTTAGCTGTGGCAGCACCATGTTATACTTAAACAGGGTGTTCCACAATGTTTTGTTGAAAAAATTTATGCTAATAATACATATTCTTTAATGCCATTTGACGTATTGTCGCCCTGTGCTTTTTTTCGAACATTGATTCGAAAAGTAAGGGATATTTTGAATGACGTCAGAGCAAAACGTATACGTACGAGAGATGAGAGAGTGTATTGGTGAGGCTTCACCCAATTTGTTAAGAGTCTTATGGGGCATGCCGCCTCAACTAGATTAGTACTCTGAGGTTTTCTTCAATCATTTCTAGTAAGCTCTTATTTGCATGCTCATCAGCACTGTTGTTGTGTGCTTAATATTGTTCTTAATATGTTATAATTATGGAGTGGTTCTACCTCTGTTTGAAAGTTTTTCAGAGTCACGTCATATTCGTTGGTGTTAATTTTTTTCAACATGACCACAACTTTAAGCTGGAATTATGCAGTTGCCCAAATATGCCCTCGTCTCAATTTCTTTATTCCAAATAACGTTTTCTTCCATTTTATCTACGTTTATGGGTACTATGGCTTCCGTTCTCGCGGGTATTTTTGCGTTTGCCTTATTAACTTTTTTAGTATACAAGTTAACACCATTCTCAAACGTGCCAGAGCACCATTACTTTTGTCGCCTGTGCAGAATTGCATTTTATATAATTGAATTGTGTATTAAAACAAATGTATTAAAATATCATTGAAATACTTTGAGTTAGAAGATAATTGTGTATTAAAGTAAACTTTGCAAAATATGTAATGAAAAAATAGTTGAAATATTTTGAGTCAGATTAAAATTCAGTCTTCAACAGAACAGACGTTTTATTTTTCTTCAACGCACTCACATTGATAACTGGCGCCCGACCAGTATTAAAAAGTTAATCAGTGGAACATATTAAGCCAAAAAGTTCCTAAAATCCTTCGCAGAGGCTGGCAAGGATCTTGTCACCCACCCGGTCTAGGGTGAGCAAGATACCTAGTTAGGCTCCTGTTGGATATGTTTACTAACTCGTCGGAGACGGGTCGAGGGTGGGCGCCACTCGCTCTCCAATTATTCGAGCCTCGAGCCGCTGAGCGAGCTTCGACTCACCAGATATACGCACGCAATACCGGATCAGTCCGCTGCTAGTTCGGATAACACCCGATCCGTCTCACCAATCGCGGTCAGAGACTTAACAACTGGACTGCCCTACAACTACTACAATTCGACAAACAAAAGCAGCCTACTAGATAGACCGAGAAAAGAATCTACTCCCGCCTGTCGAAATTTCTTTCCTCTTCGGGCATTCACGAGACCAACTGAAGTTCGAATTGAAGATTTTTATTGATAACTATACAGTCGGTTCCAGCTCAACGGGCTGCTGGATACACTTTTCTACGCTAACTCACATGGTACAGAACGGTGAATTCTGTTACTTTCACTGGTTTGCTTTCACATGCACAAACAAATCGTACTAAAACCGCAAGTTCCTCAGCTATCTGAATTCACCGTTTTTACCATGCGTACCCGACAAATTTCGGATTTCTTTTTACAATCCTCACCACCACTCACTTTTTACACCTTTATATAAGATTTTCTATGCACATTTTCTTAATCCTAATGAAATAAATTTTATTCTGCTTAAATAAACTAACCTTAATATTCTGGATCGGCTGTCGGCTACTCGTACTTTTTCGGGATTTTCAGATACAGCTTGGGTAACTATTTCCCACGACGATCAGGCATAAACCAGATGGATTCAGTGAAGAAAAATGAAAGTCCAAAAGCTAACGGCACTCGCCAGCACCAAACCGTCGCCTCGAGCGTGCTAGCCGACGTCTCTCTTGCCTGCGCTGTCTAGACGTTTAAACTCTTGCGTTCCTTTTGTTGCTGATTAATTGCTGGTCCCGTCTTCGCTCCGACTCAAGAACCACCTTCCGCCAGCCACTCGCTGCGTCGCTCTGTCTTCTTCCGTCCAATGATTCGTTTTGCCGTTCGTCTTAGAATTTTCCGTCCTCCGCTGCTAGGCCGAATCGCGCGTCCTCCCTCGTATCTGCAGTGGCCAAAAATGTACTTTTAGTTTAATTTAACACTTCTTGTCCGTGTCAGGGCTCAACTACGAATCTTCTCCTAATATACCGATGAATAATTACCTGCAGTGGCCAAAAATGTACTTTTAGTTTAATTTAACACTTCTTGTCCGTGCCAGGGCTCAACTACGAATGCCCTCGACGGAAAATTTTCCTAGTACCGCCGCTTCTGCCTAACTGCAGGGTATCCCGCTACTTCAGTTAGGAGCAACGATCTTGTCACTCCTGTGACCGTCCGGGATCCACAACATCAATCTGCTTTCCAATTTTCATTTTCGATACTCGACTCATCCCAGTTCGAGGTTTCGATGGGTTAAAGGATGATAGCCATCCGATCCGGTTCTAATCCGACCCTGTTAATACACTCAACCTCCGAAGCATATTTTCCACTTGGCTGCATTTCTGGGTTTAAAGAAAAATACTCTCTCCGGATTCCGCCGTAATATTGGCAGATTTTATTATTGCCGGATTAAATTAATTTGATGATTCCGGCTCGGTCCGGGCTCATCTTCTTTCATTAGCGATCCCCGAACAGAAGAAAAACGCACAAAAAGATAAAATCAAAGCGGCGCCACCAAGCCATGAACCGCTGATTACCACGTAAAAGCCTCGCGTCTCAACGCACTACTCCATGTTGATGATGGTAATAGGCTGACGGTTTATCATATTGAAGACGTCTACCCGACGCTTTGTCCTCGGTCGGTAATGTAGATGCATTCGTATACACAGATGCCCAATGCTGACGACCGTTCCGTTCATCCGTCGGCTCGTCTTGCAGCATGATATTCCCTCACGACGACGGCTCGTGACGTGACTGTGTGGGTGTGTCGACGGTGTGGTGGATGCTTAGCTGCTGCACGTTACTCGAGCCGTTAACTAGCGTATGGCATGTAAGGAACGTCAATTTTCCTGAGTAATTACTCATTGCGGAAATGTCGCGGATGTCGATATTAGCTAATGTTTTTTTTTTTTTTAAAAGAAATTGGAGAGGAAAAAAATAAATAAATTCCAGTCGATGCAAATAATAGCGACGCTGACCCGCTTCGAACCCGCAACTTTGTCGTGAGAGCCCCATTCTCCATCATCTGCCCCACGTTACTCGTTGTAATCGGATTGCTGACTTGTGTTTATCAGCACGATGATATCATCGGTTATGCCCATTTATTTCCATTCTGATAACCGACGGTCGCCAACATTCTATACATGAATGTTTTCGGTTGCTTCAGCCTGCCGACTCTGATGACTTGACGTATAACCTACGTTACTAGCTTAAATTTTATTGTATAATATTGATATTTGCAATATCCGCCAGGTAAAGTACACAAGGCAAATACCACAACGCCTAATGCCCTACGAGTGGTGTTACATACGGAAACCTAACAAAGTGAGTGGTGGATACGTAATTATGAGCAGAATTATGAATCTTGGAACGAGTTATAAGCTTTTGATTGAGATCCGGTGACCCAATTTGTTACAACGTAACAACTCCCCCCTTACCTCGGGAGGATTTCCCCGAAATCCTAACAACAACGTTGGATTTACACTTTTATGGTCGTTTGGTTATATGGAACAAAAGTAAAAGAAACATTGTCGTTTGATAATACGTATTCTTTCAGTCGAACTCAGTTAGCCTCTGTTTTGCCTAATCCACACTACTCTCGTCAACACTCCTCTAGCTCTTCCATCCCTCTTCCCAATTTATTACTGGTACTCAATACTTGATAATCTTACTCACAATAATACGATTGACCCTTAAACGCACCTGATAATCTAATTTATAATTAACCCGATCTATCCTAATGAACACACCTAATTATACGATTATCCTAATCTTCCACAGTCATTGTTTTACCTCCTATCCCCAAATAACAAGATAATACTATTTCTCCAACACATTAATTTAAGGCTAGCTCTAAAGAAACGAATTCTGATTTACAGAAAGGATTACTATTTTCCTCTATCCTACGACTTTTACCATCTAAAACCTAATTGTACACTGATTATATTCCTCCGCCGTATTAATTTTAAGGCTAACGCTAACGATACGTACTCTGATTTCAAGAAATTATTATTATTTTCCTCTATCCTAAGACGCTAACCATCTAACACCTAATAGTACACTTATGATATTCCTCCACCGTATTAATTTTAAGGCTAACGCTAACGATACTAATTCTGATTTCAAGAAATGATTATTATTTTCCTCTATCCTACGACTCTAGCCATCTAACACCTAAAAGTATATTATATTCCTCCACCATATTAATTTAGTTTTTAGCTCTAAAGATACTTTTATACTCATTTATTATCTACTAACCTTATTCCTATAACATATTCCTTTTACAGCCTAATACGTCCTGACATTAATCTACTCTAATTTAAATCCAATTCTGATTCCACTTAGATTGATTCTGCCCTGACTACGAGCGAGGATAGAGATTGAGGGAAATAACCAAGTTAAGAAGAGCCTACCCACAATAAAGTATTCTCTGGGGGTCTAACATCCGTCCTACTAAATGTATGCGTACATGTTCAGCAGGAGCCCAGCACTGGCTGTACAGGTGAAGTGGCGTTGGGTATTATTTAGTGTCTTAGTGATAAGCTGTTTTCCGAGGCCTAATGTTACCCACTATCGGATCCAGGTTCCGCCTGCTTCCGTAGGTTCAGATGCCTTCTTACTGCAGATACGGTTTCAAGTCTTTCGTGTGCCATATGCCCGCTTCTTGTCCTTTCTTATCCCTCAAGCGATATGTCCACCCTGACACACGCTTATCTACCCAAAAAGGACCGATATATTCTAGCGCCAGCTTTGCGGAGTAATATTTCGTCGCATCGAAGAGAGTATAATTTTTCCGCCACACGGTCTCTCCCTCGTCAAACTTTACGTCCCGCCTCCGCAAGTTATATCTTTGCGTACTTTGACGAGTGGCTTGCTTCATTCGCTCCAATACATCCTCCCGCACCTTCGAGAGTTCGCTCGCCCTAGCCTCGGGTCCCGGTATATCTTGAATCCCCCCAGGTGACTCTTTCTGCTCGTGAAATATCACCATCTCACGCCCGAAATTAAAAAAGTACGGCGTGACCTGGGTCACCTCATGCTTGTAGGTTCTCAGTGCACACGCTATCTTTGCCAGGTTCCTGTCCCACTCGCGATGGTTGTCGGCCACGTAGGATCGTAGCATGCGTTTAATGTCCTGGTTCCGTCTTTCCGCGGGATTAGCTTGGGGGTGGTACAGCGCGGTGTACTTGATTTCCGTACCAAAGGATTCAGCCAATTGTTGCATCTATCGACTTCGGAACTGAACCCCGTTGTCGCATACCAGCCATCTTGGGACTCCGAACAACAAAAACACCTGTTCTTCCAGTATGCGACAAACCGCGGCAGCCGTCGCCTGGCGCAAAGGAAATAATAACGTGAACTTTGTTACGTAATCCAGCACCGTGAGAATCACAGTATGTCCCTATTTGGAGCGTGGCAAGGGTCCTATTAGATCCACGCAGACCATTTCCCATGGGTGCTGAGGTGCATTACTCCGAGATACCATCAATTCCCCTGCGGCCCGCCTCTCCACTTGGTTGGCTTGGCAAATAGTAAATTTTTTTACGTAACCTCTCGCGTTGACCGACATTTTCGGCCAGTAGTACCGCGCTGCCACTCATGCTAAAGTGCGACTGGACCCCATATGTCCTGCAGTTGGGTCATCGTGACATCTGCGCAGAATATTCTTCCTTTCCGACTTGGTCAATTCCCTTTTCCACGAAGTATTCTCCTCCAGACTCGGATATTGTCCAGCCACATGCTTCCACAGCACTCCATCCTTTACCCGCCAATCCCCGTAACTTCCTGGTGCTTCCTCCACCTACTTCTTGCTACTTCTTCGCTAGGCAACATACTAGACAATGCATCTGGTACGAGGTACTCCTTCCCTTTACGGTGTATGATCTCGAATGGATATTGTTGTAGCCTGACCGCCCACCTGGCTAGTCGTCCCGATGGGTCTTTGAGATTACTCAGCCACACGAGAGAGTGGTGATCCGTAATCACCGCAAATTTTGCACCCTCTACATAAGGTCGCAGCTTCTCCACCGCCCATAGCACTGCGAGGCACTCTTTCTCAGTGGTTGAATTTTTTCTTTCGGCTTTCGTCAAAGAACGACTCAGGTAGCAAACCACCTTTTCTCCATTGGGATGCTTCTGAGAAAGCACTGCCCCTAAACCCCGATCCGACGCGTCTGTCTGGATGTAGAAAGGCAAGTCATAGTCCGGACAGGTAAGAATTGGAGCAGTGGTTAGTTTCACCTTTACCTGTGTGAAGGCAGCATCGCATTCTTGGGTCCAGACAAACTTCTGGTTTTTCCTGAGAAGGTTCGTCAATTCCCATTCCCATGAACTGCCATTCCCATGAACTGCCTCACTCCCTTCACATTCGTAGGCGGAGGAATTTCTATCAAAGACTTTACTTTGTCCGGATCTACATTCAAGCCCTTTTCATCAACGACGTAGCCCACAAACTTGAGTTGGCAACGGCAGAATTCGCACTTGTCGCGGGAGACCCTTAATCCGGCCTGCCTGAGGCGACCAAACACTTCCCGTAAGATTTCCAGGTGTTTGCCGAAATCCTGAATCACCACAACAATGTCGTCTAGATAAGTGAAGACATATGGCTCGAGGTCAGGGCCCAGTACCTGATCAATCAAACGTTGCCACGTTGCAGGAGCATTCTGCAGACCGAAAGGCATTCGGCAGAATTGGAAAAGACCGCGATGAGGCACCGTAAAAGCCGTGAATTTTTTGACTGCTCTGCCATGGGAACCTGCCAATAGGCCGACTTCACGTCCAGAGAAGACAGGTATTTAGCCTCGCGCAGCTTTTCCAGCGTAGCCGAAACATATGGTAGCGGGTACGCGTCATGTTCGGTGACCTGGTTGAGCTTTCGGTAATCTACACAGAAACGGTACGTGTTATCCTTTTTCTTGACCAATAAAATCGGCGACGCCCATGGACTCGAGGATGGTTCAACTATGCCTTGTTCCAGCATCTCGTTCAACTCTTTGTCAATGTTTTTCTGCACGGCCGGTGACACCGGATAATATCTCTGCTTGATGGGCAAAGAATTAGTTTTAATCACGTGTTCCACACGATTCGTGCATCCGACCCCATCTCCCATGAGTTCAAATTCTTCCTGCAATAAGCGACTAAGGGCGGCCTCTTCTATTTGTGTCAGTCGGCTGCGCGACGTCAGTTGTTCCCCCGCGTCTCCTTGAAGTGCACTCAGAAAACTCCAGCTCTCGTCTCTCAACGTTAGGACCAACCCGAACTGACGCACGAAATCTACACCGAGAATAAGTGCTTGCGGTAATGACGGCACCACCAGCACTCGTATCCACTCCACCTTCTCTTTTAGCTTCACGGGCACTGTAATATATCCGCAATTACACAGCCTTGACTGTTGGCCATCCGGATTACTCGCTGGTTGGAGCTCACCAACTCTACTCCTAGTTCCTCCAGAACCTGCCAGCTCTCTCCGCCCATCACCGTGTGGGTAGCCGAGTCGAGGAGTCCCAGGAACTTCCGTCCGAATATATCCACCTCTAAGTGCGGTCGGTTATCCCCGTCCCTCTGCGCCAGCAAATAGGTGAGCTGAGCTTCTGTCGCGGCCCCTGCTTCCTCCTCCCTAGTGTCCAGGCAGCCGCCTACTGGACACAGTGCCCGTTTCCCGAAGGTTGTCTTGGTCGCTCACCCGATGCCGTACCTCGTTGAGGGGGATTACCAGGCGGAAACGTGCTGGATTTTCGCGGTGAATTCGGGTTTCCTTCTCGAGACCCATGACAATTCAGACAGGATGCCTTCCGAGCCCTCTTCGACCACAGTCAAAGTACCATTGAGGTTCTGGACAATTCCGAGACGTATGTCCATTCGCTCTGCAGTTCCAGCACTGCAGCTGAATGGTTGCCAGGACACCTTCGACTGAACAACTCGCATAGGCCAGGTCTGGCTCCAAAAGTCGTTGGGACTTTCTGGTTGGTGGCGGTAAATAGGCCTCTACGGATACTCGCGTCGCCTCTAAGGAACGGCCCACACGGATGAGATCCGCAATTGTTCGAACTGGGGTGAGAGCCAATTGGGTTTGATAAAAAGGTGCGATGTTTTTCTGTATTATCTTCAGGTTCTCCTCCTCAGTACATGGAATGGCCCAGCGTCGGAATAAACCCTCCATCGCAGACACGTAAACACCCATCGACTCCTCCGGTCCCTGCGTTCGTCTCCCAATCTCTGCGAGCAACCGGTCATCGTAGTTAGGTGGTAAAAATTCGGCACGCAACTCTGAGACCAGTTCCGACCATGAGCTAACCCGAGACCGATTTGCCCGGAACCACACCAGCGCCTTCCCTTCGAATATTTCCACCGCCGCCTGAAATAGCTGACGCGGGGAAACGCCTCTTGCTTCACGTAACTCCTCCACCCGTTCTAAGAAGGCACTCAGCGAGCCAGAATCGCCACTGAAATGAAGTCCCCATTTGGACACATCTTGGCCTTTGCTGCTAACGGTTGCCGCTCGGGGCGTAGAAAATAAAGGGTTAACGTGTACTTCCGGCTCTTGTACGGGCTGTGATGGCCCCACCACTAATCTCGCCAAATCGAAGCCCGCGTCCTGAACAATATCTTGCTCACAAACCTGCTCTTCATTGGGTACCGACTCAGCATCCTCATCTGCGCCCTCAGCTTTCACCAGGAGTTCCCCCATCGCCATTATGAGGCGAGTCCTTAATTTGTGAGCCTGTTTACCCATTTCCTGTTGTTCATGTGGCGCGTTCTTGAGTCGCCGCATTCCAAACTCAATCTTCGTTTTTAATTTGGAAAACTCCGACGTCTGGGTGTTGCCGTGGAAAACCGCGATCAGTCCCTGTATTTCAGCTAATTTCTCTTGGACTGCCTCCAAATCCTCCTCTAGCGTGTATGGGTAGTCCCGCACCGAAATCAGCGAGGTGTCCATGGAGGCTTCTGCTCTCAGCGCCACCCGAAGCGTTTTCCTCATGGCTTCTACGGTTCCGGTGGGTTGACCGCGAATCTCCAGCTCGTACGTCAACTCATCCTTGCTCAGCCTGTCTATTAGCACCTTGGCCTTTGCTGACATCCTGGACTCTCTTTGTCGACTGGTATAACTAGTGCAAAGATTTAACCTACTTGGCTAGGTTGCAAATAAAACACAATTTGATTTGATTCCGAATTCAATTGTTGTTTTTTTTTTGGTTTTTTTTTTTTTTTATAAATACAACTTCAAACCTTAAATATATAAACTACTGTTTCAATCGCCACTGGCCTATAGTGGGCTCCAATTTCACTCGGGATAAGGTTACGCTACTATCGCCTGACCTCGGTTTCCAACTGATCTCTCCGAAATCTCCTCAGATGTGAACTGATATCTCGCTGTTGGTCCGTCTGGTTTTGCTGAAAATTGAACACTTTTCACTACGCCCGACAACGAATATTCTTTTCTATTCTTCCCGCCCCGATAATTTTCAAAGGGCCCCACGTTGGGCGCCAATTTGTCGTCCACCCGGTCTAGGGTGAGCAAGATACCTGGTTAGGCTCCTGTTGGATATGTTTACTAACTCGTCGGAGACGGGTCGAGGGTGGGCGCCACTCGCTCTCCAATTATTCGAGCCTCGAGCCGCTGAGCGAGCTTCAACTCACCAGATATACGCACGCAATACCGGATCAGTCCGCTGCTAGTTCGGATAACACCCGATCCGTCTCACCAATCGTGGTCAGAGACTTAACAACTGGACTGCCCCACAACTACTACAATTCGACAAACAAAAGCAGCCTACTAGATAGACCGAGAAAAGAATCTACTCCCGCCTGTCGAAATTTCTTTCCTCTTCGGGCATTCACGAGACCAACTGAAGTTCGAATTGAAGATTTTTATTGATAACTATACAGTCGGTTCCAGCTCAACGGGCTGCTGGATACACTTTTCTACGCTAACTCACACGGTACAGAACGGTGAATTCTGTTACTTTCACTGGTTTGCTTTCACATGCACAAACAAATCGTACTAAAACCGCAAGTTTCTCAGCTATCTGAATTCACCGTTTTTACCATGCGTACCCGACAAATTTCGGATTTCTTTTTACAATCCTCACCACCACTCACTTTTTACACCTTTATATAAGATTTTCTATGCACATTTTCTTAATCCTAAATAAATTTTATTCTGCTTAAATAAACTAACCTTAATATTCTGGATCGGCTGTCGGCTACTCGTACTTTTTCGGGATTTTCAGATACAGCTTGGGTAACTATTTCCCACGACGATCAGGCATAAACCAGATGGATTCAGTGAAGAAAAATGAAAGTCCAAAAGCTAACGGCGCTCGCCAGCACCGAACCGTCGCCTCGAGCGTGATAGCCGACGTCTCTCATGCCTGCGCTGTCTAGACGTTTAAACTCTTGCGTTCCTTTTGTTGCTGATTAATTGCTGGTCCCGTCTTCGCTCCGACTCAAGAACCACCTTCCGCCAGCCACTCGCTGCGTCGCTCCGTCTTCTTCCGTCCAATGATTCGTTTTGCCGTTCGTCTTAGAATTTTCCGTCCTCGGCTGCTAGGCCGAATTGCGCGTCCTCCCTCGTATCTGCAGTGGCCTGCAGTGGCCAAAAATGTACTTTTAGTTTAATTTAACACTTCTTGTCCGTGTCAGGGCTCAACTACGAATCTTCTCCTAATATACCGATGAATAATTACCTGCAGTGGCCAAAAATGTACTTTTAGTTTAATTTAACACTTCTTGTCCGTGCCAGGGCTCAACTACGAATGCCCTCGACGGAAAATTTTCCTATTACCGCCGCTTCTGCCTAACTGCAGGGTATCCCGCTACTTCAGTTAGGAGCAACGATCTTGTCACTCCTGTGACCGTCCGGGATCCACACCATCAATCTGCTTTCCAATTTTCATTTTCGATACTCGACTCATCCCAGTTCGAGGTTTCGATGGGTTAAAGGATGATAGCCATCCGATCCGGTTCTAATCCGACCCTGTTAATACACTCAACCTCCGAAGCATATTTTCCACTTGGCTGCATTTCTGGGAAAATACTCTCTCCGGATTCCGCCATAATATTGGCAGATTTTATTATTGCCGGATTAAATTAATTTGATGATTCCGGCTCGGTCCGGGCTCATCTTCTTTCATTAGCGATCCCCGAACAGAAGAAAAACGCACAAAAAGATAAAATCAAAGCGGCGCAACCAAGCCATGAACCGCTGATTACCACGTAACAGCCTCGCGTCTCAACGCACTACTCCATGTTGATGATGGTAATAGGCTGACGGTTTATCATACTGAAGACGTCTACCCGACGCTTTGTCCTCGGTCGGTAATGTAGATGCATTCGTATACACAGATGCCCAATGCTGACGACCGTTCCGTTCATCCGTCGGCTCGTCTTGCAGCATGATATTCCCTCACGACGACGGCTCGTGACGTGACTGTGTGGGTGTGTCGACGGTGTGGTGGATGCTTAAATGCTGCACGTTACTAGAGCCGTTAACTACCGTGTGGCATGTAAGGAACGTCAATTTTCCTGAGTAATTACTCATTGCGGAAATGTCGCGGATGTCGATATTAGCTAATGTTTTTTTTTTTTAAAGAAATTGGAGAGGAAAAAAATAAATAAATTCCAGTCGATGCAAATAATAGCGACGCTGACCCACTTCAAACCCGCAACTTTGTCGTGAGAGCCCCATTCTCCATCATCTGCCCCACGTGACTCGTTGTAATCGGATTGCTGACTTGTGTTTATCAGCACGATGATATCATCGGTTATGCCCATTTATTTCCATTCTGATAACCGACGGTCGCCAACATTCTATACATGAATGTTTTCGGTTGCTTCAGCCTGCCGACTCTGATAACTTGACGTATAACCTACGTTACTAGCTTAAATTCTAATGTATAATATTGATATTTGCAATATCCGCCAGGTAAAGTACACAAGGCAAATACCACAACGCCTAATGCCCTACGAGTGGTGTTACATACGGAAACCTAACAAAGTGAGTGGTGGATACGTAATTATGAGCAGAATTATGAATCTTGGAACGAGTTATAAGCTTTTGATTGAGATCCGGTGACCCAATTTGTTACAACGTAACAACTCCCCCTTTACCTCGGGAGGATTTCCCCGAAATCCTAACAACAACGTTGGATTTACACTTTTATGGTCGTTTGGTTATATGGAACAAAAGTAAAAGAAACATTGTCGTTTGATAATACGTATTCTTTCAGTCGAACTCAGTTAGCCTCTGTTTTGCCTAATCCACACTACTCTCGTCAACACTCCTCTAGCTCTTCCATCCCTCTTCCCAATTTATTACTGGTACTCAATACTTGATAATCTTACTCACAATAATACGATTGACCCTTAAACGCACCTGATAATCTAATTTATAATTAACCCGATCTATCCTAATGAACACACCTAATTATACGATTATCCTAATCTTCCACAGTCATTGTTTTACCTCCTATCCCCAAATAACAAGATAATACTATTTCTCCAACACATTAATTTAAGGCTAGCTCTAAAGAAACGAATTCTGATTTGCAGAAAGGATTACTATTTTCCTCTATCCTACGACTTTTACCATCTAAAACCTAATTGTACACTGATTATATTCCTCCGCCGTATTAATTTTAAGGCTAACGCTAACGATACGTATTCTGATTTCAAGAAATTATTATTATTTTCCTCTATCCTACGACGCTAACCATCTAACACCTAATAGTACACTTATGATATTCCTCCACCGTATTAATTTTAAGGCTAACGCTAACGATACTAATTCTGATTTCAAGAAATGATTATTATTTTCCTCTATCCTACGACTCTAGCCATCTAACACCTAAAAGTATATTATATTCCTCCACCATATTAATTTAGTTTTTAGCTCTAAAGATACTTTTATACTCATTTATTATCTACTAACCTTATTCCTATAACATATTCCTTTTACAGCCTAATACGTCCTGACATTAATCTACTCTAATTTAAATCCAATTCTGATTCCACTTAGATTGATTCTGCCCTGACTACGAGCGAGGATAGAGATTGAGGGAAATAACCAAGTTAAGAAGAGCCTACCCACAATAAAGTATTCTCTGGGGGTCTAACATCCGTCCTACTAAATGTATGCGTACATGTTCAGCAGGAGCCCAGCACTGGCTGTACAGGTGAAGTGGCGTTGGGTATTATTTAGTGTCTTAGTGATAAGCTGTTTTCCGAGGCCTAATGTTACCCACTATCGGATCCAGGTTCCGCCTGCTTCCGTAGGTTCAGATGCCTTCTTACTGCAGATACGGTTTCAAGTCTTTCGTGTGCCATATACCCGCTTCTTGTCCTTTCTTATCCCTCAAGCGATATGTCCACCCTGACACACGCTTATCTACCCAAAAAGGACCGATATATTCTAGCGCCAGCTTTGCGGAGTAATATTTCGTCGCATCGAAGAGAGTATAATTTTTCCGCCACACGGTCTCTCCCTCGTCAAACTTTACGTCCCGCCTCCGCAAGTTATATTTTTGCGTACTTTGACGAGTGGCTTGCTTCATTCGCTCCAATACATCCTCCCGCACCTTCGAGAGTTCGCTCGCCCTAGCCTCGGGTCCCGGTATATCTTGAATCCCCCCAGGTGACTCTTTCTGCTCGTGAAATATCACCATCTCACGCCCGAAATTAAAAAAGTACGGCGTGACCTGGGTCACCTCATGCTTGTAGGTTCTCAGTGCACACGCTATCTTTGCCAGGTTCCTGTCCCACTCGCGATGGTTGTCGGCCACGTAGGATCGTAACATGCGTTTAATGTCCTGGTTCCGTCTTTCCGCGGGATTAGCTTGGGGGTGGTACAGCGCGGTGTACTTGATTTCCGTACCAAAGGATTCAGCCAATTGTTGCATCTATCGACTTCGGAACTGAACCCCGTTGTCGCATACCAGCCATCTTGGGACTCCGAACAACAAAAACACCTGTTCTTCCAGTATGCGACAAACCGCGGCAGCCGTCGCCTGGCGCAAAGGAAATAATAACGTGAACTTTGTTACGTAATCCAGCACCGTGAGAATCACAGTATGTCCCTATTTGGAGCGTGGCAAGGGTCCTATTAGATCCACGCAGACCATTTCCCATGGGTGCTGAGGTGCATTACTCCGAGATACCATCAATTCCCCTGCGGCCCGCCTCTCCACTTGGTTGGCTTGGCAAATAGTAAATTTTTTTACGTAACCTCTCGCGTTGACCGACATTTTCGGCCAGTAGTACCGCGCTGCCACTCATGCTAAAGTGCGACTGGACCCCATATGTCCTGCAGTTGGGTCATCGTGACATCTGCGCAGAATATTCTTCCTTTCCGACTTGGTCAATACCCTTTTCCACGAAGTATTCTCCTCCAGACTCGGATATTGTCCAGCCACATGCTTCCACAGCACTCCATCCTTTACCCGCCAATCCCCGTAACTTCCTGGTGCTTCCTCCACCTACTTCTTGCTACTTCTTCGCTAGGCAACATACTAGACAATGCATCTGGTACGAGGTACTCTTTCCCTTTACGGTGTATGATCTCGAATGGATATTGTTGTAGCCTGACCGCCCACCTGGCTAGTCGTCCCGATGGGTCTTTGAGATTACTCAGCCACACGAGAGAGTGGTGATCCGTAATCACCGCAAATTTTGCACCCTCTACATAAGGTCGCAGCTTCTCCACCGCCCATAGCACTGCGAGGCACTCTTTCTCAGTGGTTGAATTTTTTCTTTCGGCTTTCGTCAAAGAACGACTCAGGTAGCAAACCACCTTTTCTCCATCGGGATGCTTCTGAGAAAGCACTGCCCCTAAACCCCGATCCGACGCGTCTGTCTGGATGTAGAAAGGCAAGTCATAGTCCGGACAGGTAAGAATTGGAGCAGTGGTTAGTTTCACCTTTACCTGTGTGAAGGCAGCATCGCATTCTTGGGTCCAGACAAACTTCTGGTTTTTCCTGAGAAGGTTCGTCAATGGCGCCGCCATCGTGGCAAAGTCGGGGATGAACCTTCTATACCACGAGGCCATTCCCATGAACTGCCTCACTCCCTTCACATTCGTAGGCGGAGGAATTTCTATCAAAGACTTTACTTTGTCCGGATCTACATTCAAGCCCTTTTCATCAACGACGTAGCCCACAAACTTGAGTTGGCAACGGCAGAATTCGCACTTGTCGCGGGAGACCCTTAATCCGGCCTGCCTGAGGCGACCAAACACTTCCCGTAAGATTTCCAGGTGTTTGCCGAAATCCTGAGTCACCACAACAATGTCGTCTAGATAAGTGAAGACATATGGCTCGAGGTCAGGCCCAGTACCTGATCAATCAAACGTTGCCACGTTGCAGGAGCATTCTGCAGACCGAAAGGCATTCGGCAGAATTGGAAAAGACCGCGATGAGGCACCGTAAAAGCCGTGAATTTTTTGACTGCTCTGCCATGGGAACCTGCCAATAGGCCGACTTCACGTCCAGAGAAGACAGGTATTTAGCCTCGCGCAGCTTTTCCAGCGTAGCCGAAACATATGGTAGCGGGTACGCGTCATGTTCGGTGACCTGGTTGAGCTTTCGGTAATCTACACAGAAACGGTACGTGTTATCCTTTTTCTTGACCAATAAAATCGGCGACGCCCATGGACTCGAGGATGGTTCAACTATGCCTTGTTCCAGCATCTCGTTCAACTCTTTGTCAATGTTTTTCTGCACGGCCGGTGACACCGGATAATATCTCTGCTTGATTGGCAAAGAATTAGTTTTAATCACGTGTTCCACACGATTCGTGCATCCGACCCCATCTCCCATGAGTTCAAATTCTTCCTGCAATAAGCGACTAAGGGCGGCCTCTTCTATTTGTGTCAGTCGGCTGCGCGACGTCAGTTGTTCCCCCGCGTCTCCTTGAAGTGCACTCAGAAAACTCCAGCTCTCGTCTCTCAACGTTAGGACCAACCCGAACTGACGCACGAAATCTACACCGAGAATAAGTGCTTGCGGTAATGACGGCACCACCAGCACTCGTATCCACTCCACCTTCTCTTTTAGCTTCACGGGCACTGTAATATATCCGCAATTACACAGCCTTGACTGTTGGCCATCCGGATTACTCGCTGGTTGGAGCTCACCAACTCTACTCCTAGTTCCTCCAGAACCTGCCAGCTCTCTCCGCCCATCACCGTGTGGGTAGCCGAGTCGAGGAGTCCCAGGAACTTCCGTCCGAATATATCCACCTCTAAGTGCGGTCGGTTATCCCCGTCCCTCTGCGCCAGCAAATAGGTGAGCTGAGCTTCTGTCGCGGCCCCTGCTTCCTCCTCCCTAGTGTCCAGGCAGCCGCCTACTGGACACAGTGCCCGTTTCCCGAAGGTTGTCTTGGTCGCTCACCCGATGCCGTACCTCGTTGAGGCGGATTACCAGGCGGAAACGTGCTGGATTTTCGCGGTGAATTCGGGTTTCCTTCTCGAGACCCATGACAATTCAGACAGGATGCCTTCCGAGCCCCCCTTCGACCACAGCCAAAGTACCATTGAGGTTCTGGACAATTCCGAGACGTATGTCCATTCGCTCTGCAGTTCCAGCACTGCAGCTGAATGGTTGCCAGGACACCTTCGACTGAACAACTCGCATAGGCCAGGTCTGGCTCCAAAAGTCGTTGGGACTTTCTGGTTGGTGGCGGTAAATAGGCCTCTACGGATACTCGCGTCGCCTCTAAGGAACGGCCCACACGGATGAGATCCGCAATTGTTCGAACTGGGGTGAGAGCCAATTGGGTTTGATAAAAAGGTGCGATGTTTTTCTGTATTATCTTCAGGTTCTCCTCCTCAGTACATGGAATGGCCCAGCGTCGGAATAAACCCTCCATCGCAGACACGTAAACACCCATCGACTCCTCCGGTCCCTGCGTTCGTCTCCCAATCTCTGCGAGCAACCGGTCATCGTAGTTAGGTGGTAAAAATTCGGCACGCAACTCTGAGACCAGTTCCGACCATGAGCTAACCCGAGACCAATTTGCCCGGAACCACACCACCGCCTTCCCTTCGAATATTTCCACCGCCGCCTGAAATAGCTGACGCGGGGAAACGCCTCTTGCTTCACGTAACTCCTCCACCCGTTCTAAGAAGGCACTCAGCGAGCCAGAATCGCCACTGAAATGAAGTCCCCATTTGGACACATCTTGGCCTTTGCTGCTAACGGTTGCCGCTCGGGGCGTAGAAAATAAAGGGTTAACGTGTACTTCCGGCTCTTGTACGGGCTGTGATGGCCCCACCACTAATCTCGCCAAATCGAAGCCCGCGTCCTGAACAATATCTTGCTCACAAACCTGCTCTTCATTGGGTACCGACTCAGCATCCTCATCTGCGCCCTCAGCTTTCACCAGGAGTTCCCCCATCGCCATTATGAGGCGAGTCCTTAATTTGTGAGCCTGTTTACCCATTTCCTGTTGTTCATGTGGCGCGTTCTTGAGTCGCCGCATTCCAAACTCAATCTTCGTTTTTAATTTGGAAAACTCCGACGTCTGGGTGTTGCCGTGGAAAACCGCGATCAGTCCCTGTATTTCAGCTAATTTCTCTTGGACTTCCTCCAAATCCTCCTCTAGCGTGTATGGGTAGTCCCGCACCGAAATCAGCGAGGTGTCCATGGAGGCTTCTGCTCTCAGCGCCACCCGAAGCGTTTTCCTCATGGCTTCTACGGTTCCGGTGGGTTGACCGCGAATCTCCAGCTCGTACGTCAACTCATCCTTGCTCAGCCTGTCTATTAGCACCTTGGCCTTTGCTGACATCCTGGACTCTCTTTGTCGACTGGTATAACTAGTGCAAAGATTTAACCTACTTGGCTAGGTTGCAAATAAAACACAATTTGATTTGATTCCGAATTCAATTGTTGTTTTTTTTTTGGTTTTTTTTTTTTTTTTATAAATACAACTTCAAACCTTAAATATATAAACTACTGTTTCAATCGCCACTGGCCTATAGTGGGCTCCAATTTCACTCGGGATAAGGTTACGCTACTATCGCCTGACCTCGGTTTCCAACTGATCTCTCCGAAATCTCCTCAGATGTGAACTGATATCTCGCTGTTGGTCCGTCTGGTTTTGCTGAAAATTGAACACTTTTCACTACGCCCGACAACGAATATTCTTTTCTATTCTTCCCGCCGCGATAATTTTCAAAGGGCCCCACGTTGGGCGCCAATTTGTCATCCACCCGGTCTAGGGTGAGCAAGATACCTGGTTAGGCTCCTGTTGGATATGTTTACTAACTCGTCGGAGACGGGTCGAGGGTGGGCGCCACTCGCTCTCCAATTATTCGAGCCTCGAGCCGCTGAGCGAGCTTCGACTCACCAGATATGCGCATGCAATACCGGATCAGTCCGCTGCTAGTTCGGATAACACCCGATCCGTCTCACCAATCGTGGTCAGAGACTTAACAACTGGACTGCCCCACAACTACTACAATTCGACAAACAAAAGCAGCCTACTAGATAGACCGAGAAAAGAATCTACTCCCGCCTGTCGAAATTTCTTTCCTCTTCGGGCATTCACGAGACCAACTGAAGTTCGAATTGAAGATTTTTATTGATAACTATACAGTCGGTTCCAGCTCAACGGGCTGCTGGATACACTTTTCTACGCTAACTCACACGGTACAGAACGGTGAATTCTGTTACTTTCACTGGTTTGCTTTCACATGCACAAACAAATCGTACTAAAACCGCAAGTTTCTCAGCTATCTGAATTCACCGTTTTTACCATGCGTACCCGACAAATTTCGGATTTCTTTTTACAATCCTCACCACCACTCACTTTTTACACCTTTATATAAGATTTTCTATGCACATTTTCTTAATCCTAATGAAATAAATTTTATTCTGCTTAAATAAACTAACCTTAATATTCTGGATCGGCTGTCGGCTACTCGTACTTTTTCGGGATTTTCAGATACAGCTTGGGTAACTATTTCCCACGACGATCAGGCATAAACCAGATGGATTCAGTGAAGAAAAATGAAAGTCCAAAAGCTAACGGCGCTCTCCAGCACCGAACCGTCGCCTCGAGCGTGATAGCCGACGTCTCTCATGCCTGCGCTGTCTAGACGTTTAAACTCTTGCGTTCCTTTTGTTGCTGATTAATTGCTGGTCCCGTCTTCGCTCCGACTCAAGAACCACCTTCCGCCAGCCACTCGCTGCGTCACTCCGTCTTCTTCCGTCCAATGATTCGTTTTGCCGTTCGTCTTAGAATTTTCCGTCCTCCACTGCTAGGCCGAATTGCGCGTCCTCCCTCGTATCTGCAGTGGCCTGCAGTGGCCAAAAATGTACTTTTAGTTTAATTTAACACTTCTTGTCCGTGTCAGGGCTCAACTACGAATCTTCTCCTAATATACCGATGAATAATTACCTGCAGTGGCCAAAAATGTACTTTTAGTTTAATTTAACACTTCTTGTCCGTGCCAGGGCTCAACTACGAATGCCCTCGACGGAAAATTTTCCTAGTACCGCCGCTTCTGCCTAACTGCAGGGTATCCCGCTACTTCAGTTAGGAGCAACGATCTTGTCACTCCTGTGACCGTCCGGGATCCACACCATCAATCTGCTTTCCAATTTTCATTTTCGATACTCGACTCATCCCAGTTCGAGGTTTCGATGGGTTAAAGGATGATAGCCATCCGATCCGGTTCTAATCCGACCCTGTTAATACACTCAACCTCCGAAGCATATTTTCCACTTGGCTGCATTTCTGGGAAAATACTCTCTCCGGATTCCGCCATAATATTGGCAGATTTTATTATTGCCGGATTAAATTAATTTGATGATTCCGGCTCGGTCCGGGCTCATCTTCTTTCATTAGCGATCCCCGAACAGAAGAAAAACGCACAAAAAGATAAAATCAAAGCGGCGCCACCAAGCCATGAACCGCTGATTACCACGTAACAGCCTCGCGTCTCAACGCACTACTCCATGTTGATGATGGTAATAGGCTGACGGTTTATCATACTGAAGACGTCTACCCGACGCTTTGTCCTCGGTCGGTAATGTAGATGCATTCGTATACACAGATGCCCAATGCTGACGACCGTTCCGTTCATCCGTCGGCTCGTCTTGCAGCATGATATTCCCTCACGACGACGGCTCGTGACGTGACTGTGTGGGTGTGTCGACGGTGTGGTGGATGCTTAAATGCTGCACGTTACTAGAGCCGTTAACTACCGTGTGGCATGTAAGGAACGTCAATTTTCCTGAGTAATTACTCATTGCGGAAATGTCGCGGATGTCGATATTAGCTAATGTTTTTTTTTTTAAAAGAAATTGGAGAGGAAAAAAATAAATAAATTCCAGTCGATGCAAATAATAGCGACGCTGACCCACTTCAAACCCGCAACTTTGTCGTGAGAGCCCCATTCTCCATCATCTGCCCCACGTGACTCGTTGTAATCGGATTGCTGACTTGTGTTTATCAGCACGATGATATCATCGGTTATGCCCATTTATTTCCATTCTGATAACCGACGGTCGCCAACATTCTATACATGAATGTTTTCGGTTGCTTCAGCCTGCCGACTCTGATAACTTGACGTATAACCTACGTTACTAGCTTAAATTCTAATGTATAATATTGATATTTGCAATATCCGCCAGGTAAAGTACACAAGGCAAATACCACAACGCCTAATGCCCTACGAGTGGTGTTACATACGGAAACCTAACAAAGTGAGTGGTGGATACGTAATTATGAGCAGAATTATGAATCTTGGAACGAGTTATAAGCTTTTGATTGAGATCCGGTGACCCAATTTGTTACAACGTAACAATCTGATCAGTTGAAAAAAAGTTTATCCGAATATTTGTAAACGGTTCTGGTGACGCTGATTAGAAAACAGAGTAATAAGTATTATTCAAACTCAATTACTTAGTGCCTTCTGCGTCCGTAATTGAAGCACCACAGTGAAGTTGTACCACGAGTAGGTGATTGTGAAGAATTACCGGAACAATGACTAAAAGGGACACATTACAACATCACTTAGAAGGATTTATCTCGAACCTGGGAACCCAAGACCAGTGAAGTTGTACCACGAGTAGGTTATTGTGAAGAAATACTGGAACAGTGACCAAAAGGGACACATTACAACATCACTTAATTGGATTTATCTGGAACCTTGGAACCCAAGACATGCGCACCCACGTAATAGTCTTTATCCTCATGTGAGTACACAGAATATCCTTATCTACCATTATTTTCACAAAGTGAGCAAATTATATTGATAAGAGAAGTGAGTGTATTATTAACCACAAAGTGAAAAACTATAGTTGGTTATTAAAATGGAAATGATGCAAGATACCATTCATCAATTAAACGGGGCAGTGAATGCTCAGATTGAATTAACGAAGAGCATCGTATTCAGACTCCAGAAGTTGGAGGAAGCCCAGAACGGGCCTGCACAAACTTCAGCCGCCGAGTCTCCTCTCCGTGGCTCCACCACAGAGGAAGAGCTTAAGGAAGTTTGTAAATTGCCAGATTGTGTCAGGCATTTACCGATATTCGAGGGGAATCCTACCGAATATATTTCCTGGGTGCACAATGTGGAAACCATATTAAATGATTCCGCAATTGTTCGCGGCAAACCACTATTCAGGGCGATTTTACAATGCATCCGCCAGAAAATTAGAGGGCCGGCAGATTTGGCGCTTTTTTCATATAACATATTCGATGACAACTGGTCATCAATAAAAAAGTGTTTATCTTTACATTACGCTGACAAGAGGGATATTCGCACCTTAGAATATCAGCTTAACCTCTTGAGGCAGGGGAATATGTCCTTGGATGAATTTTACGCCAACGTTAACCACCAGTTCTCTTTAATCGTAAATAAGATTAAAACGGAAGACATTTCGTCGGAAACGGTGAGCGTGCTCATAGAAACTTATAGGAACCGAGCATTAGATGTATTTGTACGCGGGGTTAACGGAGATCTTTTCAGGATGCTGGTTATACAAAGGCCCAAGTTGCTACCTGAGGCATATACGTCATGCCTCGAAATCCAAAACTTGAACTACCGTGTAACCTCCGTCCACAAGGCCAATGTAAATAACTCAGTGACAGCACCTTTTAACCAAATTTTTCCTCCGCATCAAGGGAAGCCGTTTCCCAAAATTCCACCCAAACCATTCCCAAGGGCCGCACCGAGAACATTACTTACCTACCAGAGGAACGAGGCTTACAACATTCAGCATGAACAACGCCCACAACCACCAGCAAGGCCGTCATTCCTGAAACCAACAGTTTCAATGGAGATAGATTTATCAATACAAACCAGACATATTGATTACCTGAATCTTAAAGCCGATAAAGATCCTGCTAAAAGATATAGAACCTCCGACAATTACCCTCGCAAACAGCAAAGAATAAATGTTCTGGAGACACTGGATGAACAGCCATGCGGTGGAGAACAGGAGCAACTCCATGAAGACTACTTTGAAATCACAGATCTTCATCTCGAGTATGAACAGGACGAATGTCGCGATGTAAATTTTATGACACAAGCCTCTCTAGCATTCCATACTTAGAATATAGTACTAGAGACGGCAAAACCCTTCAATTCTTTAATGATACGGGTGCCAATAAGAATTTTATACGACCCGAATTAGGCGCAAACAGAAAACCAGTCAAACGTCCATTTAAAATACGATCAGCAGGAGGTGACATAGTGATAAGGGACCAAATTTCAGGAAAATTCTTCTCTAGCATTGGAAACGATTCCACAATAAATTTCTTCATTCTACCGGGACTTTAGTCTTTCGATGGGATAATCGGAGATGACACCCTGAAAGACCTCGAAGCGATAATCGATAGAAAAATTAACGTATTAAAAATCAAGCCAAACATTTTAATCCCGCTGAAAGAGAAGTTCTCGACTCAGGTGAATAATATAGAAGTCAGAGATAGTCATCATACAGAAATTTCAAAATCTTTTCGGACCGGTGGACAACAGCCAAATTATCGATACAAACATTAAGGCAGAGATCAGAACAAGAACAGATGAACCAATATACGCAAAATTATATCCATATCCTTCTGCTATGCGTGAAGAAGTCGACAGCCAAATAGAAAAAACTATTGAAGGACGGACTCATAAAGCCTTCCAAGAGCCCTTACAATGCTCCCGTTTGGATAGTCGCAAAAAAAACTGACTCTTCCGGATCTCGAAAATACAGAATGGTAATCGACTTCAAAAAATTGAATGCGGTGATCATACCGGACACATCTCCCATCCCGGATATATCCAACACAATAGCCAGCCTTGGTGAAGCTAAGTACTTCACGACGTTGGATTTGACCTCAGGTTTTCACCAAATCCAAATGAGCGAACGCGATATACCGAAGACAGCTTTTTCTACAATGAAAGGAAAATTCGAATATACAAGATTACCCTTCGGATTGCGAAATGCTCCCGCAATATTCTAAAGAATGATCGATGATGTCCTCCGGGAATATAGGCAGAATATGTTACGTCTACATTGACGACATAATCATATTCGGAAGAACGGAGACGGAACATTTCGAAAACTTAGAGAAAGTCTTTTTCGAGATCGAAAAAGCTAATATACGAATCAATCTCGACAAGACCGAATTTCTAAAAAAAGGAAACGGAATTCCTAAGTTTCATCATTTCGAGTGAGGGGATAAGGCCAGACGCAAAGAAGATAGCAGCAACAAAGAACATTAAACCACCTTCTAATCTGCAAGATCTAAAAAGTTACCTGGGACTTTCATCATATTACCGCCGTTTCATAAGGGATTTCGCTAAAATTGCCAAGCTGTTGACTAATATGACAAAAAGTGAAAAATGGCAAGATAAGTCTACCCAATCCAAAAAGATTCCAATCGAGATGGGAGGAATAGAGCTAAAAGCGTTTAATGTATTGAAGGAAATTTTAGCCTCACCCGAAATACTAGCCTTTCAAGATTTCTCTAAGGATTTCATATTGACCACAGACGCATCAAATACGGCCCTCGGAGCAGTGCTTTCTCAGGGCGAAATCGTAAAGGATAAGCCAATCACATACATTTCCTGATCCCTTCATAAAACCGAGGAGGCGTATGCAACAAATGAGAAGGAAATGCTTGCCATTGTCTGGGCCCTGGACAAGCTAAGAGACTACCTCTATGGAGCAAAAAAGGTGAAAATACTCACCGACCATCAGCCACTGACGTTTAGCTTGAGCAATAGGAACAACAATGCCAAGATCAAAAGGTGGAAGGCTCGCATAGAGGAATACAACTGCGAACTCGTATACAAACCTGGGAAAACGAATAACGTTGCTGATGCACTATCAAGGTTAGAAATGGAAGCCAACATTCTTACATCTAATTCATCCCAGACGGCACATAGTGCCGACGAAGACAGCACCTACCTCATTCCTTGTTACGAGGCACCTATAAACGCATTTAAGAACCAACTGATAATCTCGGAAGGAAAGGACACTTACGGATATGAAGAACCTCACAAGGGATACCGTAGGCATTATATTAAACCCACGAAGGTAACAAAAGAGGCTCTCATAAAAACGCTAAAAGAAAACTTAAATCCCAATGTCATAAATGGGCTCAAAATTCCCGAATCGTACATACAGCTCCTGCAAGAAGTGTTTAGGGAACATTTTTGTAGATTCCGAATCCGCATAACACAGCGAGTTGTGCAGGACATTACAAACCCCGATAACAAAATGGCAATCATAGATAAAGAGCACAGAAAAGCTCACCGTAATCATGACGAAAATAAGAAACAAATTTTAGAACAATTCTACTTCCCTCAAATGACTAAAGAAATAAAGAAGTATATCAAATCTTGCGACATTTGCAACTACAATAAATACAACCGCCATCCCAATAGGTCGCAGCTACAGAATACACCAATACCCAGATATCCTTCAGAAATCTTGCATCTAGATATCATGGAATACCAAGGAGAGAAATTTATCACATGCATCGACAAGTTTACTAAATTTGCAAAATATTTTCGAATAAAAAACAGGTCAGTACTGCATTTGAGGGACAAGATGACTAAAGTACTACACTTTTTCACAGTGCCTAAAGTGTTGGTGATAGATAATGAGGGAAGCCTTGTAAGCCCGATTATTTCCAACTACATTAATACCCTGGGCATAGAGACATACAGGACACAGTGAGGTAAATGGAACTGTGGAAAGAGTTCATTCCACCATAATTGAGATCACTAGATGTATTAAAAAGGAGTACCCGGACTTGTCGACGAAAGAAATCATCAACATTGCCGTTGACCGATACAATAACACGATTCATTCAGTAACAAACAGGAAATCTAGCGACGTATTTTTCGGAAGAAAACAGCGAATAAATTATCAAAATTTAGTAGATTTTAAAAACAAAGTCAATGACGATTTGATAAATCAAATTCGAAGGAAGCAGAAGCGTAAGCTGAACAACGAAAATCCCAAAAGACAAGAGCCAAAAACTTATGATTCTGGACAAACCATATACGTAGCAGTGAAACAAATTCAGGGCAAACACAAACCTATTTTCAAGAAAGAGATCGTAGCCAAAGACAATAAAGCTACCGTAACGACCGCCAGCGGCAGGTGAATTCATAAGTCCCATATAAAAAACTCTGGGCAATAAGGCATCTTTCCTCTCGTTTCAGTACAACGTGGATAAACAAAACTACAGCAACAAACGTTTATGAGTACCTAGGACCAATAGCAACTATCAAGTTAGGAAGCGGACGAATAATAAACGACAGCATGAAACTCATAGACGCCATCGACTTGAACAACTATTACGAGCAATACAAGATCAACAGAAATTTGATGGACTCATGCGGAATGAAGTAAATGAAATAGTGCAGGCCGGACAGTTAGCTAAAAATAGAATTGTCAACTCCAATTTATTAAACAAGGAAGAAATTAACCAACTTATAGCACAAATCGAAACACTTCCCTACAAAAATGAGGTTGAGGCTATAGAATATGCCGAACCAACATTGGTAGCAAAAGGATCACTTCTGTTGTACATTATTTTACTGCCCAAGACCGGGAGAAAAGAATACAATCACGTCACCGTTAGACCAACAACTAAGAACGATAAGCGAGTTTATATGCAGTCTGAAGAACTACTAACCAGCGAGATGGAAAATTACATTATAAAGAAAGTATGCAACAATATCAAGAACGTCATGGTTTGCAAAGAAAGCCAAGTAACCAAATTAGACAATGACTACTGCGTCAGTCGTCTACTAAAAGGAGCAACAACGAAATCCACATATCTGGAGGGTAGTTTTGTAATCCAATTCAACAACGAGACAATCCGGATCAAAAAGAAGACTTTCACGAACAAAAAAGCCCAAGTACTCCAGGTTTTGCCACCAGTATTCCAGGCCAGACCAGATAAGGACTTACGGCTTGACTTGGAGTACCTCCACACGCTTCACCTAAATAACACCAGCAAGCTGAAGAACCTACTCACCAATCATGAGAAATCCTTGATAACAGATATAACTCTCTTTACATTACTAATTTTAACATATGGTATACTTGTAGTCTCCAAATGCAGAAGAAGCAGCAGAAACAAGCTTGAGATCACCCATCCGAAAACACCTAACATACTAGATGTCCAACCTATTTGGCTTAACATCCAGGACATTCAATCCATCATCCTTAACGGATAATCTGCGGGACGCAGACACTTCAGGAGGGAGGAGTTAATACCATTCTCAAACGTGCCAGAACACCATTACTTTTGTTGCCTGTGCAGAATTGCATTTTATATAATTGAATTGTGTATTCAAACAAATGTATTAAAATGTCATTGAAATACTTTGAGTTAGAAGATAATTGTGTATTAAAGTAAACTTTGCAAAATATGTAATGAAAAAAATAATTGAAATATTTTGAGTCAGATTAAAATTCAGTCTTCAACAGAACAGACATTTTATTTTTCTTCAACGTACTCACGTTGATAACTTACATAGGTAACAGATTATCTCTGTTCTGAGTACTAAAGGATATGGTATATATCTCATAGTCGATTTTGCACATAAATTTGACTAACATATCACGTCCTACAATGCCGACACTCTCAATTGGAAATTTTTCGTCTACCGTCTGAAACGTGTTTGATATTTTTGTATCCTCAATCTTGAATTGCAGCTTAATTGTTCCTAAAGACATTGTAGTTTCATCTGTTATGCCCGTTAGTCTGCACCTGTTTTGTGTTTGTACATGATATGTTACAGACGTACAATTGTTCCAGTTCCAAAAACAGCTCCATTATCTTTCAGCAGCTACAACCCTGGTTTCAAATTCTCGTTGTAGATTGCTACATAATTTGTGGTTGTGCCCGTTATCCTATATATTCTTTTATCTAAAACATAGTTACTACATTTTACGGCTTTATTATCTAATTTTCCTCCGTAATGTTGCCGAATTCCTCTCGGAAAGTTTGTTTGTTTCCCTGGTTCTAAATAATGCGTATTTTTCTACGATTATTTCTTGGACTTTCCCTAAAGCGGCTGTTTCCCTGACTGTTATTGGTGCGTCTATAATAATTTTTATTGCTACCATTACGTCTGTAATCATTTGCGTTGCTATCTCGACTTGCATTATCGTGTCTACTATCTCTCCTAAACCTATTATTACCGAATCTACTACGTTGAACATTGTTTCCACGGTCACTACACCTGTATCCGTTATACGTATACGTTATAGGCATCGTGCCTTCTATAATTGCTGATATGTAAAACCTTATGCTGGTGCGCCTCCTTTCGCTCTAATTCACTAGCTGATCTAATAGCTTCGCCAAAGTTCCGCGGTCTTGATGCAAACATAGCACCCCTAAACTGGTCATTCAAACCATTCTTGGATACGGTTAGTGCGTAGGTGTCATTAATACCTTCAATTGCTTGTTTTATTACCTGATCTACTTCCGTAACTGATTCTCTAATTTTTAACTGATTCAAATCATTTACTAAAGTCAATATTGTATCCTTGTAAACAATGTTCAACGTAGTAGATTCGGTAATAATAAGTTTAGGAGAGATAGTAGACACGATAATGCAAGTCGAGATAGCACCGCAAATGATTACAGACGTAATGGTAGCAATAAAAATTATTATAGACGCACCAATAACAGTCAGGGAAACAGCCGCTTTAGGGAAAGTCCAAGAAATAATCGTAGAAAAATACGCATTATTTAGAACCAGGGAAACAAACAAACTTTCCGAGAGGTATTCGGCAACATTCCGGAGGAAAATTAGATAATAAAGCCGTAAAATGTAGTAACTATGTTTTAGATAAAAGAATATATAGGATAACGGGCACAACCACAAATTATGTAGCAATCTACAACGAGAATTTGAAACCAGGGTTGTAGCTGCTGAAAGATAATGGAGCTGTTTTTGGAACTGGAACAATTGTACGTCTGTAACATATCATGTACAAACACAAAACAGGTGCAGACTAACGGGCATAACAGATGAAACTACAATGTCTTTAGGAACAATTAAGCTGCAATTCAAGATTGAGGATACAAAAATATCAAACACGTTTCAGACGGTAGACGAAAAAATTCCAATTGAGAGTGTCGGCATTGTAGGACGTGATATGTTAGTCAAATTTATGTGCAAAATTGACTATGAGATATATACCATATCCTTTAGTACTCAGAACAGAGATAATCTGTTACCTATGTAAGTTATCAACGTGAGTACGTTGAAGAAAAATAAAATGTCTGTTCTGTTGAAGACTGAATTTTAATCTGACTCAAAATATTTCAATTATTTTTTTCATTACATATTTTGCAAAGTTTACTTTAATACACAATTATCTTCTAACTCAAAGTATTTCAATGACATTTTAATACATTTGTTTTAATACACAATTCAATTATATAAAATGCAATTCTGCACAGGCGACAAAAGTAATGGTGTTCTGGCACGTTTGAGAATGGTATTAACTCCTCCCTCCTGAAGTGTCTGCGTCCCGCAGATTATCCGTTAAGGATGATGGATTGAATGTCCTGGATGTTAAGCCAAATAGGTTGGACATCTAGTATGTTAGGTGTTTTCGGATGGGTGATCTCAAGCTTGTTTCTGCTGCTTCTTCTGCATTTGGAGACTACAAGTATACCATATGTTAAAATTAGTAATGTAAAGAGAGTTATATCTGTTATCAAGGATTTCTCATGATTGGTGAGTAGGTTCTTCAGCTTGCTGGTGTTATTTAGGTGAAGCGTGTGGAGGTACTCCAAGTCAAGCCGTAAGTCCTTATCTGGTCTGGCCTGGAATACTGGTGGCAAAACCTGGAGTACTTGGGCTTTTTTGTTCGTGAAAGTCTTCTTTTTGATCCGGTTTTGTCTCGTTGTTGAATTGGATTACAAAACTACCCTCCAGATATGTGCATTTCGTTGTTGCTCCTTTTAGTAGACGACTGACGCAGTAGTCATTGTCTTATTTGGTTACTTGGCTTTCTTTGCAAACCATGACGTTCTTGATATTGTTGCATACTTTCTTTATAATGTAATTTTCCATCTCGCTGGTTAGTAGTTCTTCAGACTGCATATAAACTCGCTTATCGTTCTTAGTTGTTGGTCTAACGGTGACGTGATTGTATTCTTTTCTCCCGGTCTTGGGCAGTAAAATAATGTACAACAGAAGTGATCCTTTTGCTACCAATGTTGGTTCGGCATATTCTATAGCCTCAACCTCATTTTTGTAGGGAAGTGTTTCGATTTGTGCTATAAGTTGGTTAATTTCTTCCTTGTTTAATAAATTGGAGTTGACAATTCTATTTTTAGCTAACTGTCCGGCCTGCACTATTTCATTTACTTCATTCCGCATGAGTCCATCAAATTTCTGTTGATCTTGTATTGCTCGTAATAGTTGTTCAAGTCGATGGCGTCTATGAGTTTCATGCTGTCGTTTATTATTCGTCCGCTTCCTAACTTGATAGTTGCTATTGGTCCTAGGTACTCATAAACGTTTGTTGCTGTAGTTTTGTTTATCCACGTTGTACTGAAACGAGAGGAAAGATGCCTTATTGCCCAGAGTTTTTTATATGGGACTTATGAATTCACCTGCCGCTGGCGGTCGTTACGGTAGCTTTATTGTCTTTGGCTACGATCTCTTTCTTGAAAATAGGTTTGTGTTTGCCCTGAATTTGTTTCACTGCTACGTATATGGTTTGTCCAGAATCATAAGTTTTTGGCTCTTGTCTTTTGGGATTTTCGTTGTTCAGCTTACGCTTCTGCTTCCTTCGAATTTGATTTATCAAATCGTCATTGACTTTGTTTTTAAAATCTACTAAATTTTGATAATTTATTCGCTGTTTTCTTCCGAAAAATACGTCGCTAGATTTCCTGTTTGTTACTGAATGAATCGTGTTATTGTATCGGTCAACGGCAATGTTGATGATTTCTTTCGTCGACAAGTCCGGGTACTCCTTTTTAATACATCTAGTGATCTCAATTATGGTGGAATGAACTCTTTCCACAGTTCCATTTACCTCACTGTGTCCTGTATGTCTCTATGCCCAGGGTATTAATGTAGTTGGAAATAATCGGGCTTACAAGGCTTCCCTCATTATCTATCACCAACACTTTAGGCACTGTGAAAAAGTGTAGTACTTTAGTCATCTTGTCCCTCAAATGCAGTACTGACCTGTTTTTTATTCGAAAATATTTTGCAAATTTAGTAAACTTGTCGATGCATGTGATAAATTTCTCTCCTTGGTATTCCATGATATCTAGATGCAAGATTTCTGAAGGATATCTGGGTATTGGTGTATTCTGTAGCTGCGACCTATTGGGATGGCGGTTGTATTTATTGTAGTTGCAAATGTCGCAAGATTTGATATACTTCTTTATTTCTTTAGTCATTTGAGGGAAGTAGAATTGTTCTAAAATTTGTTTCTTATTTTCGTCATGATTACGGTGAGCTTTTCTGTGCTCTTTATCTATGATTGCCATTTTGTTATCGGGGTTTGTAATGTCCTGCACAACTCGCTGTGTTATGCGGATTCGGAATCTACAAAAATGTTCCCTAAACACTTCTTGCAGGAGCTGTATGTACGATTCGGGAATTTTGAGCCCATTTATGACATTGGGATTTAAGTTTTCTTTTAGCGTTTTTATGAGAGCCTCTTTTGTTACCTTCGTGGGTTTAATATAATGCCTACGGTATCCCTTGTGAGGTTCTTCATATCCGTAAGTGTCCTTTCCTTCCGAGATTATCAGTTGGTTCTTAAATGCGTTTATAGGTGCCTCGTAACAAGGAATGAGGTAGGTGCTGTCTTCGTCGGCACTATGTGCCGTCTGGGATGAATTAGATGTAAGAATGTTGGCTTCCATTTCTAACCTTGATAGTGCATCAGCAACGTTATTCGTTTTCCCAGGTTTGTATACGAGTTCGCAGTTGTATTCCTCTATGCGAGCCTTCCACCTTTTGATCTTGGCATTGTTGTTCCTATTGCTCAAGCTAAACGTCAGTGGCTGATGGTCGGTGAGTATTTTCACCTTTTTTGCTCCATAGAGGTAGTCTCTTAGCTTGTCCAGGGCCCACACAATGGCAAGCATTTCCTTCTCATTTGTTGCATACGCCTCCTCGGTTTTATGAAGGGATCAGGAAATGTATGTGATTGGCTTATCCTTTCCGATTTCGCCCTGAGAAAGCACTGCTCCGAGGGCCGTATTTGATGCGTCTGTGGTCAATATGAAATCCTTAGAGAAATCTTGAAAGGCTAGTATTTCGGGTGAGGCTAAAATTTCCTTCAATACATTAAACGCTTTTAGCTCTATTCCTCCCATCTCAATTGGAATCTTTTTGGATTGGGTAGACTTATCTTGCCCTTTTTAACTTTTTGTCATATTAGTCAACGGCTTGGCAATTTTAGCGAAATCCCTTATGAAACGGCGGTAATATGATGAAAGTCCCAGGAAACTTTTTAGATCTTGCAGATTAGAAGGTGGTTTAATGTTTTTTGTTGCTGCTATCTTCTTTGCGTCTGGCCTTATCCCCTCACTCGAAATGATGAAACTTAGGAATTCCGTTTCCTTTTTTAGAAATTCGGTCTTGTCGAGATTGATTCGTATATTAGCTTTCTCGATCTCGAAAAAGACTTTCTCTAAGTTTTCGAAATGTTCCGTCTCCGTTCTTCCGACGTAACATATTCTGCCTATATATTCCCGGAGGACATCATCGATCATTCTTTAGAATATTGCGGGAGCATTTCGCAATCCGAAGGGTAATCTTGTATATTCGAATTTTCCATTCATTGTAGAAAAAGCTGTCTTCGATATATCGCGTTCGCTCATTTGGATTTGGTGAAAGCCTGAGGTCAAATCCAACGTCGTGAAGTACTTAGCTTCACCAAGGCTGGCTATTGTGTTGGATATATCCGGGATGGGATATGTGTCCGGTATGGTCACCGCATTCAATTTTTTGAAGTCGATTACCATTCTGTATTTTCGAGATCCGGAAGAGTCAGTTTTTTTGCGACTATCCAAACGGGAGCATTGTAAGGGCTCTTGGAAGGCCTAATGAGTCCGTCCTTCAATAGTTTTTTCTATTTGGCTGTCGACTTCTTCACGCATAGCAGAAGGATATGGATATGATTTTGCGTATATTGGTTCATCTGTTCTTGTTCTGATCTCTGCCTTAATGTTTGTATCGATAATTTGGCTGTTGTCCACCGGTCCGAAAAGATTTTGAAATTTCTGTATGATGACTATCTCTGACTTCTATATTATTCACCTGAGTCGAGAACTTCTCTTTCAGCGGGATTAAAATGTTTGGCTTGATTTTTAATACGTTAATTTTTCTATCGATTATCGCTTTGAGGTCTTTCAGGGTGTCATCTCCGATTATCCCATCGAAAGACTAAAGTCCCGGTAGAATGAAGAAATTTATTGTGGAATCGTTTCCAATGCTAGAGAAGAATTTTCCTGAAATTTGGTCCCTTATCACTATGTCACCTCCTGCTGATCGTATTTTAAATGGGCGTTTGACTGGTTTTTTGTTTGCTCCTAATTCGGGTCGTATAAAATTCTTATTGGCACCCGTATCAACAAGGAATTGAAGGGTTTTGCCGTCTCTAAAACTATATTCTAAGTATGGAATGCTAGAGAGGCTTGTGTCATAAAATTTACATCGCGACATTCGTCCTGTTCATACTCGAGATGAAGATCTGCGATTTTAAAGTAGTCTTCATGGAGTTGTTCCTGTTCTCCTCCGCATGGCTGTTCATCCAGTGTCTCCAGAACATTTATTCTTTGCTGTTTGCGAGGGTAATTGTCGGAGGTTCTATAGGTTCTATAGCAGGATCTTTATCGGCTTTCAGATTCAGGTAATCAATATGTCTGATGATGTAAAATTCATATTTCTATATATATATATATATATATATATATATATATATATATATATATATATATATATATATATATATATATATATATATATATATATATATATATATATATATATATATATACATATATATATATATATATATATATATATATATATATATATATATATATATATATATATATGTATATATATATATATATATATATATATATATATATATATATATATATATATATATATATATATATATATATATATATATAGGTATATATATATATATATATATATATATATATATATATATATATATATCATTAAAAAATTTCAGTGAAAAAATCTCAGGAACGCGCTATCCGATTGAGCTGAAATTTTCAGAACACATTGGTGTATATGCAGCATAGTGCCAGGTCTCACAAAAAAATAATAATCTTTAACCCTTTGGCGCCGGCGGCCATTTTAGTGATTTTTTTAATATACCTATTATTCCGTACATAAATAATTTTTGCAAAAATAAAGTTGACATAAATGTCGAACAAGTTTTACATGTGAATCGGATAATGCTTTGGAATTTTTTAACCCCATGTGTGCGCTGGGTGCCTAAAAAGAGAACGGGAAAATTTGAAAATGTTTAAATTTCGATAACTTTTGACAGAGCTATTCCATGATTACCAAATTTTCAGGACATGTTTGCTTTATTTAGTCGTAGATCAATGTATGTCTTAATGAGCGTGCTGGCAACCCTGTATCTAGGGCAGGCACTGAAAGTAAAAACCTCCTAATCATCGTCTCTCTTGAAAAAATGTCGTTTCTTAAAAAAAAGCAACTCAAATGTAAATTTTGTGCTTTGTTTACATAAAATTAAAAAAAAATTTGATATGGTATAACGGGCACGCCTGGTAACCCTTGCCCAAGTTACCTATATTTTTAGCATCAAAAACTTCTGTTCACGGAAACTCACAATTTGCAGAATGTATTGGTTTTGTATAGGACCAGGTTTGATAGAAGTGATTTTGAAATGCGGGTGATTCTGTGCCAGTGGTGCCATCTTGAAAAATCACTAACGAAATTCACACCGTAGCTGCACCTTACTTTAAGCCACGTTTGGTTGAAATTTGGTTGAAAAATTCTGTTGGAGCTGCCAGCTATGATAATTTTGGTGTCTTAAATCAGAAAAAATAAAAATTTGGAAGTGAAAACATTCAAACCATCGAATATCCTAAAAAAATGTCCGTTTCTACAATAAAACCAATCTGTGTACAAATTTTATGCTTAATCTACACAGCCAAAGTAAAACTTTGGAAATTTCATGTCGGACAAGAACGGTAACTTTTTCTCAGTTAACCTATATTTTTAGCTTCAAAAACTACTGTTCACGGGAACTCACGAATCAATAATCAGATAGAATTGAAATTTTCACAATGCATTGGCCTTAAGTAGGGCCAGGTCTGAAAGAAGCAATTTTAAATTGTAGGCAACTCTGTTCCAGTGTTGCCATCTTGAAAATTTACAAAGAAAAAAAAAATGCTTTTTGCCCTATGAAATGTGAATAAGTTACCAGATTTTAATAAAATTGACACAGTAGCTGAACCCTACTCTAAACTCTGTTTGATAGAAATTTGGTTGAAAAATTTGATTGTTGCTGCCAGCTATGGTAATTTTTGTGTCTTTGGTTTTGAAAATTATCAAACTTTTTGCCCTATAGCTTCCAGTGCAGTCATGAAATCAATACGAATTTCATTCAATTGATGGAACCTATTATAAACATTATTCAGGCCAAATTTTGTTGAAAAGCCACGATATTGTTGCCAGCTATTGTTGGTTTTGTGTTTGTTTGCAATATCTTTATTAACGGGTTTTATTGTAGAATTTTCAATTGGTTATGATATTGTAGTGACAATAAACAGCAAATATTAAGCTTTCGATTATTTGGAAAAACTCGCTGCAGATAACCCTAAATTTCTCTATACTCCTATAACTTCAAATGTTATATAACAACGTGAAGCAGATGAGATATATTCTTGGCTTTGATACTGGCAGAAGGTTGCCAGCACGAGTCGGTTGTGCTACTTTTGTATCAATAAATGCTTACAGTTAGTATTCATACCGGAAACATTTACAATGAAAATAAATAACCGATGTTTCAATTCCCAAAGTTCTGCAAATTTTTCGGATCGCAACCCCAAACACCAACTTCAGTTACAGTGCTGCAGGCACTGAGCATTTTCTTCATTGATATTATATGAGATGCTGCTTTCAAAATTTTGTGAAATAAGCAACTGATAACGAATATAATTAACCCGTGTTTTGCTCTCATAAACGCTGAAATTCATGCCAGTGGTAATATCTGAAACCTTCTACCATATGAGTTATAATGCATTCTTGAGACAAAAGTAAAATGTGGCATTTGAAACAATTTGGCCGCAATAAGCAGCGCATGTGGTGGAATATGCACTCAAAACCTGCACGATTCTTCTACTGTTCTTCGAACATTAGTGTTTCTAGCGGTTCAGGTGCGCTAGTTTATATTTTAAATGTAATTGTCGTTCTAAATCGCCTATGCTGTCAGCATTCGCGATGTTTGTAGAAGTCCTTACAATTGGGCTTAGCTTTACATGTAATACTAGATCTAATAATTCTGCTTTAACTTCAGTATTCTTCTGTAGTAGTTTTATTTAGGTTAAAAATGTCTCTAGCTCATTATTTTTTCCGTCAAAAACCGGAATTATCTTGATTGCAGTTTCTTTATTGGAATCGGATATTTCGGTATGCACTATATTTTTTCCTATTGTTATAATTACATTAACGGCGTTCAAACGTTCAACAAGTCTTGTAATTAATATTTCACTGACAGACATAAAAGTTGATTTGAACTTTAATTCTTTACCTGCTTCAATTTTATTTAATAACGATATTCCTACTTCTTTGGAATTAATCGCATGCTCTAGCTTGTGTTCAAGCTTTTTAACCGTGTAAGTTTCTGTCTTTTTCAGATTTGTTAGAAAAGTTTGGAATTCGAGCAATAATTCTTTTACTTTATTCATAGTAGTCTATACTTAACATTACTTTTTTTTTCTTTTTTTTCTACATTATACCAATATATTGTTGCATGCACGCAAAACAAACCGTATGACGTTGTAGTGGCACCAGAAAATGCTAGAAACGGCGAGGAAATACTCGACATACATGTATTTCATACACGTATTCAACAACAAAATCATTCCATAGATGAAACGTAGAATAATCCTCTAGAACGTAAAAAGGGAACAATCCAGAACACAAACCTGAGTCATATCTTACATTATGACGGAATTTCCCATTAGTCAATTCAAAGACGCAGACAGAGTCCTCTAGAAAACAAAAGCGGAACATTCGAGAATCCGAGACACATTTGGCATGACTATAAATACCACCGCGAGAAGTACTAGCGATCACTCAGTAGATGGCGAAGACAGCGTAAGGCTGTTACTTTGAAAAGCGATACAGCGATTCTAGTGTATCTGGGCGCGAATAATTAAAAGCGATAAAGTGCGAGTAATTATAGTGCGATAATTAAATTGATAAAAAATTTATAATATTGCGATCAGTAAAGTGTACGGAATTTAGTGTTATAAATATTTGTGTGAATAAAAGTGTAATTAGTGTTTAAAAGGAAACTGTTTTATTTGATGAATGTGAAGAATATCGAACTCACGGAAGGTGTTTTAACGGTAGAACACAACAACTGGTGTCAGAAGTGGGATTCTGTCGCGTTCGTGATTTAAAAAGTGACTTTTAGTGAAGTTCTAGACAGAGAACTTGTTTAAAAAGTGAAAATTTATAAGTGCGCGGACTAAATAAAAAGCGAAAACAGTTTCGGACAGTGAACATTGTTAATTGTGCGGACTAATTGAAATTTGTGAAAAATAGAGTGGACTGAAGTGATAATTGTGAAAAGTTGTGTGGACTAATCGAAAAACAATGCCAAAAGTGAGTGAACTGAAATTGGCAGAGTTAAACGTGGAGTGCGAGAAGCAAGAGCGGAAGCTGGCAGTGCTTAGAGAGGAAATGGATTTGCTGAATTCGGATCTGCAACGCGTGAGAGCGGTAGGAATTGTGGCAGCTGAATCAAGAACCGGCAAAGAACTCAAAGCACCAACGTTTGATGGGCAGACTTCTTGGACCATCTACAAGAAGCAGTTTAAGGCAGCTGCAGAGTTTAACAACTGGAGCGATCGAGAGCGAGCGCTACATCTGATAGTGTCATTGAGAGGAGCCGCAGCGGAAGTTCTTCGGACAATTCCAGAGGACGATAGCTTCAGCTATTCAAGCGTGACGAGTGCATTGCAAATGAGGTACGGCGAAGATCACCTAAAGGAAGTACATCGTTCACAGCTGAGAACACGGACACAGAAACCAAGGGAGACGTTGCAGCAGTTGGCTCAGGACGTTGAGCGTTTAACACTTTTGTCCTACCCCAGGTGGAATCCAGAGTATCAGGATAAAATGGCAAAAGATGCTTTCATCCATGGAGTGCGTGATGAAGAGCTTCAAATAGCATTTCGTTTAGCTGGGAAACGGTCGCTGAAGGAGCCTTTGGCCTACGCTCTCATCTACGAATCGGCGAAGCTGGCGTCGCGGAGAAATTTTAGAGTCTGTAAAGTACGGGAGGAATGTATATGCAGGAAAGCCAACATCTCCAAGGAATCAAGGGGAAGTGGAGCCCTTCAGTGTTGGAACTGCGGAGAAAAGGGTTACTTGATGCGTGATTGTCGCAGGAACTGGAAATCGACGTATTCTCCCGAATGTGTGCATAGCAGAGTTCCTCGATGCTGGAACTGCGGAAAGAGCGGACATCTAAGTCGTGACTGCTACAGGAAGTACCAAACTAGGTACTGTGAAGGATGCTTAGCAGCATTCAAGCAAAGCAATGAATCTGTACGGTCAAACAAAGGCACTTGCTCTTGGAGGATGGCAGCGAAACCAGTGGAAAACAAGTTTGAAGTTCAGCGGTGTGACTGCAACACTGGTAAACCTGAAACAATCACCGTTGCCAGGTTACATGTTCGTGAGAATAACTTGAGCTTGCAGGAGAAAGTCAATAACGAAGCTTGTGAAATCATCATCGACACTGGAGCTGCTAGGTCGATCTTGAGAGCAGATATGGCTAAGTCCTGGAAACTCAAGAACACTGAAAGGTACGTGCTTCAGACGGTAACGGGTGAATCTACTCGAGTTCTTGGTGAAATCGTTCTGCCAATACACTAGGAAATATGGTATTCGAGCATCAGTTCCTAGTAGCAGAGATAACAGACGAGTGCATACTTGGAATGGACTTCCTGGGCTCTTATGGTTTCAGCCTAGATTTGGGAGAGCGAAAAATCAAGTGGAGGAGCAACGAAGTATCATTAGCTCGTCGACCAAGATGGAAACAACGAATAGAGGAACAAGAAGATCACATATGCGTAGTTGTGAGACGAGTAGGCATTTTGGCGGAAAAAGAGGAAAAACCGTTAGATGTATCGCAGGGTGACACAAAATGCAGCGAAACTACGAAGAATTTTACATCCGGATCTGAGCGGAAATGTGCAATGGGTAATATTTCTCGAAGACTGTATATTAAATCGAAAACTAAGAAATCGCCGGAAGACCACAAAATAACGACGAAGTACGTTCCAAAGCGATGGCAACGTCAACGGCTAGACTCTATTCGCCAAGCAGTGAAGAAAGCGGAAACGAAGCTGTACAATTTGAGAGCGAGTTTACTTAGATTTTCGAAAAACGTTTTGGTCTGGAACGAACTTTCTAGGCTACAACCGGAATGGGAAGGATCGTATGACGAACGGCGGAACGAGGTTGTCTGGCGGATACATCGAAAGCACCGATCGAGAGTCAAGGCTATACATCTAGCTTACACAAGTGTTGACGACGAATCTGTTCGGGACGAACAGGTCTAAGGAGGGAGTAGTGTTGCATGCACGCCAAACGAACCGCATGACGTTGTAGTGGCGCCAGAAAATGCTAGAAACGGCGAGGAAATACTCGACATACATGTATTTCATACACGTATTCAACAACAAAATCATTCCATAGATGAAACGTAGAATAATCCTCTAGAACGTAAAAAGGGAACAATCCAGAACACAAACCTGAGTCATATCTTACATTATGACGGAATTTCCCATTAGTCAAGTCAAAGACGCAGACAGAGTCCTCTAGAAAACAAAAGCGGAACATTCGAGAATCCGAGACACATTTGGCATGACTATAAATACCACCGCGAGAAGTACTAGCGATCACTCAGTAGATGGCGAAGACAGCGTAAGGCTGTTACTTTGAAAAGCGATACAGCGATTCTAGTGTATCTGGGCGCGAATAATTAAAAGCGATAAAGTGCGAGTAATTATAGTGCGATAATTAAATTGATAAAGAATTTATAATAGTGCGATCAGTAAAGTGTACGGAATTTGTGTGTTATAAATATTTGTGTGAATAAAAGTGTAATTAGTGTTTTAAAAGAAACTGTTTTATTTCATGAATGTGAAGAATATCGAACTCACGGAAGGTGTTTTAACGGTAGAACACAACAATATATACATTTTTCTTTACACAATATTCTGATTTTTCTCTAAGATAATATTCCTGTCCATAATCTTTTTTGCATATTTTTCTACTAGGCATTGTACACATACAGCAATGCAAGTATAATTATGAAAACAGCAGAAATTTTGTTTCTATTTGATTGTCTATTTTCAACAATTCGTTACCATAATGGTAGTAAATCTGTTTCTGCAAAATAAGGAATACATTCAAATTTCCGAAATTTACTAATCTTTACGTTTACAATTATATGAATTCAATTTCCACTTAAATGATTCGCGTTATTCGCTATTCGATATACTGATCATCCGGTGTAGTATTGCCTTGACACGTTGCGTACTATACTTTTTTCCACCGCGCTTCCTGCGTTGTAACTTCTGAATAACCGGTTCCTTGGTCTGCTTCCTCTTGATGAAGTTGTCTATTCTTCTTGGTTGTGGTTCAGGTAGTGGTGTCAGCTTGAACTTGGGTAATGTCGATGGTGTTTTTGTTGTCGGAACATATTCCTCCTGATGTTTCTCCTTATTCACAAATTCTCTCGTTCTAATCAGGCATCTCTCGAAAATTCGATTAAACTCCTCGACTTCTTTTATTTCTCCGTCCTTGGTTTTGGAGTCGCTGTCGGGTTTCACTGGTGTAGTCCTTGTCGGTTCGTTGTTCAAAAGATCGCCATGAAAAGGATGTTAGTATCCAGACAGTTGGGTTTCTCCTTGTGAAGATAGTACCTGTTGTGAATTTCTGCACTTTTTCCGATAATCTTCTATGGAGATGCACGTGCTACAGCAACCCGTAGATTACCGCATATTTGGCGCTGAGTAGAGACTCGTGCAGCCGATATACTTATTGTAGCTGATGTAAGGCTAGCTGCCAAGTAAGATCAAGCAGGCTCTCTATTGCGAATGAAAGGCAATAACACTATTCAAAAAACTGTTTTATTATTGGATTATTTTAATCTAAATGAAAACAATTCTAGAACTTCTTCTACTCTTCTACATACATACATTCTTTATATACCATTTCCCATTCTATCCCTACCTATCAACAATGCATAGTCAATATTCAATTGGTTCACATGCATAAGCTCAGGACCTACCAGTGCTGTCGTTTTACTGCAATTGCAATATTTTTGCTGCAATTTGATAGAATCTATTGCAACACTGCATTTTAGTGCCATCTACTGCATTTTATCAGATACGCTGCACATTTAATATAACGAGCAAATCTACATCTGCCTAGTCTTCGCTGCACGCAGCACGAAACTGCAAAGTAACGTGCGAAGCAGTAGAATGCGCTTTTCTTAAGGGGTTATATACAGTTAAAATCGAATTTTTATTTATTGCATTTTCAGAATGTATATTTAACTGATAATATTCCCTGAAAATTTCAAATCGATCCAACAAGTTTTTTCCGAGATATACGCATATTTGCAATCACATTTCGGACTGTTAGAAAGTAGGCGGAGTACAGACCGAAGCGCATAGGAGTAAGCGAGAGGGAAGAATGGCTCGTAGACAGCATCAATCGATTGCCCTATGAAATGTGAATTAGTTTCCAGATTTTCATGAAATTGACACAGTAGCTAAACCTAACTTTAGTCTCTGTTTGGTGGAAATTTGGTTGAAAAATTTGATTGGTGCTGCCAACTATGGTAATTTTTGTGTCTTTGGTTTTGAAAATTCGCTCAGGAAAATAAAACTTTTTGCACTATAGCTTCCAGTGCAGTCATGAAATCAATACGAATTTCATACAATTAATGAAACCTGTCATAAACATTATTCAGGCCAAATTTGGTTGAAAAGCCACGATAGGGTTGCCAGCTATTGTTGGTTTTGTGTTTAACTGCAATATCTTTATTGAGCGGTTTTATCGTAGAATTTTCAAATGATAATGATATTGTAGTGACAATAAACAGCAAATATTAAGCTTTCGATCATTTGAAAAAACTCGCTGCAGGTAACCCTAAATTTCTTTATACTCCTATAACTTCGAATATAATTAAACAACGTGAAGCAGATTTGATATATTCTTGGCTTTGATACTGGCGAAAGGTTGCCAGCACGAGTCGGTTGTGCTACTTTTGTATCAATAAATGCTTACAGTTAGTATACATACCGGAAACATTTACAATGAAAATAAATAACCGATGTTACAATTCGCAAAGTTCTGCAAATTTTTCGGATCGCAGCCCCAAACACCAACTTCAGTTACAGTGCTGCAGGCACTGAGCATTTTCTTCATTGATGTTATATGAGATGCTGCTTTCAAAATTTTGTGAAATAAGCAACTGATAACGAATATAATTAACCCGTGTTTTGCTCTCATGAACGTTGAAATTCATGCCAGTGGTAATATCTGAAACCTTCTACCATATGAGTTATAATGCATTCTTGAGACCAAAGTAAAACGTGGCATTTGAAACAGTTTGGCCGTAATAAGCAGCACATGTGGTGGAATATGCACTCAAAACCTGCACGATTCTTCTACTGTTCTTCGAACATTAGTGTTTCTAGCGGTTCAGGTGCGCTAGAGTTTTTTTTAGTTACATGGAGTCATCTGTTTTAGGGCCATAAGATGTACCTTTTGTAGCCTCACCAGCTTTTAATACCTCGATTTGATGCTGTCTACGAGCCATTCTTCCCTCTCGCTTACTCCTATGCGCTTCGGTCTGTACTCCGCCTACTTTCTAACAGTCCGAAATGTGATTGCAAATATGCGTATATCTCGGAAAAAACTTGTTGGATCGATTTGAAATTTTCAGGGAATATTATCAGTTAAATATACATTCTGAAAATGCAATAAATAAAAATTCGATTTTAACTGTATATAACCCCTTAAGAAAAGCGCATTCTACTGCTTCGCACGTTACTTTGCAGTTTCGTGCTGCGTGCAGCGAAGACTAGGCAGATGTAGATTTGCTCGTTATATTAAATGTGCAGCGTATCTGATAAAATGCAGTAGATGGCACTAAAATGCAGTGTTGCAATAGATTCTATCAAATTGCAGCAAAAATATTGCAATTGCAGTAAAACGACAGCACTGGTAGGTCCTGAGCTTATGCATGTGAACCAATTGAATATTGACTATGCATTGTTGATAGGTAGGGATAGAATGGGAAATGGTATATAAAGAATGTATGTATGTAGAAGAGTAGAAGAAGTTCTAGAATTGTTTTCATTTAGATTAAAATAATCCAATAATAAAACAGTTTTTTGAATAGTGTTATTGCCTTTCATTCGCAATAGAGAGCCTGCTTGATCTTACTTGGCAGCTAGCCTTACATCAGCTACAATAAGTATATCGGCTGCACGAGTCTCTACTCAGCGCCAAATATGCGGTAATCTACGGGTTGCTGTAGCACGTGCATCTCCATAGAAGATTATCGGAAAAAGTGCAGAAATTCACAACAGGTACTATCTTCACAAGGAGAAACCCAACTGTCTGGATACTAACATCCTTTTCATGGCGATCTTTTGAACAACGAACCGACAAGGACTACACCAGTGAAACCCGACAGCGACTCCAAAACCAAGGACGGAGAAATAAAAGAAGTCGAGGAGTTTAATCGAATTTTCGAGAGATGCCTGATTAGAACGAGAGAATTTGTGAATAAGGAGAAACATCAGGAGGAATATGTTCCGACAACAAAAACACCATCGACATTACCCAAGTTCAAGCTGACACCACTACCTGAACCACAACCAAGAAGAATAGACAACTTCATCAAGAGGAAGCAGACCAAGGAACCGGTTATTCAGAAGTTACAACGCAGGAAGCGCGGTGGAAAAAAGTATAGTACGCAACGTGTCAAGGCAATACTACACCGGATGATCAGTATATCGAATAGCGAATAACGCGAATCATTTAAGTGGAAATTGAATTCATATAATTGTAAACGTAAAGATTAGTAAATTTCGGAAATTTGAATGTATTCCTTATTTTGCAGAAACAGATTTACTACCATTATGGTAACGAATTGTTGAAAATAGACAATCAAATAGAAACAAAATTTCTGCTGTTTTCATAATTATACTTGCATTGCTGTATGTGTACAATGCCTAGTAGAAAAATATGCAAAAAAGATTATGGACAGGAATATTATCTTAGAGAAAAATTAGAATATTGTGTAAAGAAAAATGTATATATTGTTGTGTTCTACCGTTAAAACACCTTCCGTGAGTTCGATATTCTTCACATTCATGAAATAAAACAGTTTCTTTTAAAACACTAATTACACTTTTATTCACACAAATATTTATAACACACAAATTCCGTACACTTTACTGATCGCACTATTATAAATTCTTTATCAATTTAATTATCGCACTATAATTACTCGCACTTTATCGCTTTTAATTATTCGCGCCCAGATACACTAGAATCGCTGTATCGCTTTTCAAAGTAACAGCCTTACGCTGTCTTCGCCATCTACTGAGTGATCGCTAGTACTTCTCGCGGTGGTATTTATAGTCATGCCAAATGTGTCTCGGATTCTCGAATGTTCCGCTTTTGTTTTCTAGAGGACTCTGTCTGCGTCTTTGAATTGACTAATGGGAAATTCCGTCATAATGTAAGATATGACTCAGGTTTGTGTTCTGGATTGTTCCCTTTTTACGTTCTAGAGGATTATTCTACGTTTCATCTATGGAATGATTTTGTTGTTGAATACGTGTATGAAATACATGTATGTCGAGTATTTCCTCGCCGTTTCTAGCATTTTCTGGCGCCACTATAACGTCATGCGGTTCGTTTGGCGTGCATGCAACACTACTCCCTCCTTAGACCTGTTCGTCCCGAACAGATTCGTCGTCAACACTTGTGTAAGCTAGATGTATAGCCTTGACTCTCGATCGGTGCTTTCGATGTATCCGCCAGACAACCTCGTTCCGCCGTTCGTCATACGATCCTTCCCATTCCGGTTGTAGCCTAGAAAGTTCGTTCCAGACCAAAACGTTTTTCGAAAATCTAAGTAAACTCGCTCTCAAATTGTACAGCTTCGTTTCCGCTTTCTTCACTGCTTGGCGAATAGAGTCTAGCCGTTGACGTTGCCATCGCTTTGGAACGTACTTCGTCGTTATTTTGTGGTCTTCCGGCGATTTCTTAGTTTTCGATTTAATATACAGTCTTCGAGAAATATTACCCATTGCACATTTCCGCTCAGATCCGGATGTAAAATTCTTCGTAGTTTCGCTGCATTTTGTGTCACCCTGCGATACATCTAACGGTTTTTCCTCTTTTTCCGCCAAAATGCCTACTCGTCTCACAACTACGCATATGTGATCTTCTTGTTCCTCTATTCGTTGTTTCCATCTTGGTCGACGAGCTAATGATACTTCGTTGCTCCTCCACTTGATTTTTCGCTCTCCCAAATCTAGGCTGAAACCATAAGAGCCCAGGAAGTCCATTCCAAGTATGCACTCGTCTGTTATCTCTGCTACTAGGAACTGATGCTCGAATACCATATTTCCTAGTGTATTGGCAGAACGATTTCACCAAGAACTCGAGTAGATTCACCCGTTACCGTCTGAAGCACGTACCTTTCAGTGTTCTTGAGTTTCCAGGACTTAGCCATATCTGCTCTCAAGATCGACCTAGCAGCTCCAGTGTCGATGATGATTTCACAAGCTTCGTTATTGACTTTCTCCTGCAAGCTCAAGTTATTCTCACGAACATGTAACCTGGCAACGGTGATTGTTTCAGGTTTACCAGTGTTGCAGTCACACCGCTGAACTTCAAACTTGTTTTCCACTGGTTTCGCTGCCATCCTCCAAGAGCAAGTGCCTTTGTTTGACCGTACAGATTCATTGCTTTGCTTGAATGCTGCTAAGCATCCTTCACAGTACCTAGTTTGGTACTTCCTGTAGCAGTCACGACTTAGATGTCCGCTCTTTCCGCAGTTCCAGCATCGAGGAACTCTGCTATGCACACATTCGGGAGAATACGTCGATTTCCAGTTCCTGCGACAATCACGCATCAAGTAACCCTTTTCTCCGCAGTTCCAACACTGAAGGGCTCCACTTCCCCTTGATTCCTTGGAGATGTTGGCTTTCCTGCATATACATTCCTCCCGTACTTTACAGACTCTAAAATTTCTCCGCGACGCCAGCTTCGCCGATTCGTAGATGAGAGCGTAGGCCAAAGGCTCTTTCAGCGACCGTTTCCCAGCTAAACGAAATGCTATTTGAAGCTCTTCATCACGCACTCCATGGATGAAAGCATCTTTTGCCATTTTATCCTGATACTCTGGATTCCACCTGGGGTAGGACAAAAGTGTTAAACGCTCAACGTCCTGAGCCAACTGCTGCAACGTCTCCCTTGGTTTCTGTGTCCGTGTTCTCAGCTGTGAACGATGTACTTCCTTTAGGTGATCTTCGCCGTACCTCATTTGCAATGCACTCGTCACGCTTGAATAGCTGAAGCTATCGTCCTCTGGAATTGTCCGAAGAACTTCCGCTGCGGCTCCTCTCAATGACACTATCAGATGTAGCGCTCGCTCTCGATCGCTCCAGTTGTTAAAATCTGCAGCTGCCTTAAACTGCTTCTTGTAGATGGTCCAAGAAGTCTGCCCATCAAACGTTGGTGCTTTGAGTTCTTTGCCGGTTCTTGATTCAGCTGCCACAATTCCTACCGCTCTCACGCGTTGCAGATCCGAATTCAGCAAATCCATTTCCTCTCTAAGCACTGCCAGCTTCCGCTCTTGCTTCTCGCACTCCACGTTTAACTCTGCCAATTTCAGTTCACTCACTTTTGGCATTGTTTTTCGATTAGTCCACACAACTTTTCACAATTATCACTTCAGTCCACTCAATTTTTCACAAATTTCAATTAGTCCGCACAATTAACAATGTTCACTGTCCGAAACTGTTTTCGCTTTTTATTTAGTCCGCGCACTTATAAATTTTCACTTTTTAAACAAGTTCTCTGTCTAGAACTTCACTAAAAGTCACTTTTTAAATCACGAACGCGACAGAATCCCACTTCTGACACCAGTTGTTGTGTTCTACCGTTAAAACACCTTCCGTGAGTTCGATATTCTTCACATTCATGAAATAAAACAGTTTCTTTTTAAACACTAATTACACTTTTATTCACACAAATATTTATAACACACAAATTCCGTACACTTTACTGATCGCAATATTATAAATTTTTTATCAATTTAATTATCGCACTATAATTACTCGCACTTTATCGCTTTTAATTATTCGCGCCCAGATACACTAGAATCGCTGTATCGCTTTTCAAAGTAACAGCCTTACGCTGTCTTCGCCATCTACTGAGTGATCGCTAGTACTTCTCGCGGTGGTATTTATAGTAATGCCAAATGTGACTCGGATTCTCGAATGTTCCGCTTTTGTTTTCTAGAGGACTCTGTCTGCGTCTTTGAATTGACTAATGGGAAATTCCGTCATAATGTAAGATATGACTCAGGTTTGTGTTCTAGATTGTTCCCTTTTTACGTTCTAGAGGATTATTCTACGTTTCATCTATGGAATGATTTTGTTGTTGAATACGTGTATGAAATACATGTATGTCGAGTATTTCCTCGCCGTTTCTAGCATTTTCTGGTGCCACTACAACGTCATACGGTTTGTTTTGCGTGCATGCAACAATATATTGGTATAATGTAGAAAAAAAAGAAAAAAAAAGTAATGTTAAGTATAGACTACTATGAATAAAGTAAAAGAATTATTGCTCGAATTCCAAACTTTTCTAACAAATCTGAAAAAGACAGAAATTTACACGGTTAAAAAGCTTGAACACAAGCTAGAGCATGCGATTAATTCCAAAGAAGTAGGAATATCGTTATTAAATAAAATTGAAGCAGGTAAAGAATTAAAGTTCAAATCAACTTTTATGTCTGTCAGTGAAATATTAATTACAAGACTTGTTGAACGTTTGAACGCCGTTAATGTAATTATAACAATAGGAAAAAATAAAGTGCATACCGAAATATCCGATTCCAATAAAGAAACTGCAATCAAGATAATTCCGGTTTTTGACGGAAAAAATAATGAGCTAGAGACATTTTTAACCTAAATAAAACTACTACAGAAGAATACTGAAGTTAAAGCAGAATTATTAAATCTAGTATTACATGTAAAGCTAAGCCCAATTGTAAGGACTTCTACAAACATCGCGAATGCTGACAGCATAGGCGATTAAGAACGACAATTACATTTAAAATATAAACTAGCGCACCTGAACCGCTAGAAACACTAATGTTCGAAGAACAGTAGAAGAATCGTGCAGGTTTTGAGTGCATATTCCACCACATGCGCTGCTTATTGCGGCCAAATTGTTTCAAATGCCACATTTTACTTTTGTCTCAAGAATGCATTATAACTCATATGGTAGAAGGTTTCAGATATTACCACTGGCATGAATTTAAACGTTTATGCGAGCAAAACACGGGTTAATTATATTCGTTATCAGTTGCTTATTTCACAAAATTTTGAAAGCAGCATCTCAAATAATATCAATGAAGAAAATGCTCAGTGCCTGCAGCACTGTAACTGAAGTTGGAGTTTGGGGCTGCGATCCGAAAAATTTGCAGAACTTTGGGAATTGAAACATCGGTTATTTATTTTCATTGTAAATGTTTCCGGTATGAATACTAACTGTAAGCATTTATTGATACAAAAGTAGCACAACCGACTCGTGCTGGCAACCTTCTACCAGTATCAAAGCCAAGAATATATCTCATCTGCTTCACGTTGTTATATAACATTTGAAGTTATAGGAGTATAGAGAAATTTAGGGTTAAATGCAGCGAGTTTTTCCAAATAATCGAAAGCTTAATATTTGCTGTTTATTGTCTAAGATCTAACCCTAAATTTGTTGTATCCATTTAACTTCCAAGGCAGTAATTGGATCAAGACGAAATTCGCAGAGTAGGTTGACTCAAACGTTAGGCAGATGCGACAAAGTTTTGGCTTCGGTGTTAGCAAAGGTTCCAGATTTGCATCAGAACCGCAACAAAATAGATTTTCGAAGAAATTTCTTTGAGTGAAGAATATATATATATATATATATATATATATATATATATATATATATATATATATATATATATATATATATATATAAAAATATATATGTATATATATATATATATATATATATATATATATATATATATATATATATATACATATATATATATATATATCTCCAAAAAAATTTCAGTGAAAAAATCTCAGGAACGCGCCATCCGATTGAGCTGAAATTTCCAGAACACATTGGTGTATATGCAGAATAGTGCCAGATCTCACAAAAAAATAATAATATTTAACCCTTCGGCGCCGGCGTCCATTTTAGTGATTCTTTTAATACACTTATTATTCCGTACACAAATAATTTTTGCAAAAATAAAGTTGACGACATAAATTTCGAACAAGTTTTACATGTGAATCGAATAATGTTTTGGAATTTTTTAACCCCATGTGTACGCTGGGTGCCTAAAAAGAGAACGGGAAAATTTGAAAATTTTTAAATTGCGATAACTTTTGACAGAGCTATTCCATGATTACGAATTTTTTAGGACATGTTTGTTTTATTTAGTTGTAGATTAGTGAAGGTTAAAATAAGCGTGCTGGCAACCATGTAGCTAGGGCAGGCACTGAAAGTGAAAACCTCCAAATCATCGTCTCTCATGAAAAAATTTCGTTTCTTCAAAAAAAAGCCTCTCATATGTAAATATTGTGCTTTGTTTACATAAACAAAAAAAATTTGATATGGTATAACGGGCACGCCTGGTAACCCTTGCCCAAGTAACCTATATTTTTAGCATCGAAAACTTCTGTTCACGGAAACTCACGATCTGATGAACAGAATTTATTGAAATTTGCAGAATGTATTGGTTTTATATAGGACCAGGTCTGATAGAAGTGATTTTGAAATGCAAGTGACTTTATGCCAGTGGTGCCATCTTGAAAAATCACTAAAAAAGTTAACTGCTTTTAGCCCTATAAATTCTGATTCAATCGTTTGACTTTGACGAAATTCACACCGTAGCTGCACCTTACTTTAAGCCACGTTTGATTGAAATTTGGTTCAAAAATGCTGTTGGAGCTGCCAGCTATGATAATTTTGGTGTCTTAAATCAGAAAAAATAAAAATTTGGAAGTGAAAACATTCAAACCATCGAATATCCTAAAAAATGTCCGTTTCTACAACAAAACCAATCTGTATACAAATTTTATGCTTAATCTACACAGCCAAAGTAAAACTGTGAAAATTTCATGTCGGACAAGAACGGTAACCCTTTCTCAGTTAACCTATATTTATAGCTTCAAAAACTACTGTTCATGGGAACTCACGAATCAATAATCAGATAGAATTGAAATTTTCAGGATGCATTGGACTTAAGTAGGGCCAGGTCTGATAGAAGCGATTTTGAATTGTAGGCAACTCTGTTCCAGTGTTGCCATCTTGAAAATTTACAAAGAAAAAAAAATGCTTTTTGCCCTATGAAATGTGAATAAGTTACCAGATTTTCATGAAATTGATACAGTAGCTGAACCTTACTCTAAGCTCTGTTTGATCGAAATTGGATTGAAAAATTCGATTGGTGCTGCCAGCTATGGTAATTTTTGTGTCTTTGGTTTTGAAAATTCGCTCAGAAAAATAAAACTTTTTGCCCTACAACTTCCAGTGCAGTCCTGAAATCAATACGAATTTCGCTCATTTACTGGAACCTATTTTAAGCATTATTTAAACCAAATTTGGTTGAAAAGCCATGATAGGGTGTCCAGCTATTGTTGGTTTTGTGTTTGTTTGCAATATCTTTATTAAGCGGTTTTATTCTAGAATTTTCAATTGGTTATGATATTGTAGTGACAATAAACAGCAAATATTAAGCTTTCGATTATTTGGAAAAACTCGCTGCAGGTAACCCTAAATTTCTCTATACTCCTATAACTTCAAATGTTATATAACAACGTGAAGCAGATGTGATATATTCTTGGCTTTGATACTGGCGAAAGGTTGCCAGCACGAGTCGGTTGTGCTACTTTTGTATCAATAAATGCTTACACTTACTATTCATACCGGAAACATTTACAATGAAAATAAATAACCGATGTTTCAATTCCCAAAGTTCTGCAAATTTTTCGGATCGCAGCCCCAAACTCCAACTTCAGTTACAGTGCTGCAAGCACTGAGCATTTTCTTCATTGATATTATATGAGATGCTGCTTTCAAAATTTTGTGAAATAAGCAACTGATAGCGAATATAATTAAACCGCGTTTTGCTCTCATAAACGTTGAAATTTATGCCAGTGGTAATATCTGAAACCTTCTACCATATGAGTTATAATGCATTCTTGAGACAAAAGTAAAATGTGGCATTTGAAACAATTTGGCCGTAATAAGCAGCGCATGTGGTGGAATATGCACTCAAAACCTGCACGATTCTTCTACTGTTCTTCGAACATTAGTGTTTCTAGCGGTTCAGGTGCGTTAGAGTTTTTTTTTGTGGAATAATATCAACCATTCCTTATCCCAAACAACAAAACTCAACTATAACACAAATGATGAAAACGCTCAGTGCTGGCAACACTATCCCAACAAAGCAGCAATAAGTTTACCATCACAAGCTCATACTTAAATCAACTTATCCTTTGAATTTCGTTCTCATCGCAGGATTTCATCGAAAGTTTCAGCGGTTAAACGTTGTTTGAGACTGCCATCCGAAAAATGTTCAAAACTCGGAAAATTTAAAAATTGGCTTCTTATTTATATCGCAAATGCTTTGCATATGAGAACGCAATTTGAAGCATCTATTGTTGCAATATTTATGAAAATAGCTAATGCTGGTTACCCTGTGTCAGCAGCAGAGCAAAATATATACCAAATCTGCTTCACGTTAAGTTAAACCCAACCAGTAAATTTCGTTTCGATTGAATCACTGCGCTGGAAGGTATACGGGTGAAAAGATTTTAGTGTTACCACCCTCATAACTTCTCAAATTTTTAAAGCAATAATATTTGTTGTTCATTTTCATTGCAGGATCATTTCTATTTTCATGACATAATCGCTCAGCAAAGAAATTCCGCAAAATTACAAAAATGGTCATAGCTGGCAGCCCTTTCATGATTTTTTTACGAAATTCCTACGAAATTTAGTTCACGTTAGGGTCCATTTACTGCATGAACTTCGTTTTGATTTCTGCCTTGGACCGGAAACTATAAGAAAAAAAACTTTATTTTGCTGAGCAAATTGGCAAGATTTTTGAGAAAAAATCACCATAGCTGGCAGCCCTATTCTAATTTTTCAACCAAATTTTCACCAAATGTTACATAAAATAAGATCAAGTACTGTGTGAATTTTGCTATAATCTGATGGCTGAATCGGAAGCTATAGGCCAAAACCCAGTTTTTTTTGCAGTGATTTTTCAAGATGGTACCACAGCTACAGAGTTGCTCGCATTTCAAACGTCCTGTAAATTTCAATATGATCGGATAATCCTGTCGTCAGTTCTCGTGAACAGAACTTTCGAGTGCTGAAAATAGAGGTAATTTGGCGATGGGTTGCCGTTCTTGTGCAAATTGGAATTTTCAAAATTTCAATTTGACATGATGGAAAAAGGTTTAGATTCATCAATGATTTGAATTTTTTTTCAAATATCAAAAATTTTTGAGGAGGGTCAATGATTTGAAGGATTTTTTTTCAGGGGCCTGCCGTAGCTACAGGGTTACCTGCACTATCTTGAAAATCCATGTGTGTTAAATCTTACCCAACGTCAATACGCTCTACGAATTTCACGATGATCCAATGTTTTTGTCAGAAGTAATGACAAATCAAACACTAGGCACTTAGACCCCACACACGGCTCAACATTTTCAAATCTTTATCATAATCAAGCTTAAAACATAATTAGTTTTCATTCCCAATACTTTTTTTTTGTTTTTCTGTTTGGAAATATAGGAGTACCTCAAAATTCACTAAAACGCTCGCCGCCGCCAAAAGGTTTACGATATCTGAAATTGAGAAAGTCGTCCCACTCCAGAGATTATCTCCCTTAATCATTTTGCTGATATATATATATATATATATATATATATATACGAGTATATATATATATATATATATATATATATATATATATATATATATATATATATATATATATATATATATATATATATATATATATATAAATAAAATATATATAAAAAATATGAATTTTCGGCGAAACGAGTTTAATACTAATGTTCTTCGAACATTAGTAAAAATGAGTTTGTAAAGTTTGAACCTAGTCTTTGGCTAATTCTCGAACAAACATTTAGGGTTAATTGGTATTAAGGAAAAGAAGTGGCTAGTGGTAGTGATTTTAAGTAGCTAGTGGTAGAATATGCACTCAAAATCTGCACAAACCTTTTACTGTTCTTCGAACATTAGTGTATAAAAATAAAACCAAAATTCTCACTGGATCTATTGAATTAGCTGTCATCTGAAATATCGATTGTAGCAGAAAGGATTTCAATTCACAGGAATTTTATCATCTGTGTTTTGCTTCTGACCCTGTTTTATCTCAAGCAATCAAAACAATTATTAAAAGTAAATATTGTTTGCATGGAATTTACAGTGGCAAATTATGAGTTCACAGAAAAAATGGAAATCGTAATAGAACTCTTAGAGTTGGAACAAATGTTCTTTGACTGAAAATAATTTCAAATTCAAGCTCTAAAATCTAGCAAGCGTTGAAACATTAATACTTAATGAATTCAAACAAAAGTGGTATTATGTTTTTAGAAATCAATGAAAAGTTGGATAAAAAACATTCCAAAATCATGGTTACTATTAGAAATAACACATTTTTTAGATAAATTCTCAAAAACGATACGGTCAATTGCCAAAACGGCTAGTCTACCCTTAAAGTTTGAAAAAATATTGTTCGTGCAGCACCAACTTTTGTTTGAAATATTTAGAACCATTCAAGAAATGACCGTTGGTCGTGACAAATATGTTAGCGTGTATTACTGGGTTCCGTTCATAGTATCTTCTATCATTTTACCATTCCCATAAGTTAGTTAAAAATAAACACCCAGAATGCTGTGTGTAAAATGAGGTTTCTTTTAGTAATTATTTTTGCTACAAGCTGTCTTGGAACTCAATTCGAAACGTTTCATACGGTTTTCCATGTGAGGGAAAAAAGGTTTTTTCTGTTTCTTAAGTCATCAACGATGTCTGTAGGAGTGTCAACAGCTAAACGTTTATTAACTCCTTCACCTCAATCAACAAATATTGTGGTCGGCATAGGCGCAGCATATGATCTGCCAACATCTACAGTTGATTGGAGGCATGTGAATAGCAAAGGTTTTCACAGGCATTATATAAATTTAAACTCCAAGTCGATGCCAACGTCTCAACCTAATTCAGAGCAGAATTTGGAAGCTTTGATTTCAATGCATGTAAGTATTCTTATGCAATAAATTTGAGAACAAAACAAATATTTGGTTAAGAAAACTCTGAGTTTTATGAATTGATTTGGTTGATTGTATAAAAACTTCTTCTGTGAAAAGCTTAAGTTCAAACCATATCTATATTTATTTTCATATTTTTTCATACATATACCTGGCAGCATGAATTTCCTTTATTTGCAGATGTTTATTATCTTCGTAATCTATTAGCTGAAATTTAAGCAATCAAACTCAATAAATTACTAACAACTGAAAACATTTTGCGTATATGTTTAAAGCTTTTGAAGTGCGTTGGATGTAACATCTCAATTATTCGCCGCATTTTTATTTATGATGATAAACATGTTTTTAATTGTATTGCTCTACTTTGAGCTTTATGTAATTTTTTTTTTCATTGTGCAGAAATTGACATTTGATATTTATTAGGAAACTATTTATACTTCGTATTGAGTTCAACGTGGACAATTTTCCATTATCTGGACATGCTTAGAAGTGAATATTTTGACAACGGGGAAAAGCAAAGACTCTGTTGGCTACTGATGAAAAAAATGTTCAGTATTTCTTTATTATCAACTGTTTTTCTTTATTATTTGTTGTTATGAAGACACATTTAAATTTTCAAATTCAATTCACTTATAACGCAACAAACCAAAAAGAAGTGAGCAAGTCACATTAAAAGAATCTTGTAATTGTTCAACCAAATTTCTTCCAAACACGGCTTAGAATAAGGTTCACCTACTGTGTCAATTTCATGAAAATTTGGTAACTTAATCAGAACTCATAAGACAAAAAGCAGTTTTTTCATTATAATTTTTCAAGATGGCACCACTTGCGCAAAATTTCCCGCATTCCCAAATCGTTTCTATCGGACCTGGTCCTACTCAAACCAATACATTCTGTGAATTTCAACTGTATTTGAAAATTAGGCCGTGAGTTCTCGTGACCAGAAGTTTTTGATGCTTAAAATATATGTTAATTGAAGGAGGGTTACCGTTCTTGTCTGACATGAAATTTCAAAAGGTTTGCTTTGGTTGTATATACAAAGCATGAGATTTCTATATGAATTTGCTTCCACTGTAATATACGAAAATTATTCAAGAGAGACAATGGTTTGAAGGTTTTAATTTTCAGTGCCTGCTGTAGCTGCAGGGTTTCGATTTCATTCATAAAAAACCACACAAGTCTACAACTTAGTAATGGTAATATGCCTGTTAAGTTTTATAACAATTTGATAATCTGGTCAAAAGTTATCGCAATTCAATAATTTTCAAACTCATTTTATAAACTCTAGTTTTGCAAAAACTATTTGTTTACGGAATAATCATAGGTATATTTAAATATCACTAAAACGGCCACCGGCGTCAAAAGGTTAAGGATTTTAAGGATTTGATGAGATTTGGCACTGTTTCGCATATACAACAATGTATTCTGAAAATTTCAATTCAATCGGATGGCGCGTTCGTGAAATTTTTTCACTGCATTTTTTTGATGATATGTTACCGTTTCACGTCAGAAAAGCACGCAAAAACCCCTTTGTTCCCAACTGAAACCAAGGAGTGGTAATTTCGGGGGCTCACAATCACTGAAGATGGGGTGGTTTGGGTGTCACTCGCTTCAAACAACGAAACTACCGCTCTGAAGCCAGAAGTCGGCGACATTGTCCTTATACCTTGCGATCGGGCAATTGGAAATGCTCTTCAACCCAATAATAATATTTATGATATATTACGCATTCTCCACCAATAAGCAAATTATTCTTTGAATCAGAATACACCTTCCAATTATACTTTCAAATTACACTTTGAAGTTTCACTATCCGTTCTTCAAATTTTTCTTCCATTATTTCGCGCATATCATATAAAGAAATTTATCGCTACCAATCTACCTATCTCAATATTGTTCTACCTTACTTATTCCAAGTGTAAATACTACCTGATTTTTTTCGTCATATCTCCTGGATAGTTTCGCTGATTAACTGTCTTCAAATCTTCCTGTTGTTTACACCAAACCATTTATTCAAGTTGACTTCTTCGTATCTCCTGGATTGTTTCGTAAATTAACTGTCTGCAAATCTTCCTGTTGTTTGCACCAAACTATTTATTTAAGTTGGCTCCTTCGTATCTCTTGGATTGTTTCGCAGATTAACTGTCTTCGAATCTTCCTGTTGTTTGCACAAAACTATCCGCTCTAATTGACTGCCTTCGTATCTCCTGGATATGATTCCAAATTTCAATCTGACTGACTTTGAAGGTGTTTTCCTAGTCGTTGAGTTTACGCCCGGAGTCCTTTTCGAATGTTGAAGTTGCTGTTGGGTCTGTCTTTTGGCCGTGCGTGATGCTAGATACTTAGTAAGACCGCAACAAGCCATTCGTATTTTGGTCAAATGTTGATCTAAGTCAAAAGATGCCGATATCAACGGCCTGAGTTGTGCGCTGCTCTAGCATGCATATCCATGCGTCTTTCTGCGGTGCATTCCCATCGCAGTTCCCTTTGACTCGCGCAAGCTATGGTACCACCACTGTAGGCAACACACTAAGCAGCGTGACCTCAAAGTCATATCCGGCTATTGCCGCGCCAATACACCTGCCGTCTACAATATTTCCCGATACATGCCGCAACGTAAGTTTGTTGTATATTTCTAAATTCATTGAATTCGGAATAACACCAGGGCATGAATCACAACCGACGATAGACGATATCGCCTGTCGAAATTTCCGAGATTCGAGATCACAAGAATCAAAAGACGACAGTGACTATCGAAATCTCTGGCGATAGTCAAATGACTATCGATATGTTATCGATATCCATCTTCGGCTTGTGGCATAATGTCAATTTCGTAGTTTTGTACTTGAAAAGTTTCGTAGTTTTGTTTTGTACTTTTGTAAAAGAAGGTGAACGGTGAAGAGTGGTCGAAACAATTTTTTTCTTTGAAAATGTAAGTATTTTGATTAGTTTATGGAATTCTTTTTCAAGAGAAATGTATTTTCAGGGAAAACACAACGAATATAAAAAAAAACCAACTATAATCAGTTAGAAATAATGAGCAGGTTTATGGCGGAACACGAGAAACTTGCGAAAAATGCCGAAATGAATACAAGTGAAGGAAGACTTCGGAACGCTCAACTTTGGGGACGACTGACAAACAAATTAAATGCGGCTGGTCCACCCATTAAAAATGAAAAAGCTTGGAGAAAGGTTGGTAAACAATACTTGTTACGTGTCACTGATTCTAATTTTTTTTTATTTAGGTTTGGGTTGACATGAAGCATAAGACCAAAAAAAAATTATCGAACAATAAAAGGTCGATAAGGAAAACTGGTGGCGGGCCGTGCGAAATCGAACACCTTTCACCAGTCGAAGAAATGGTCAGTGCAGCAGCAGGAATTTCAGCGGCCGTAGAAGGCATAGCAGCTCGGAGGTTTGGTGCGATTAACGGCGACACAAGCATTGAAAATGAATTGCGCAGATCGCCGTCTCCTAGTTTTTGCACCATGGCAGAATTTAACATCGAAGGGAGCAACGAATTATTAATATGTTCAACGTTAGATGACGTTGCTCCCACCATGCAGTCTCTAGAAAATCCAAAAGGAAGTTCCACACCTGGGAAAAAACAATATGAGCAAATGAACAAAACAGAATTGTTAAATTTAAGCATTAACACTCACAAGGAGTTTTATAAAGATATTAAATTGTGTATGGATTCGTTGATAGAGTTAGAAAAAGAAAATTTGTTTGTTAATAAAGAGAATCAATTAATTTTAAAAGAAATTTTGGAACATAAAAAGAAGAAAATTGAATCATTGGAAAAATTAGAGAGAGAAAAGCTAGAGCTTAAACGCCTTGAGTTAGAGATTATGAAAGTAGCGAATGATTTGAAAAGCATAGAGCTAAGCAAAAAATGTTAGCGTAAGAGTATAAAAATGTTTTTTTATTTTTTTTAATAGTTATAATTATGTTGATTATTGATAATATATAAATGTTGTTTTATAAATCATTGTCTCATTAATGTCGAAGCAATGTTGTTTCTCGTTCGCTCTGCAGTTCTGCGTGAATCTGTGTGGCCCATATCGTGGTAGTCAACATGCAGTATGGAATCATCTGGTGGCGCCAGGACATCAAAATTGATTCGGTAGCGCACGCAAATATTATGCAAAGCCGCACAAACGTTTGCAAATTGTGCTACCTTTTCTGGTTTGTATCTCGCTTTACGCTCGTCGAGAAGGATCCTCCATCTGCCTTTGTACACCCCGATGCAACGTTCAACAATACATCTCGCTTTGGAATGAACTGTATTGAAGTTTGATTCGGGTGTGTTAACGCTCGGCAACCGGTATGGTGTTATGCAGAATGGTTCCAATGGATATCCAGAATCACCTGAAGAATTGCGATTATAAACACGCTTTGAAAATAAACAAAATGTTGACAACAGTACCGAGGAGCCAGCTTTGCGATGTTCGTTCGAGAAACAACCTTTCTTCTGATTGTGTCCACACAAACGAGTCGTGTGATGCACCACCAAACCGACTGTCGACTGCCAGGATTCTGCCCTTATGATCACAAATCTAAAAATAGTTTTTGATTATTACTGATCATATTATTATAAATGTACAATAATTACTATCATAGCATTCAAACTATGTCTTCCTTTGCGGTTATAAAACATGTGTTCGTTTTCTTTCGGTTGCAACAAGGATATATGTGTACCGTCAATACATCCGATAACTGTAAAGAAAGAAAATTTTTTAGTATTACTATATCCATTCAACATTCATATATCGTACCTCCTGGAATCCCATACTTTTCTAGGAACCATATCTTGCACTCCTCCTCAAAAGTGAATTTAATCCACTTGGGGCACAGTTTTTCCTCCATTTCGTCAATTACACCTTTCAAAATTTTCGAAACAGTGCTTTGAGCCATTCCGATCAAGTAATCGTTGCCTACTTGATGCTGGTACGCTCCACCCGCCAGCAACGATAACGTACATGCTACCTTCAATATAGGCGGGATAGCGGAGCTTATAGCACCTGCAACGTCCAACTCGCTCAATATATATTTAAACGCTTCCTTCGTTACACGAAAACGTTTAATGAACCTACAAAATACATTTGAATTACAAGATATTTTTAGATCCTTATATCTTACTTCTGTTCCGGTAACTCCAATGGATTACTAGAGTCCCTCAAATTTCTCCGCAACACTTTTTTCACTATCATCTTCAGATGAAGAATCAAAAAGTATCAATTCTTCCATTGATTTTCGCTCAGATTTAAATTCCCGACAAACTTATCACGTGCTAGCGGCTGCCTATTCGAATTTTCAAATGTCATTACCACTCATCAGATGCTGTCAAATGTCATGCAAATCTACCATGGAGTTATATTTCAAACGAAAAATTTCGATACGTCATATCGTTCAGGTTGTGATGCCGACATTCCTCAGTCGATAATCGCTATCGTTTTTATTTGACGATAGGCGATATCGCCTATCGAAATCTCGTGATTCATGCCCTGCTGCAAGTCAGCAGTCCAAATACAATAAACAGATGTACTGAAGTAAGAATCCGCAATAAACGTTTAATTTGGAAATTAAATTTCTATTTTTTTTACAAAAGCTTGAATTTTAAGCTTTACTCGACTTCGATTCGTATGACGATCGGATGTGTGTGTTCTCGAAATTCCGTATCGAAATACGTTGGCGCAGATTGTAAACATGAAACGTTCGTGACGTGTTTGAGCTGATGTTGATTGTTGTCGACGTGTTTGGTGTTGATCTTTGGTATCCGTCCCGGAATATTTGCTCGCTCTAGCTCCCTTATCCTAAACCTGTACTAATTTAACTGTTACACACTATACTAATTAGACTGCTCCATACAATGCCCTGTCTTTTAGTTTTTTTGTTGGTTGTGATTCTGATTCAATCCCCATCGTTTTCCCTACTGGAGGACGCTGGAGATTTTTTACTAATTTTCAAAGAAGAACATTAGTTTTAAAATCACTTTGGCCAAAAATTCATATATATATATATATATATATATATATATATATATATATATATATATATCATCAAAACTTTCAGTGAAAAAATCTCAGGAACTCGCCATACGATTGAACTGAAATTTTCAGGACATATTGGTGTATATGCAGAATAGTGCCAGGCAGGCCCGTAGCCAGAAATTTGGTTTGGGGGGGGGCCCAAAACATAGTTATAAATTTTGTTTGAGAGGGAGGGGGCGGAAATGGTTGATGGGTGTCTTGCATTGATATTTGTTATCAAAGTTGGACTCATTAGTGAAAAACTGCTTTGTTGTTATCAATATTGTCACTGTAATTTTAATTATACATATAGCACATACATATCAATTGTCAAAAAAAAGCGTCAATCCAGTAGACAAAATTTAAAATTTTAACTTTCGCAATTTCTTTGCTGCCATAATCTCGAGAGCTTCATTCGGATCGATACTTAAGTTCCCATGAATTGACAGTACTGCGAGTGCACTGAGTCTTTCATTGCCCGTTGAGTTACGTAAGTAAGTCTTGATTCTTTTCAGTGCCAAAAATGACCTTTCCACACTTGCCGTTGTGACCGGAAGAGTTGCCAAAACTGTTAAAAGATATTTGATTGTTGGAAATCTGCTCGTGTCACAAAAATCCAATACTTGTAAAACCCCGGCATCTTTCTCGAGTCCCGATAATTTCTCACACCACAATTTATATTCAGCTTTTACAGCGGATTCTGAAACTCGATCATCAAAGTATGGCGAAAGATTATGCAAGTCATCTACTTTTTCAATTGCAGCAAATCCAGGGAGAAGTTTCTGTAAGCTTGATAAGATTCCCGCGTTCTCATTAAGAAATTTGTCTGACAAATTCTGAATCAGCGTATCGAGGCAAGGAATAAAAACAGCAGACCGAAAGTACGATTCAACAGAGTCTGTTTGATAATTGGAACGAGTTGTTTGCTTCAACGTGAGTCTCGGAACTTTCAGCTCCATATCGAATGTGTCGTTTGCAAGTTTTTCAGCTGCTATGAAAATTTTGCTGAACGATACTTCTGCAGTTTTTCGTTCTTCTTGAAGCATACACACGATTTCGTGAACATGCTCTACTGCTGATGCCAAACCACGTGACTTTTCTTGCAGTTGAACTGACAAAGGAAGCGTGAAGCTGAAAAGTCTGTTACAAACCAAGAGACTGACGAGAAACTCGCTTTTCTGAACTACTGCAAGTAAGCAGGCCGCAGTTTTCGAAATAGTCCAAGATTTTTCTGAAATTTCTTCTAATCCCATGTGGATGATTTGGAGCAGTTCTACGAAAGATAGTATGCTGTCATGTCGTTCGATGAATCTTGTTTCGCAAAGACGAATAAGCCTCTTCTTTTTGCTCTCTGGAGCATGTTCTTGGATGAGATCTTGAAGAATTTTCGTCGCATACGCGTGGTTTCTAAATAAGTTCACGACATCGTTCACAATCCCAAGACAATTCCGAACAGATGGGACTGACATGCCATTTGAGAATGCGAGGTTCAAACGATGGCTTTAACAATGAACGTACATCATCAATGGGTACAGATTCTTCATTCTTGCCTGGACGCCACTGACATGACCAGACATGTTACGTGCTCCATCGTAACCTTGACCAATGCATTTTTCCATTTTGAGGCTCAACTCTTTACAACGTTTCTGGAGAGCTTCAGTTATTTTTTCAGAAGTCTGGTTGTAAATCAGTACAAATCCTACAAAATCTTCACGAATAATCAGTTTCGCAAGTCTTCGTCGAAGTCGAGGTATCTGAGACATACTGACATTTGTTCAATTTCTGATATATCCATGGTTTCATCCCCGAGCAAGGTGAAGCATGGTGCATTATCAACTTTCTGAATAATTTTCCTGATGACAATGTCGGAACATATTTGAATTATTTCATTCTGAATATCTGGACTCATGTATTGGGCATTTTTCGAATGACTGATAACGTGTTTTTCCAAACTTACATCCCCGAAATCGATTCGAAATCGCAAAAGAGCTCGGAATTTTCCATCATTCAGTTGTGGTCTTATCAATAGTGTTGAAAAGGGGTTAATTTGCACCTGTAACAGTTGCTTATCGAAACTGCAACTGAATGTGAGTTCGTGACGTGTGTATTGGGTGATAGTCGAAACGAGATATCTGATATAGCGCTTTCGAGTGGAAGATTTTTTTCTGATCCAGATCGATATATCTCGAATTGGATCATGAAAAATTGGGCAGAACATTTCAAACACCAGTAAACTGTGCGAAAACCGACACCTAGTAAAGCGTATTTTATGTTTCACACGCAATTTTTTATGATCGGATTCGAGATAATGGATCTAGATCAGAAGAAAATTTCCTGTTCAAATGTGCTAATAGAGATATTATATGTCTCACAGGTGTAGCATTGTCTTAAAAAATATGGCCTATCGATAGACATATTTTTAAAACATGATTCACATATATAGGAAAATTTTAGGATTCGCGGAATTTCGGGGGGGCCAGGCCCTTCGGGCCCTACGGCTGGCTACGGCCCTGGTGCCAGGTCTCACAAAAAGTTAATAATATTTAACGCTAAGGCGCCGGCGGCCATTTAAGTGATATTTTTGATATACCTATTATTCTGTCAAAAAATAATTTTTGCAAAAATAAAATCTCTGTAATGAGTTCTGAACGTGTTTTCAATGTGAATATGATATTGTTTTGAAATTTCGCGCTACATGCCGATGTGATACATTTGCAGATGTGGTACATTTTTGGCTTTGATACTGGCAAAAGGTTGCCAGCACGAGTCGGTAGTGCTATTTTTGTATCAACAAATGCTTACAGTTAGTATTGATACCGGAAACATTTCCAATGAAAATATAGAACCAATGTTTCATAATAATAATAATAATAATAATGTAACTTTCTTGTGTTCGAATAATAGTGTGAAGTACAGTATCTTAATTTTAGAGGTTAGGCAAGCCTTTACACCTGTTAAAAATATTTTACTAAGTTAAATGTGAATGCTAACGTACAGGCAATACAATGAACTATAAAATTATGAACACAGTGAGTTGTGAACTTACTATTACATGTACATAAAAATACAATAGAATACGACTGTGTAATTTGGTTGAATTGTAATTGAATGCAATAAATTAGTCTTTAGTTGAAGCTCAAACGACGCGTTTTGATTTGATTAGCTTATCCCAATTTTAGTTTCAAAATTGGTGCCGAAACCCGGGAAGGTATAACGTTAACAGAACTGACTTACGGGATTTTTTTCATAATAGAATTATTAAATCGCGAATTTTTTATTAACGAAACGTATAATGGACGCATCTTCGCGAGCTGTTTATCGCTGTCAAGTGACGAAGCTTGTTAAAAGTGCTGTGGACTACCTTCAATCTGCAGAAGCTCAGGCGAGCGAAGGAAATGCTTCCAACTTTGATGCCGCGGAGGAAGAATTAACGGTCTTATTGGAGCGTCTAACAGTAGCTCGAGACAACCTTAACCAAGCAAATTTGGCTTTACGGCTCACGATCAAACCTGAAGAATATGATCGTGAAAACGAGTCTGTGGTAGATTATGAGGATAAAGCGGTGAGTATGATTTCGAGACTCAAAATACGCATCGCGAAGCTTTGTGAAAAACGTGCTGCATGCCCCCTCAATCAACAAGATCGTGTGTTGACACAAGCAGGTCACCAAAATGTTACGCAGCTACAAAAGCTGGCATTGCGTTAATTTTCAGGAGATTACAAAGATTGGCTTCCATTTTGGGAGCAATTTAAGGTAGTGGTCCATGAAAACCCGTCAATTGGCGCACCCGAAAAATTCTGTTACTTGCAATCTGTGTTGGTAGGCAAAGCTGCCCACACAATCGAAGGATTCACACCATCACAAGCGTGCTATGATGGAGCCATTGCCTTATTGTTGGAGGAATATGGAGAAAAGATAACATGATTGACCGCTACATGCAACAACTAATGGCCACTCCATTGATGTCAAATCGGCAATTCGGCAAATCGGCGATACAATTCAATTGTGTCAGCCACTCGTAGTCTGACAGCTTTAGGTGTACCCTCTACACACTACAACATAAAGCTCAAGATCATTCTTCTAAAATGTTTACCAAATGACTTGCATGTAGGTTTCTATCGTTTGCACAGAGATGTTTCCGACAAAGCGCATGGAAACGAAATCTCATCAGAAGGTGTTAGCTCGAATGAAAGTGAGAGAGAGATAACAGAATTCAGTGGTGTGCATGCCTTGTTATTATTTCTCAACACTGAAGTAAAATCTCTCGAAAAATCCAGTGAAGTCCGATCTAAATCTGCCAACATCTTACGGTCCTACAATACGGCAACTCAACTTCGGGCCCTACGGCTGGCTACGGCCCTGGTGCCAGGTCTCACAAAAAGTTAATAATATTTAACGCTAAGGCGCCGGCGGCCATTTAAGTGATATTTTTGATATACCTATTATTCTGTCAAAAAATAATTTTTGCAAAAATAAAATCTCTGTAATGAGTTCTGAACGTGTTTTCAATGTGAATATGATATTGTTTTGAAATTTCGCGCTACATGCCGATGTGATACATTTGCAGATGTGGTACATTTTTGGCTTTGATACTGGCAAAAGGTTGCCAGCACGAGTCGGTAGTGCTATTTTTGTATCAACAAATGCTTACAGTTAGTATTGATACCGGAAACATTTCCAATGAAAATATAGAACCAATGTTTCATAATAATAATAATAATAATAATGTAACTTTCTTGTGTTCGAATAATAGTGTGAAGTACAGTATCTTAATTTTAGAGGTTAGGCAAGCCTTTACACCTGTTAAAAATATTTTACTAAGTTAAATGTGAATGCTAACGTACAGGCAATACAATGAACTATAAAATTATGAACACAGTGAGTTGTGAACTTACTATTACATGTACATAAAAATACAATAGAATACGACTGTGTAATTTGGTTGAATTGTAATTGAATGCAATAAATTAGTCTTTAGTTGAAGCTCAAACGACGCGTTTTGATTTGATTAGCTTATCCCAATTTTAGTTTCAAAATTGGTGCCGAAACCCGGGAAGGTATAACGTTAACAGAACTGACTTACGGGATTTTTTTCATAATAGAATTATTAAATCGCGAATTTTTTATTAACGAAACGTATAATGGACGCATCTTCGCGAGCTGTTTATCGCTGTCAAGTGACGAAGCTTGTTAAAAGTGCTGTGGACTACCTTCAATCTGCAGAAGCTCAGGCGAGCGAAGGAAATGCTTCCAACTTTGATGCCGCGGAGGAAGAATTAACGGTCTTATTGGAGCGTCTAACAGTAGCTCGAGACAACCTTAACCAAGCAAATTTGGCTTTACGGCTCACGATCAAACCTGAAGAATATGATCGTGAAAACGAGTCTGTGGTAGATTATGAGGATAAAGCCGTGAGTATGATTTCGAGACTCAAAATACGCATCGCGAAGCTTTGTGAAAAACGTGCTGCATGCCCCCTCAATCAACAAGATCGTGTGTTGACACAAGCAGGTCACCAAAATGTTACGCAGCTACAAAAGCTGGCATTGCGTTAATTTTCAGGAGATTACAAAGATTGGCTTCCATTTTGGGAGCAATTTAAGGTAGTGGTCCATGAAAACCCGTCAATTGGCGCACCCAAAAAATTCTGTTACTTGCAATCTGTGTTGGTAGGCAAAGCTGCCCACACAATCGAAGGATTCACACCATCACAAGCGTGCTATGATGGAGCCATTGCCTTATTGTTGGAGGAATATGGAGATAAAGATAACATGATTGACCGCTACATGCAACAACTAATGGCCACTCCATTGATGTCAAATCGGCAATTCGGCAAATCGGCGATACAATTCAATTGTGTCAGCCACTCGTAGTCTGACAGCTTTAGGTGTACCCTCTACACACTACAACATAAAGCTCAAGATCATTCTTCTAAAATGTTTACCAAATGACTTGCATGTAGGTTTCTATCGTTTGCACAGAGATGTTTCCGACAAAGCGCATGGAAACGAAATCTCATCAGAAGGTGTTAGCTCGAATGAAAGTGAGAGAGAGATAACAGAATTCAGTGGTGTGCATGCCTTGTTATTATTTCTCAACACTGAAGTAGAATCTCTCGAAAAATCCAGTGAAGTCCGATCTAAATCTGCCAACATCTTACGGTCCTACAATACGGCAACTCAACTTCGGGCCCTACGGCTGGCTACGGCCCTGGTGCCAGGTCTCACAAAAAGTTAATAATATTTAACGCTAAGGCGCCGGCGGCCATTTAAGTGATATTTTTGATATACCTATTATTCTGTCAAAAAATAATTTTTGCAAAAATAAAATCTCTGTAATGAGTTCTGAACGTGTTTTCAATGTGAATATGATATTGTTTTGAAATTTCGCGCTACATGCCGATGTGATACATTTGCAGATGTGGTACATTTTTGGCTTTGATACTGGCAAAAGGTTGCCAGCACGAGTCGGTAGTGCTATTTTTGTATCAACAAATGCTTACAGTTAGTATTGATACCGGAAACATTTCCAATGAAAATATAGAACCAATGTTTCATAATAATAATAATAATAATAATGTAACTTTCTTGTGTTCGAATAATAGTGTGAAGTACAGTATCTTAATTTTAGAGGTTAGGCAAGCCTTTACACCTGTTAAAAATATTTTACTAAGTTAAATTTGAATGCTAACGTACAGGCAATACAATGAACTATAAAATTATGAACACAGTGAGTTGTGAACTTACTATTACATGTACATAAAAATACAATAGAATACGACTGTGTAATTTGGTTGAATTGTAATTGAATGCAATAAATTAGTCTTTAGTTGAAGCTCAAACGACGCGTTTTGATTTGATTAGCTTATCCCAATTTTAGTTTCAAAATTGGTGCCGAAACCCGGGAAGGTATAAAGTTAACAGAACTGACTTACGGGATTTTTTTCATAATAGAATTATTAAATCGCGAATTTTTTATTAACGAAACGTATAATGGACGCATCTTCGCGAGCTGTTTATCGCTGTCAAGTGACGAAGCTTGTTAAAAGTGCTGTGGACTACCTTCAATCTGCAGAAGCTCAGGCGAGCGAAGGAAATGCTTCCAACTTTGATGCCGCGGAGGAAGAATTAACGGTCTTATTGGAGCGTCTAACAGTAGCTCGAGACAACCTTAACCAAGCAAATTTGGCTTTACGGCTCACGATCAAACCTGAAGAATATGATCGTGAAAACGAGTCTGTGGTAGATTATGAGGATAAAGCGGTGAGTATGATTTCGAGACTCAAAATACGCATCGCGAAGCTTTGTGAAAAACGTGCTGCATGCCCCCTCAATCAACAAGATCGTGTGTTGACACAAGCAGGTCACCAAAATGTTACGCAGCTACAAAAGCTGGCATTGCGTTAATTTTCAGGAGATTACAAAGATTGGCTTCCATTTTGGGAGCAATTTAAGGTAGTGGTCCATGAAAACCCGTCAATTGGCGCACCCGAAAAATTCTGTTACTTGCAATCTGTGTTGGTAGGCAAAGCTGCCCACACAATCGAAGGATTCACACCATCACAAGCGTGCTATGATGGAGCCATTGCCTTATTGTTGGAGGAATATGGAGATAAAGATAACATGATTGACCGCTACATGCAACAACTAATGGCCACTCCATTGATGTCAAATCGGCAATTCGGCAAATCGGCGATACAATTCAATTGTGTCAGCCACTCGTAGTCTGACAGCTTTAGGTGTACCCTCTACACACTACAACATAAAGCTCAAGATCATTCTTCTAAAATGTTTACCAAATGACTTGCATGTAGGTTTCTATCGTTTGCACAGAGATGTTTCCGACAAAGCGCATGGAAACGAAATCTCATCAGAAGGTGTTAGCTCGAATGAAAGTGAGAGAGAGATAACAGAATTCAGTGGTGTGCATGCCTTGTTATTATTTCTCAACACTGAAGTAGAATCTCTCGAAAAATCCAGTGAAGTCCGATCTAAATCTGCCAACATCTTACGGTCCTACAATACGGCAACTCAACTTCGGGCCCTACGGCTGGCTACGGCCCTGGTGCCAGGTCTCACAAAAAGTTAATAATATTTAACGCTAAGGCGCCGGCGGCCATTTAAGTGATATTTTTGATATACCTATTATTCTGTCAAAAAATAATTTTTGCAAAAATAAAATCTCTGTAATGAGTTCTGAACGTGTTTTCAATGTGAATATGATATTGTTTTGAAATTTCGCGCTACATGCCGATGTGATACATTTGCAGATGTGGTACATTTTTGGCTTTGATACTGGCAAAAGGTTGCCAGCACGAGTCGGTAGTGCTATTTTTGTATCAACAAATGCTTACAGTTAGTATTGATACCGGAAACATTTCCAATGAAAATATAGAACCAATGTTTCATAATAATAATAATAATAATAATGTAACTTTCTTGTGTTCGAATAATAGTGTGAAGTACAGTATCTTAATTTTAGAGGTTAGGCAAGCCTTTACACCTGTTAAAAATATTTTACTAAGTTAAATGTGAATGCTAACGTACAGGCAATACAATGAACTATAAAATTATGAACACAGTGAGTTGTGAACTTACTATTACATGTACATAAAAATACAATAGAATACGACTGTGTAATTTGGTTGAATTGTAATTGAATGCAATAAATTAGTCTTTAGTTGAAGCTCAAACGACGCGTTTTGATTTGATTAGCTTATCCCAATTTTAGTTTCAAAATTGGTGCCGAAACCCGGGAAGGTATAACGTTAACAGAACTGACTTACGGGATTTTTTTCATAATAGAATTATTAAATCGCGAATTTTTTATTAACGAAACGTATAATGGACGCATCTTCGCGAGCTGTTTATCGCTGTCAAGTGACGAAGCTTGTTAAAAGTGCTGTGGACTACCTTCAACCTGCAGAAGCTCAGGCGAGCGAAGGAAATGCTTCCAACTTTGATGCCGCGGAGGAAGAATTAACGGTCTTATTGGAGCGTCTAACAGTAGCTCGAGACAACCTTAACCAAGCAAATTTGGCTTTACGGCTCACGATCAAACCTGAAGAATATGATCGTGAAAACGAGTCTGTGGTAGATTATGAGGATAAAGCGGTGAGTATGATTTCGAGACTCAAAATACGCATCGCGAAGCTTTGTGAAAAACGTGCTGCATGCCCCCTCAATCAACAAGATCGTGTGTTGACACAAGCAGGTCACCAAAATGTTACGCAGCTACAAAAGCTGGCATTGCGTTAATTTTCAGGAGATTACAAAGATTGGCTTCCATTTTGGGAGCAATTTAAGGTAGTGGTCCATGAAAACCCGTCAATTGGCGCACCCGAAAAATTCTGTTACTTGCAATCTGTGTTGGTAGGCAAAGCTGCCCACACAATCGAAGGATTCACACCATCACAAGCGTGCTATGATGGAGCCATTGCCTTATTGTTGGAGGAATATGGAGATAAAGATAACATGATTGACCGCTACATGCAACAACTAATGGCCACTCCATTGATGTCAAATCGGCAATTCGGCAAATCGGCGATACAATTCAATTGTGTCAGCCACTCGTAGTCTGACAGCTTTAGGTGTACCCTCTACACACTACAACATAAAGCTCAAGATCATTCTTCTAAAATGTTTACCAAATGACTTGCATGTAGGTTTCTATCGTTTGCACAGAGATGTTTCCGACAAAGCGCATGGAAACGAAATCTCATCAGAAGGTGTTAGCTCGAATGAAAGTGAGAGAGAGATAACAGAATTCAGTGGTGTGCATGCCTTGTTATTATTTCTCAACACTGAAGTAGAATCTCTCGAAAAATCCAGTGAAGTCCGATCTAAATCTGCCAACATCTTACGGTCCTACAATACGGCAACTCAACTTCGGGCCCTACGGCTGGCTACGGCCCTGGTGCCAGGTCTCACAAAAAGTTAATAATATTTAACGCTAAGGCGCCGGCGGCCATTTAAGTGATATTTTTGATATACCTATTATTCTGTCAAAAAATAATTTTTGCAAAGATAAAATCTCTGTAATGAGTTCTGAACGTGTTTTCAATGTGAATATGATATTGTTTTGAAATTTCGCGCTACATGCCGATGTGATACATTTGCAGATGTGGTACATTTTTGGCTTTGATACTGGCAAAAGGTTGCCAGCACGAGTCGGTAGTGCTATTTTTGTATCAACAAATGCTTACAGTTAGTATTGATACCGGAAACATTTCCAATGAAAATATAGAACCAATGTTTCATAATAATAATAATAATAATAATGTAACTTTCTTGTGTTCAAATAATAGTGTGAAGTACAGTATCTTAATTTTAGAGGTTAGGCAAGCCTTTACACCTGTTAAAAATATTTTACTAAGTTAAATGTGAATGCTAACGTACAGGCAATACAATGAACTATAAAATTATGAACACAGTGAGTTGTGAACTTACTATTACATGTACATAAAAATACAATAGAATACGACTGTGTAATTTGGTTGAATTGTAATTGAATGCAATAAATTAGTCTTTAGTTGAAGCTCAAACGACGCGTTTTGATTTGATTAGCTTATCCCAATTTTAGTTTCAAAATTGGTGCCGAAACCCGGGAAGGTATAACGTTAACAGAACTGACTTACGGGATTTTTTTCATAATAGAATTATTAAATCGCGAATTTTTTATTAACGAAACGTATAATGGACGCATCTTCGCGAGCTGTTTATCGCTGTCAAGTGACGAAGCTTGTTAAAAGTGCTGTGGACTACCTTCAATCTGCAGAAGCTCAGGCGAGCGAAGGAAATGCTTCCAACTTTGATGCCGCGGAGGAAGAATTAACGGTCTTATTGGAGCGTCTAACAGTAGCTCGAGACAACCTTAACCAAGCAAATTTGGCTTTACGGCTCACGATCAAACCTGAAGAATATGATCGTGAAAACGAGTCTGTGGTAGATTATGAGGATAAAGCGGTGAGTATGATTTCGAGACTCAAAATACGCATCGCGAAGCTTTGTGAAAAACGTGCTGCATGCCCCCTCAATCAACAAGATCGTGTGTTGACACAAGCAGGTCACCAAAATGTTACGCAGCTACAAAAGCTGGCATTGCGTTAATTTTCAGGAGATTACAAAGATTGGCTTCCATTTTGGGAGCAATTTAAGGTAGTGGTCCATGAAAACCCGTCAATTGGCGCACCCGAAAAATTCTGTTACTTGCAATCTGTGTTGGTAGGCAAAGCTGCCCACACAATCGAAGGATTCACACCATCACAAGCGTGCTATGATGGAGCCATTGCCTTATTGTTGGAGGAATATGGAGATAAAGATAACATGATTGACCGCTACATGCAACAACTAATGGCCACTCCATTGATGTCAAATCGGCAATTCGGCAAATCGGCGATACAATTCAATTGTGTCAGCCACTCGTAGTCTGACAGCTTTAGGTGTACCCTCTACACACTACAACATAAAGCTCAAGATCATTCTTCTAAAATGTTTACCAAATGACTTGCATGTAGGTTTCTATCGTTTGCACAGAGATGTTTCCGACAAAGCGCATGGAAACGAAATCTCATCAGAAGGTGTTAGCTCGAATGAAAGTGAGAGAGAGATAACAGAATTCAGTGGTGTGCATGCCTTGTTATTATTTCTCAACACTGAAGTAGAATCTCTCGAAAAATCCAGTGAAGTCCGATCTAAATCTGCCAACATCTTACGGTCCTACAATACGGCAACTAGCTTAATCACACCAAACCAAGCAAATCCGTGTTTCTTCTGTGATTCCGTCAGCCATGTTACAGCTCAATGCAATAGTCCTATGAGTGTGCTTGAACGTAAACAAAAGTTACGAAAGGCTCGTAGATGTTTTCGCTGCACGATATCAGGTCACATGGCAAAAAATTGTAAAATTAAAGGCATTCTTTGCACGAAATGTAATGGCAATCATGTTTTTGCTGTATGTGATCCAAACTATGACGGCAAATTAACCGGTGCTTTGTCTTTGAAAAGGCAGCCTACACGAAATCTGGGCACAACCACCAACGCATGCAACAATGTTAGTAACGAAAGTAACGCACTGAATCGGTATTCATCTAATTTGACTCAATTAAAGACAACGAAAGTTTTTCTCCAAAAGGCTTGTGCTCTTATTTCTACGCCTGAGAATAAAACGTCACTTTTCGTAAGAATCGTGTTAGATGGTGGTAGTCAGCGAACCTATATTAAACGTAGCATTTCGCTGAGACTGAACCTTCCTGTTGTCGGAACTGAGCGAATACGTGTTGTTGCGTTTGGTAGTGAGAGTGGAACACCAGTTCAAATCATGAACATTGTTCAGTTAAAGATCACTAGTCAATATGATAAAACCAAATACATACTAATTCGAGCTTTAGAATTTCCGGAAATATGTATGGATGTGTTATTAGTCCCAAGAGAAGGAGAGAGCATATTTTCAAATTTAGAATTAGCAGATCAGCAGAGCTCTTGGGAATCCAGAGAACGGAATAAGCGTGCTGGTGGGATCAGATTATTATTGGAAGGTTGTAACTGGTGAAATTAAATGTCTTTCCAATGACTTGACTGCCATCCAGTCTATATTGGGTTGGACTGTACAAGACCCGGCAGTCGACTTGAACTTCCAAGCCCACATTACAGGAGCGAACGGTGTAGCGTTGTGCGCAGCTACTTATAACGATGACTTCAATAACTTTTGGAGCTGAGAGACGTTGGGAATTGCCAAAGAAAATATAAATGCCCATTTAAACTATGACAGCTGTATTAAGAAGGAAAATCGACGATATGAGGCCAGATTATTGTGGAAAAAAAATGATCTTGTGTCTGATTCTAATCGTGAGTCTTCGTTACTCAGATTTTACGCACTGGTAAGGAAGTTGTCTAAAGAGCCTTCGCGACTTTTCAGTTATGCTAGTGCGATGTGGGAGTATATTTCATGCGGTGTTGCTGAGAAAGCTGTAACTAAGAAAACTGATAATGTGTATTTTATGCCTCATCGTGCTGTTATCCGCAAAGATAAACCTACAACTTAAATTCGCATTGTGTTTGATGCTTCTGCCAAGACTGGTAGAACGTATTCACTAAATGATTGCCTTTCAGCTGGCCCAAACCTTCTTACTGAACTGCTTAGCATCTTACTGAATTTCCGTTTGAGAAGCATAGGTTTGGTAGCAGACATTCAAAAGGCATTTTTGCAAATCTCGCTCCGAAAACAAGATAGAGAGTTTCATCGATTCTTTAAGTTTGAAGAAAAGCTTACGAATTTGTTGCAACTACTGCGAGTTCAAGAATACAGGATGACCTGCGTGACATTTGGAGTTAAGTGTAGCCCGTACTTGTTGGGAGCAGTAATTAAACATAATCTCAACACTTGTGAATCAAAATCGTCAGAAACCTGCGTCTTACTGTCACAATCGTTTTATATGGATGATTTGATTTTGAGTATCGATGACGAGCAATTGGCTTTCAAAATTTACAATGAAGCAACTTCTATCATGTTGGAAGCGTCAATGATGCTGCAGAAGTGGAATTGCAACATGAAAGCAGTTCGAGATAAATTAAAAGGCGAACTTCCTCTGCATCAAAAGGTACTTGGCCTATTTTGGTTTGTAATCAGAGACAAAATAGCAGTAGATTTGGAGAGTTCGAAATCATTCATACAAAGCGTAATGTCGAGTGGTACTAAGCGAAATATTTTAATGTTCTTAGGGTGAATTTTCGATCCACTGGGCATTCTCGCACCATTTGTTGTTCAGATAAAAATTCTTTTTCAACAGTGCTGGAAGTATAAACTGGAATGGGACGAACAAGTACCTGCAGAAATAGATAAGACTTGGAGGAAAATTTGTAAAGACTTACACATTTTGAAAGACTTTTGCGTTCCGAGGCACGTTTTGAATAGTCCAGCGTGTAGCATACAGCTACACTTGCTTTCCGACGCTAGTCCTCAAGCTTTCGGGACAGTAGCCTACTTACGTTGTATGAACAGCAATGGACAGACAACTGTAAAGTTACTTTGTTCAAAAGGAAGAGTTTCTCCTATCACAAAAAACGGATACAAAGAGCTCACACTACCAAAGCTAGAACTAACCGCCGCTCTGATTTCAGCTCGTTTGAAAAAATACCTTCAGTCCAACTTACGCATATCAATTGATCGTGTTATTTTATGGTCAGACAGTAAAATCGCACTGTGTTGGATACAAAATCCACCACCAAAGAGAGAACAATATGTTGCAGCCCGAGTCAACGAGATTCTTAGTTTGACGGAAATTAACCAGTGGTCTCATTGTCCTGGTATTTCTAATCCGGGAGATTTGTTAAAGTGCGGAGTTAGTGCAGAGCAGTTAACAAGGACGGCATTATGGTTGAGTGGTCTCCCCTGGCTAAGTGAAAATGAAAAAAATTGGCCCTCTCACACGGAATCAACATTCGTTTCTACTGAGCTAGCTGTTGGGAACGATTTCGAGGAGCGTATCGAAAAGAATACGCAGATTCTTCCTCTTCTAGAGATGTCAGCCTTTAGTAGCTACAAACGATTGCTCAGGGTTACAGCATATATTTTGCGATTTATCGCTAACGCTAGAGATAAGGGAAAATATTAAACTTAAGAGATTGACGGCGAGCGAAATTATTAATGCAGAGGTTTACTGGATTATGAACGTCCAATCAGTTGAGTACGAGAACGAACTACAATCCTTGAGACGAAACGGTTCAGTTTCATTATCTTCCAAGCTTCTAACCCTAAATCCTAGAATAGGAAACAACGGTCTTCTTCGAGCAACAAGTCGACTTCAAAATATGGAGAATGAAGCTTACGACACGATATTTCCCATTCTTTTACCGAAACATTCGTTTCTAACTAAATTGCTGATATTGGACATTCACGAACGGACGCTTCATTCCAGTGTTAACCTTCTACTTACCCGAATACGAGAAAGATTTTGGATACCTCAGGGGCGGCAGCTAATCAAAACTCTCCTTAAGAAATGTATGGTTTGCCGGAGGCTGAAGTCTAAGCCTCCTACGCCACCCTTTGCACCCTTACCAAAGCATCGGTTGAGCGCCTCAAGGCCATTTGAAACTACTGGCGTAGATATAGCAGGCCCTTTGTACGTTCGATCTTCTTCAACTGATGCTACTATGAAGAAGGTGTACATACTATTGATGACTTGCGCTGTTATTAGGGCGGTACACTTAGAGCTTGTCTTCGGGTTATCTGCAGAAGCTTGTTTACTGGGTTTGCGGCGTTTTATTTCCAGACGAGATGTTCCTGCAACCATTATTTCTGATAATGCCAAGAACTTTAAACGAATATCCACTGAGCTTGCGGACTTTGGTGATTTTTAACAATCGGAATCACATAATGATTTCATTTCAGAAAATCGCGTCAAATGGATGTTTATCGTTGAAAGAGCACCTTGGTGGGGTGGGTTCTATGAACGATTAGTAAGAAGTGTGAAAGAAGTCTTGCGGCTAACAATTTGGCGGAAAACCTTAACATCTGATGAACTGAATACTTACCTTATCGAAGCAGAAAGTGTTATTAATTCGCGGCCATTAACATACGTTGGGGATGATCCTCAAGATCCGACACCTCTGACACCGACACACTTTCTTACCGGACCTATCATCAAGAATTTTGTGAGTGGTTTTTCTACTTCGAATGACGGCGAAATACGACAGATTTGGAGACATCGCCTTCGTATTTCCCAGCAGTTTTGGAAGAAATGGAAGTTTGAATATTTACATCAGCTGCGATCGGCGCATCACTTTAAAAATGGGGCGCCATGTGAATATCGAGTGGGCGACGTAGTTATTGTTCACGACGATTCACTACCACGAATTATGTGGCGACTAGCTGTCATTGAAAATACTTTTCCTGGACGTGACGGCAAACTCAGGGCGTGCGAAGTTCGACTTCATAATGGTACTAAGCTGATAAGATCGTTTCAACATTTATACCCGTTGGAAATTTCCAGTTCATCTCTTCTATAACACCGCCGGGCCGGAGGATGTTAAAAATATTTTACTAAGACAAATGTGAATGCTAACGTACAAGCAATACAATGAACTATAAAATTATGAACACAGTGAGTTGTGAACTTACTATTACATGTACATAAAAATACAATAGAATACGACTGTGTAATTTGGTTGAATTGTAATTGAATGCAATAAATTAGTCTTTAGTTGAAGCTCAAACGACGCGTTTTGATTTGATTAGCTTATCCCAATTTTAGTTCCGAAAACACTTAAGTATGAAATAACTTATAAATCTTATGTAATGTTGAATTGACTGTACTGTTGTATAATTCTAGGAAAACATAGCTTTAAACTTAATATTGAATTATACTAACCTAACTTAATAAAAGAAAACTTAATCTAAACTTATTGCCTAGCTTACATATAAGTATTAACCGGGAGTTATAATTTTCAAAACCATGGTCAGTTCGATGGTAAGGAAGCAATCAGAGGATTGTTGGAACCATTGCACGTATTGAAAAATTTTTGGTGGCGATATTGATCTGTTACTGAAATCTTGCTAAGTCCTGCAGCATAGTGTAGCTAATATGAAGGAAAATAAAAAGGTTTCTTAAGAATAGTTTTTAAGCATTTATTTTGCAAAATTTGCAATTTTTTTTTATGGGATCTTGCACAGCTATTCCACACAGGGCAACCATAAAGAATGATAGGCTGCATAACACTTTTATAGATTAACATTTTTTGAACTGTTGACAGCATTGATTTCCTATTAATAAGAGGGTAGGTGTACAAGATACTTTTCATGATTTTCGATTTAGTTACCTCGATGTGAGAATGAAAGGTGAGTTCCTTATCCAGATGAACGCCAAGATATTTTATATCGTTTTTCCAACCTACAATAGATCCTAAAATATTAACTTGAGGACTAGGCAAGTGTTTCGAAGCTCTTTTAATGGTGAAAAACATTGCCTGCGTTTTTTCCGATGTGATTTTTATTTTCCATTTAGTACAGAAATTGTTAATAAGTGAGAGCTGCTGTTGAAGGCTGTTAATGATTAGATTCGGATCATTACTACTCGCAAATATGGCAGTGTCATCGGCGTACATTGCTATATGGCAATCGGGAGCCTTTTCCAGATCATACATGTAAATATTATATAGGATGGGGCTAAGAACGGAACCTTGAGGAACTCCTGCTGGTATATCGTACTTATCAGAAAGGGATTTCGATTTCACACAAAAAGCTCTGGAAAACAAAGAAGATTGTACTGTTTTGCACAGATAGATAGGCATGGAACATTTAATTAATTTGTAGATTAGTCAATCGTGCCAAACTGTGTCGAAGGCTTTCTCTATATCCAAAGCAATAAAGCTCGTAGATTTGTTGTCGCAGAGGCTTTTGCGCACATGCTTAACTACCCTATACAGTTGGTCGTAAGTGAAAAGTTTAGGTCAAAAGCCGAACTGAAAGTTAGGAATGATTGACGACGTTTGGCGTTGCTGCTGAGTTCTTGAAAGTATCACTTTTTCGAAAATTTTGCTCAACTTAGATAATTGACTGATCGGACAATAGCTCCGAGAAAATTTTGAATTTTTCCCAGGTTTTAAAATTAGGACAACGAACGCATTTTTCCACGCAGATGGAAAATACCCGTGTTTTAAGTAGTAATGGGCAAAACTGCTGTTTTCAAATAGCAAAAGCAACTGCTTATGCTATTGCTAAATAGCAGCTTCAAATAGCAGCTAAAAAACAGCAGTCTGCTATTAGTTATGTCGGTGCGACATCTCAGTGGGTGCAACATATTATTTCATATGTGATTTCTCGCCGACTCGGGTTCACGTACTATACAAATTGCAGTTTGTTGGGTTCCCTGTTTTACACGATGTTTCTATTGCGGTTTCGAAAATGCGCGAAGATTTCATACATTTCTCTCATATGTATGATGTACATTTGTACAAGCGTGCGAATGTAAAGTAATATGGTATTGAAATTTGTGTCGGAAGAAATAGGGAGAATTTATCCGGCTAACAGGGCCATGAGGTGGGTGAATTATACGTAATTAAGGTAGCGAATACAGTTGGATCGTTCTAAGATTTTCACATATTAGGTATACCTAGTACGGGTACAAAAAAATACCTGTTTCAAAAATACTAGCTAGTATTTTTTGAAGTATGTACATATATACATACAAGTACATGCGCTTTGCAGTAATGAAACGGTATGACATGCCCTCTCCTGCCCACCAGACACAAAGTTCCCAGACTAGAATGGTGATGGTGCAAGATGTCATTAGTCCGTGCAGCTCGTCCGTAACTTTCCAGTGGTCGGTCACTTATTTGTCAAGTCTTTCTCCAATCTAGGAGCCATTTAAGGGCAAACAATAAAATTGAATCAGTTTAATTTGACTTTCATTTTATTGCATGCACAAAACACCTCCTGTATTCGTTCAAATTACCAATGTCGACAAATATATTAAGATAGGCCCAGTTAACCCTATTGCCTTCTATATGACTTTTCATCGGTCGATCTCTGATACCAAACTTTTCATAGTTAATCTAAAACAGTCGGTTTTCCACTTGGCCTCACTGAAGCATGAAATTTTTCGAAAATTTTATTAAGAAATGATAAAAAAAATGTTTCGCTTTTAAACATGCACCTACTAGGGGACCAACCTCTTTGGAAAGGCTGGACAGGAGTCCAGGAGCACCTTATTTCCTGCGGTCTCGAAAATTTCCGGACAAGTTTTCCGGACGGTTTTCCGGCGGATTTCATTTTGCCGTATCTTCGAAACTAGGCCGCTTTGACCCAGGCTAGTATTGAAATTTTGCCCGAAACAACTCAAAATGGTCCCCCGGGTTCAAGCTAGACA
>OZ022264.1:171230027-171252527 GCA_963978885.1 Nemotelus pantherinus | reverse complement strand
CTTTAATGCTTACCGAAACAAAGAGGAAAAACTTTTCAAATATCGTTTATCGAAATGTCGGCGAGTAGTGGAGAATACTTTCGGGCACTTGAAGGCACGATTTTGGAAATTAGGCAGAGGACTCGAGTTGCACATCGACAATGCTCCGACGATGGTAAGAGCATGTTGCGTGTTGCATAATCTCTGCAATGAGAGCAACGAAAGCATTAAAAAATCATGGCTGAAGGAATTGCAGAAGAAATCAACAAGAGAGCAACCCCGAAGAAGCAACAATCATGCTTGTGCAACAGGAACGGTTGTTCGAGATGCCATAGTGAAATATTTAGGTAAGTTCATAATCAATTTATTAAAATATATTTAGTAAAAGTTTAATCATTTTTAAAACATACTAAAAACATAACTGTTTAACTAATACTTATTTTGAAGGCTGATGCAAAATTTGTTCTTAGCAAGTCGCAATTCTTTCAAAAAGCGCTAAATGCCTATCGTTTGCTTCATTTGCTTTTTCGACATATTTCTCAAATGCAACAGTCTCCCTTTCTGCAAGAGTTAACAGCTGCTTCACGCTACATTCATCTTTTTTTCTTTTAGGCCGCGACCTCGAATCAGATGAAGTGGACGTAGACATCACTGATGGCCCCGCCAATCCATCGTCCGAAAATGAATCCAGGGACGCCGTTTTCGTTGACTCGGAACATTCGTTTAATGGCTGGCCTGATGCAGAAGATGGAATATCTATGAATATGCATAATGTACATTAGTGCGAATAAAGAATGAAATGTTAAAGAATAAACTTACCTATACTTTCATCTACCAACTCGTCGACTCGATTGTACTTGAATTTACCCAACATCTCGTGAATGACAGAGTAAAACTCCCACTCTGAGGGTGTTCCACCACTTTTTCCACATTTAACTTTCTCCATCCCGAAACCAGTCGATTAATTTCACGTTAACGAAAGCACAATCAAATATAATTCAAACGTACCTGTATTTTTTTGTTAAATTTTGTATGCGCGTTCTTGCTTCCTCCGATGAAAGAAACACTTGGCATTCTCTCATGTCGTTGCATATATCCGCAAGAACGTGTGAATTTCTGCGGCAGCTTCTCAGCTCCTCCAAATGGGTCCTCCATACATCCACAAAAATTGCCGTTTCGTTGCGCGACAAAATAATTCTTCTTTTCTTTTCCATTTTTATCCCGATATACATATGTGACTTTCAAAATGAAATCATTCTGTGACATTTGTCAATGAATTGTACATACTGGAAAGTTTGGTTACAATTCTCACCACTGCCTGGAAAATGGCTCTGCTGGCAGTAAAATCTTCGCTAAACCAGGTAAAATTCAACCGGTTTCTATACCGTCGAACGTCGTAGATACCCTGCATATACCGCTTTGCCGAGCTGGTTTTAGCTCAGCACTGGGTGATACACTGGTGGTATATACGATACCATGGTATCAATACCAGCAGTGTGTCAGTAGTCTAATGCATTCTTGAGACCAAAGTAAAACGTGGCATTTGCAACAGTTTGGCCGTAATAAGCAGCTCATTTTGTGGAATATGCATTCAAAACCTGAACGATTCTTCTACTGTTCTTCGAACATTAGTGTTTCTAGCGGTTCAGGTGCGCTAGAGTTTTTAAATATAATGTTAGGTAAACCATGGTCACCAGCAGAAGACTTCAGTTTCAGACTTTCAGAGTCACGCACATTGTGCGTGAACTTCTTTCCTGAGTTGCTAGCATATTGTTCCACCGTTTGTTATGTATTTTGAAAAAAGTCAAGCGGCATTGATTGTTAAGTTCATTTAAATGGTATTTTAACCGCGTGCAGCGTATTTTTTGCCACTGTCGTCAAATGTTGTTGCGATGTTTGATAAGAGCTGATGTTGCATTATCTAGTTTGTTATTGGGTGGCTTAAAAGTTATTTTCGGGGTAGCAAAATCACGGGCAGTGTGCACTGTATTCACAAAATCTGCAATTAGATTGTTTATCTGTCTCTGGTTAAGTGATTTTGATAGGTTGCAATCGTTAAGTCTCAAATTTTGATTAAGGAACTCGCGATACTGACTCCAGGATGTCTTACTATAATCAAAACTGGAATAGTCTGCCATAGTGATTCGTTGATTTATTTCAAAACAGACAGGGAGATGAATCGACGAAAGGTCATTAGCACAGTCGGTTGGGATAGAGAGTAGTGTCCGCTACTAACTATAATGTCAATGGTGGATGGTACTCCATTTGGAGGAAAGCAAGTGGGGCCATCAGGTATGTGAAAAATCACGTTACCGCGGAGAGCTTCCTCAAACAAAATTTTCTCCACTTTGTTTGCTCTCACACAATTCCAATGCCGATGGCGTGATTTGAAGTCCCCGCAAATTATGTACTTTATCTTAAGATTAAGCAGTAGTTTAATATCTTCCGTAAATAAGTTAAGCTTTGTGAGCATTCAATTTGCTGACACTAAAATAAATCACCACAATAGTAATCGATGGACTATTTTTATTATTTTTGTCTGCAATTCGTTCAAATTTTTGTATTTTAAGCCTTTCCTAATGAAGATAGCAACCCCTCCTCCGATTGCAAACTCTCTGTCGTTTCTTATAACATTATAATTGGATGGGATAATTTGTCACCTTTTTTCAACCATGATTCACAGAGGAGAAAGATATCGATATTATTCTCATTTAAAAAGTTGAATGTTTCAAGAGATTTATTTCGGATGCTTTGTGCATTCCAGAGTAAGCATTTTATGTTTTGCTCATTTGTATACAAATTTGGCTGCGAGATCAACAATTACATTAAATTGATCATTCCGAGACTTACACAGAGCAAGTTTTGCTATCAGTTCTTGCGCAAGATTAATAAGCTCAGCTGCTGAGAAAAGCTCGTTGGGAGAAGGTGACAAGTTTCCATTGCTAGATGGAGTACGCCCGGAATGCTGCGAACGATCGCACTGTATGATTGTCTCGCACCTTGAGTATGATGACTGTTTACAGTGCTAGTGCTGGCTGCAGGCAATTGCTGCAAACACATAATAGCGGCATTGCGGCAGCGGCGCCACAGGGGGAGGCGTGAATGCCACAGTTGAATTTGGTGAATCACAATACAGCGACAATGTCGCTGTCAATGCAACCAAGGTACCAACCAAACTCATTTTTACTAATGTTCGAAGAACATTAGTATTAAAATCGATTCGGCCAAAAATTCATATTTCTTTATATATATATATATATATATATATCATCAAAAAATTTCAGTGAGATAATCTCGGGAACGCGCCATCCGATTGAGCTGAAACTTTCAGGATACATTGGTGTATATGCAGAATAGGTCCAGGTCTCTTTAAATGTCAGTTATTGTTAACCTTTTGGCGCCGGCGGCCATTTAAGTGATATTTTTAATATACCTATTATTTCGTGCACAAATAATTTTCGCAAAAATAAAGTTAACGAAATAAATTTCTAACGTGTTTTACATATGAATCGGATAATGCTTTGGAATTTTTTAACCCTATGTGTTTGCTGGGTGCCTAAAAAGAGGACGGGAAAATTTAAAAATTTTTAAATTTCGATAACTTTTGACAGAGCTATTCAATCATTACGAAATTTTCAGGACATATTAATATTATTTAGTTGTAGATTTGTGTAGCTTTAAATTAGCGTGCTGGCAACCCTGTAGCTAGGGCAGGCAACGAAAGTGAAAACCTCCAAATCATCGTCTCTCTTGAAAAAATGCCGTTTCTTCAAAAAAAAGCCACTCATATATAAATCTTGTGCTTTGTTTACATAACGAAAAAAAAAAAAAAGATATGGTATAACGGGCACGCCTGGTAACCCTTGCCCAATTTACCTATATTTTTAGCATCAAAAACTTCTGTTCACGGAAACTCACGATCCGATGAGCAGAATGAATTGAAATTTGCAGAATGTATTTGTCTTAAATAGGACCAGGTCTGATAGAAGTGATTTTGAAATGCGGGCGATTCTGTGCCAGTGGTGCCATCTTGAAAAACCACTAAAAAAGATAACTGTTTTTAGCCCTATAAATTCTGATTGAATCGTTCGATTTTGACGAAACTCACACAATTGCTGGACCTTACTTTAAGCCACGTTTGGTAGAAATTTGGTTGAAAAATTCGGTTGGAGCTGCCAGCTATGATAATTTTGGTGTCTTCATTTTGAAAAAAAAAATTTGGAAGTGAAAACATTCAAACCATCGAATATTCAAAAAAATGTCCGTTTCTTACAATAAAATCAATCTGTATATAAATCTTATGTTATATCTACACGTTCAAAATAAAACTTTGGAAATTTCATGTCGGACAAGAACGGTAACCCTCTCCCAGTTAACCTATATTTTTAGCATCAAAAACTTCTATTCACGGAAACTCACGAACCAATAATCAGATACAGCTAAAATTTGCAGAATGCATTGGACTTAAGTAAGACCAGATTTGATAGAAGCGATTTTGAATTGTGCGCAAGTCTGTGCCAGTGGTGCCATCTTGAAAAATTACAAAGAAAAAAAACTGCTTCTTGCCCTATGAAATGTGAATAAGTTACCAGATTTTCATGAAATTGGCTAAGTAGCTAAACTTAACTCTAATCTCTGTTTGGTGGAAATTTGGTTGAAAAATTTGATTAGTGCTGCCAGCTATGGTAATTTTTGTGTCTTTGGTTTTGAAAATTCGCTCAGGAAAATGAAACTTTTTGCACTATAACTTCCAGTGCAGTCATGAAATCAATACGAATTTCATACAATTAATGAAACCTGTCATAAACATTATTCAGGCCAAATTTGGTTGAAAAGCCACAATAGAGTTGCCAGCTATTGTTGGTTTTGTGTTTAATTGCAATATCTTTATTAAGCGGTTTGGTAATGATATTGTAGTGACAATAAACAGCAAATATTAAGCTTTCGATCATTTGAAAAAACTCGCTGCAGGTAACCCTAAATTTCTTTATACTCCTATAACTTCGAATGTAATATAACAACGTGAAGCAGATGTGATATATTCTTGGCTTTGATACTGGCGAAAGGTTGCCAGCACGAGTCGGTTGTGCTACTTTTGTATCAATAAATGCTTACAGTTAGTATACATACCGGAAACATTTACAATGAAAATAAATAACCGATGTTACAATTCGCAAAGTTCTGCAAATTTTTTGGATCGCAGCCCCAAACACCAACTTCAGTTACAGTGCTGCAGGCACTGAGCATTTTCTTCATTGATGTTATATGAGATGCTGCTTTCAAAATTATGTGAAATAAGCAACTGATAACGAATATAATTAACCCGTGTTTTGCTCTCATAAACGTTGAAATTCATGCCAGTGGTAATATCTGAAACCTTCCACCATATGAGTTATAATGCATTCTTGAGACGAAAGTAACACGTGGCATTTGAAACAGTTTGGCCGTAATAAGCAGCACATGTGGTGGAATATGCACTCAAAACCTGCTCGATTCTTCTACTGTTCTTCGAACATTAGTGTTTCTAGCGGTTCAGGTGCGCTAGAGTTTTTTTCTTTTGTATTGCTAAATCCTGTGTTACGAGGATTAGGTTGGCTTATCACAATACACATCAGCCATCGCTTGTCTATTCCACCAGACCATTCAACCTAATTCAAACAGAGTTAATTCAGCCTAGTGGTGATGCCAACCTATGGTAGGTATCACCGCTAGCACTGCGGCAAATTCTGCCGCTGCGGCAAATTTGGCCGCAGCCATTGTGCGCGTTTCCATACAAAACAGTGCATTTTAATTTTTTGCCAGCACTTTGCTGCAGCCCACTGCGTTTGCCGCAGTGGAAAACGCTGTATTGTGATTAACCTAAATGTTGGAAAATTAGTGTTGTTGCGTGTAGGTGGGTTTTGCTCGCGAGTGTGGATGGCATTATTTCCCTTTTGAATTGCTTGGCCAGTATCTGCATTCTTCAGACGACGGCATGACAATAATGTCTGTATGAAGATGCTCGAAACGTGATGATGGTAATACGAAAGAACCAATTGGTGCAGCCACATGTCTTGATATCTTTGAGCGCTGACATTGAATACAGCCACGGCTCCATTTCCTGCAATCTGCTTTCATGGATGGCCAGACGTATCTTTGTGTCGCAAGTTTAATGGTAACGTTTGCTCCTGGATGAGACAGACAATGGACAGTATCAAAGGCTGCTTTGCGAAATCCTTTGGTGATGAATGGACGAGCATTTTTAGTTGATACATCACAGAATAGCATGGCTTGAGTGCCTGGAATTTGGATCTGCTTGAGAATGAGTGAAGATTCCTGAATACATTTCTGTAATTCTGGATCATTATCTTGCGCTGTTGCCAATGCTGCATAATCAATTGTTGATTCTGCATTTATCACTTCAACTCGAGACAAAGCATCGGCTACTGTGTTTTGGGCTCCTGATATATGCTGAATATCCGTGGTAAATTGTCCTATGTAATCTAGATTACGAAACTGTCTAGGCGAGCATTGTTTATTTTTCTTACAAAAAGCGAAAATAAGAGGCTTATGGTCTGTAAAAATAGTGAAATGTCTTCCCTCTACCATGTGCCTGAAATGTTTGACAGCCAAGTAAGCTGCAAGCAGTTCGCGGTCATAAGCCGCATAATTGGTTTCCGCCGGAGTTAGCTTCTTCGAGAAAAATTCTAGAGGCTGCCAATGCCCTTTGATTTGTTGCTGGAGCGATGCTCCTACTGCAAAGCTGGAGGCATCCGTAAAAATTGCTAGAAGAACTTCTACCTGAGGGTGTGCGAGTAATGCTGCTTGAGCAAGACTTCGTTTGCAAACTTCAAATGCTTCAATTGCCTCAGGTGACCAGTTGATGGTTGTCGATCCTTTGACATTACTTCGTAAATATTTATTAAGCAGAGACTGCTCTTTTGCTGCTTTAGGCATAAATCTTCGAAAGAAGTTTATCATGCCTAAAAACTGTCTTAATTTTTTTACAGTATCTGGTCGTGGATATGTTTGAATAGCGTGAACTTTCTCTGGTAGTGGGCTCGTGCCTTCTTTTGAAATAAGATACCCGAGAAATCTGACTTCGGTTTTGCCGAAAACGCACTTTGAAGGGTTGATTACAACTCCATATTTATTTAGGCGTTCGAATAATATTTCCAAATGACGGAGGTGTTCTTCCTTTGATGTCGAAGCAATCAATATATCATCGATATATGCGAAACAAAATTCCAGGCCCTGCAAAACCTCGTCAATAAACCTCTGAAAAGTTTGGGCCGCATTGCGGAGACCAAATGTCATAAAGCGGAATTCAAACAAACCGAATGGAGTCGTGATTGCTGTTTTTGGGACATCCTCCTCAGCGACAGGAATTTGATTGAACGCGCGTACCAGATCTACTGTTGAAAAAATTGTTTTGCCTTGCAGCGAATAGGCATAATCCTGTAAATGTCGAATTGGATAGCGGTCAGGACATGTTCTGGCGTTTAACGCGCGGTAATCACCGCATGGTCTCCATCCATTTCCTTTTTTAGAAACTAAATGGAGTGGAGATGCCCAAGAGCTTTGCGACGGCCGAGCAATTCCTAACTGAAGCATTGCTTCAAATTCTCTCTTTGCTATTCGAAACTTGTCTGGGGCAAATCTTCGAGGTCTTTGCGCGACAGGTGGTCCAGGCGTGGTAACAATAAAATGTCTCGTTGAGTGTTTGAACTGGCAGTTTCCAGAGCCATCAGGACGTGTGATTGCCGGAAATCGAGAGAGAGATTCATAGTCTTAGTCTCTCCTTGCGAAGAAAGTGAGGTTATGGAGTCCACTAATCGTTTATTTCTCACGTCCACCAACAGTCCATAATGTGCCAAAAAATCTGCACCAATAATTGCTTTCGAAACATTAGCAATGACGAAACGCCAGCTAAATGAACGCCTCAATCCGAAGTTCAGTGTTAAATTAATTGTGCCGAATGTTGCAATGGGTGTTCCGTTAGCAGCAGATAGTTCATATTTTGATTTATTTTGAGGTTGTGGTAAGTCAGTATAAGGGTAAACGCAAAGATCAGCGCCGGTATCGACAAGGAATTTTTGTTGAGAGGTTAAATCGAAAATAAATAAGCGGCTCGATGATGTTGGGCTTATGTCGTGGGCCGCCATTAACGACTGCCCTGAGTGTTTTCCGAAAAATTTTCGGCGAATTTGCAAGGTCTGACACATTTTGTTGCTTGACTCCCGAATCGCACGTGATACCAACAAACTGAGTCTTGATGGGTGCTGTCTGAAGTTTGTGAAATTGAGCGCGTTTTTGAACGGGAACGGCGACGAAATCGATTCTTGTTTTGGGCTAATTCTAAAGATTCAAGCTTCTTAGCGAGTAATCCAACCGAATGTTCTAGTCTTTCTAATTTGTCGCATATAGTATTCAAATTAATGCACGTACCTTGCTTTGATTGAATTTCTGCGATGCTCCCGAACTGACCGTAGGCTTCGACAACTGAATCAGCTATTTCAGCAACTTTTTCCAACGGAAGGTCTTTGTGGGCCGCAAGAAGTGCCTGGATATGTTTGGGCAAGCGTCTCAACCATAAAGTCTGTAGTATTTCTTGTGGAAAATTATTCCCTGCGAGGTTTCGTAAGTGACGTAAATATTGTGTCGGCTTACGATCTCCAATCGGCTCATCTTCCAGCAGCCGACGAGTATTTTGCTCCCGCGAAGATCCCATTCGTTTAATCAATTCTGATTTTAAAAGTGCATACGATCGATCGGATCGGACCAGAACGTCTCTAACCTCCATCGCGTATTTAGGCTCCAAGGCGCATAATGTGTGCGTGAGCTTTGTGGCATCGCGCGTGATTTTAGAATTATCAAAATTGCTCTCAAGCAGCAAGAACCACAATTCCGGATCTGACGGTATGAATGGTGGTAGACGAATGGCAATATGATCTACCGCGCTTGGTTCAGGAGTAGACGCAGGATCATCATTTGCGTCGTTGTTTGCCATTTGAAAATGTGAACAAAGAATGTGCGTAGTATATGTTTTACACAGGGGTCACCACTGTAGTTGTACTTTAGCTGTTCTACTATATTGATTCACAACTAACTATTATATTCCTATCAAATTCAAAATTGATCAGCACACGTTTACTCCAGGACGGTCGGATCACAAGAGAGAGCCTTCTGTCTTCTTCTTCTTCGTTGGCGTCCTCTTAATTTCGAAACTTCGAAACTAGAAGTCGCGTTACTGCTCGATGTGGCACACCATAATGATCGATGCTGCCACAAGATGAACTGAATCAACCTAAGTCAGTTTGTAGTTCGAATACGCAATAAACGTTTCATTTGGAAATTAAATTTCGTTTTTTTTACAAAAACTTGAATTTTTAGCTTTAACTGGCGCAGTCGGTTGAATTGAGGTATCGTGGAGTTTCAAGTCCGGTCAAGTGAACTAAAATAATCGACGGTTTATCGATTTATTCAATTAGTTAAGCTGGCGCCAAACGATGCAACCAACACCCTCCAATGTTGGGCACTTGATGGCTGGACGTATCGTGTAGCCGATGCGCCAGCTACCAGTGCCCAATGTCCAGCGTCCAACGTTGGCGCTGGAACATTGTCGGTCTGCTGTCAGTCTTTTTGTCCGCTTCAAAGGGTTTTTGTCACTGGAAGCTGTGATTGGAGGGCGTTTGGTGAGCTGCTACATGATTCGTTCCAACAATTGAATCAGATTTTTATTGTGTTTTGACAGGTATGCATTTTTATTGCTTACAAATCTTAATTAAGTATCAATTTAAATTTTAATAGATAATTATTTTAAAACAATCATTCAAGACTAATATTATAATCGTTATACTGGGTTATCCATTTCGTGCTATCGATTTAATTGAAATTAACGAAAGTGATATAATTGATAATGCAAAATCAATGTGTACGAAAAATTGAACCAGCACTGGAATCAAATGTATTGGATCAAGAATTCGATCCACCGTGTAGCAGAGCGCTTGCCATGTCAATCGTTTAATATTTGACTCAAACGTTGGAGGCAAAAGCTTGAATCAAACGTTCACCGGTTTTATCGACGGGTCGAATGAATATTGGCCATACGCAATCGGCAGTGCAAAACAACTGTGTCGTGTGAAAGTACTTATGCGGGAACGCGGTAATGAAGTGACCAGTTGGAAAGAAACACCAAAAGTAGGACAAAGAATATAGGAATCCTCGCCGAGATCTTTACAATGGTCGAAGTCCCTCTCATCATCGAGTAAGTCGAAATTGGATTTCCCTTTTTGTCCTCTCTAAATAAAAGAAAACGCTCCTGTTCGCTCTATCCAACTAATCTACCTCGTAGAAGTAAACTAAGCAATAGAATATTAGAAAATATTAGTGAAAAAAGTGGTGATTCAAGTGATGGAAAATTTTCTGAAAGTTCAAACCATTCGCGTTATCGTTTACATCTTGCATCGCGTAATCGTTTAAATCTTGCAGTTAGAGAAACATTTTCGAGAAGTTTCCAAAACTAATTAATTCGTTTTCTAGTTCGATTAATAACAATCGTGAAAATCAAACAAACAGTAAAATCAATCATATTGAATTAACCAGCTTTGCCGATAATTATAAGAATAGCTTTAGTGAACAACAAATCGATAATAAATCCCAAATATGACAACGAGAAACGATTACCAAATTCCTGGAAGTAATCTATCCAGTGCTTAGAATACGATTTAATTGCTCATGAACTCTATACTAAGTCTCACGAAGCGTATGACAGATACATTAGAACTACTGGGGAGAATATAATCCACGACTCCAAAAAATTTTTTGATTTTGTTAATATGAAGCGGAAAACAAGCGGCTACCCCTCTTCAATGTCCACTGAAAATTCGTTGTTGTCTTCTTCTCCTCCTCAGGAGATATGCAACTTTTTTGCTGACCATTTTCAAGAAGTTGTTGGTCCAGTAAGCATCCCAACATTGTATCGATTCCCGGGTGCGCCTCAAACAATTTTTGCTGAGGATATGACCATACCGAGGAACGAAATATTTACTGCCATTATGGAGCTTGATTGTAACAAGGGCCCTGGACCTGATCTCCTCTCTCCTACTTTTCTGATCAAGTGTGTAAAACCACTGATCTCGCCCCTTCATACTATATTCAATAATTCTCTCTCCTCTGGACTATTTCCTTCGCATAGGAAATCTTCTGATATTACACCAATTTATAAAAGTGGCGATAGACGTTTTATTCAAAATTATAGAGGCATCGCCATTCTATCTGCTATTCCCAAACTTTTTGAAAAAATCATCTACTGCAAACTTTCTCCTCTGGTCGACGCTCAACTGAACGAGCAGCAGCATGGATTTAGAAAAGGTCGTTCTACTACAACTAATCTTATGGTGCTTGTTTCTGATGTTTTGTGCAAAATGGAGAAAGGTGATCAAATTGACGCAGTGTATACACACTTCAGCAAAGCATTCGACCGAGTTGATCACTCCATTTTGATCCCCAAGCTGAAACGATTCGGAATTGCAGGATCTTTACTAAAGTGGCTTGGATCCTACCTCCACGACCGCTTGCAATTCGTGAAATTCCAAGGTTTTATTTCTAAGAAAGTCGACGTGAAATCCGGTGTACCTCAAGGAAGTCATCTTGGCCCTCTTCTTTTGAATATTTTTATATCTGACATGTCGGAGGTTTTATCTGACATTCCCCATTTGCTATATGCGGATGATCTCAAAATCTACCATGTCATCAGGACACCATCTGACGCTACCTTTTTTCAGTCTAAACTGAACTCTCTAGACCATTGGTGCTCCGCGAACAAGCTCCCTCTTAACATTGCCAAATGCCGCGCAATTAGCTTCTCTCGCAAAACTGCACGCGTTCATTACACGTACCGCCTCAGCAACACGTCCCTCAGCAGGGTTGACAACATATTAGATCTCGGTGTCACCCTGGATGAAAAGCTCCGCTTCAATCTACATTACGATAGAGTGCTTTCCCGAGCAAGTAAACAACTTGGTTTCATTAAGCGAAGGGCCAAAGAGTTTAAGAATCTTTGGGTTACTAAATCCTTATATATTTCACTCGTGCGTCCTCTTCTCGAATATGCGTGCACTGTCTGGAACCCGGCTTTTGAAATTCACAGCCAAAGATTTGAGTCTGTTCAGAAGCAGTTTTTACTTTTCGCTTTGAGGGATCTTTTCAACCCTTATGATTTCACTAATCTACCTTCATACGAATACCGCCTTAAATGTATTAATTTGTTACCCCTTGCGTCGAGAAGATTAATGTTATCTGCCTGCTTCAGATCCCGACGATTACTTATTGAATACCAACACAACACAACATTTGCAGCAAACAAGCCAATAAATAGGTGCTGCAGGCTATTCAATAGCATGAGCGAGAACTTTTCCCTTACGATCTCCAAATTAATGTTTAAAAACAACATCATCAAGGCTCTCTCTTTATAATTTCCCCCAACCTCACCATACTAACATATATGGATTGTATATTCATTTTAAATTTAAACTTGGTATTTAAATTGTTAGTCATTTATTTATCATTTGTCATTTGTCGCCTATTTATTACTTTATTTGTTGTCTGTTTATTAATAATTTTATTTATGCACTATTTATTAGCCTTGTATTTATTTATAGTTTGTTTTATTTGTATTTTGTTTCGTAATTTTATGCATGTACTATTTTATTTTATTTATTTTTTATGCATGTTCGCCTTGATTGGTAAATAAATAAATAAATAATCCCGAAGAAATTTTGTCCTTAATATCTTATACTAACGGTACGCCATATGGCCAGATACTAATGCGGCCTATTCGGAACAAAATAGTTGGACCCGCAAATGAAGTTCTCAATATGTACGCCATCCCATTAGAATCGAGTGCAATTAAATCAAATTTAGTGCTACATTATGCAGACAAGAGGAATGAGACGTCTCTCATTAGAGATCTGCATAGCGTGAGACAAGGCACCTACTTCGTAGAGAAATTCTATTTGAAAAAAGTCGGGATCCTAGATGACGAATCACGCCAATATACATGAAAAAAGCCCAAGTGTGATCACATCTAAAAAGGAACTTTTAAGTGAAACGTGCCTAAATGCGTTTCTTTTGGGCTTGCGGAAACCATTAAGTTTCACGATAAGAGCAATGAAACCTAAATCGCTAGCTGTTGCATTTTCATATTTCATCAAGGAGCAAACTATTTCCTATGCAAAGTCGGATGCACAGAAACAAGTCTTTGGCCCAAAACCTATTCCAACCTTATCGAAACCTCAAATACAACTTCCTAGGCTATTACCAACGCAATTGAACTTTCATAACAATTCAGCTCAACGGTTCTTCAGTTCATTTGGTCAACGGCCCACGCCACCACGGTTCAATCCTGCTCCGCAACCGATGTTTCATTTTAACCCACCTTTTCAACAAAGGCCGCGATTCAGCCCATACCCCCAACAAAGATTCCCAATGACACCTTTTGGTCAAAATAGGTCTTCATTTAATTTCACTCACCCTCAACAACACAACAACATTTTCTACGTCCAGGTAATCAATTCCCTAAACCAGAACCAATGGATACCAGTTCAGGTAATACAAAACAATTCAAACCGCAAGTTAATCAATTTAATAATAATTTCGGAAACAGAGCACTTTTAAACATAGATGAGTCAGGACAGGACTCAAGCTCAACAATGAACCCAGAGTACAACCCCTAAACATTTGACCAAAGTTACCCAAACTATTATAACCCCGAAGAAAACTATCTTGTTTACTCTTTTATTAATGAGCCAATCGAATATTATCATAATGATTATGAATCTAAGCAGCTGCCTCAAGAAAACCAAGAGGAGTTCAACGAAATTTTACCCATTGTAGATGATTTTTATTTTCAATCAAATGCCTCCAAACCCTAATCGGCTACATATTTCCTCACCATTTGGCCGCCCATTAAAATTTGTGATCGATACAGGTTCTTCATTGTCATTCATTAGCTCCGAATTCACTCACTCAATCGATGTCAAACAAATCAAGCCAACTGATATAACCACCGTTCTCACAACACTCTCACAAATTTTGCAGAATTTAACCAGGAGGGAAATATTCGGTGTTTGGTATTTCGTTTTTATGGCTACTTCGATGGTCTAATAGGATTAGACGCATTAACCACATTGAGAGCGAAAGTTGACTTAGCCAAATGAGTCTTTATAAAAAGCAATTCTACCATAACTTTACGATTTAAACCAAATTTCATGTCACAAAAGTTTATTGTTCACAAAAGTTTATTGTTGAATTACGAAGAATGTCTCATCTAAACACTGAGGAGCGTAAAATCTTTTTTGATGTCTGTAAACAATGCGCAGATATATTCTTCAAGGAGGGCCAAAACCTCACGTTTGCCAATGAAATAAAGCATAAAATAAATATATTTGATGACCTACCAATCTATACAAAGTCATATAGATATCCATATGTCAAAAAGGACGAAACCCGACGACAAGTTGACGACATGTTCAAACAGAGCATCATGCGTCCAAGTTATACTCCTTGGAGCTCTCCTGTCAGGGTTTGCCCTAAAATACAAGACGCCAGCGGAAAGGAAAAGTGGCGCCTTGTAATAGATTATTGAAAGCTTAATGAAAAGACAATAAGCGGCCGATACCCTCTTCCAAATATAAACGAAATTTTAGACAAACTGGGAAAACGCATGTACTTTTCCACACTGGATCTAGTAAGCGGATTTCACCAGATAGGGATGGATCCACAAGATGTCCCTAAAATGGCTTTCACTGTAGATGGTGGTCACTTTAAATACGTCTGCATGCCTTATGGGCTCAAAAATGCTCCCTCCACTTTTCAACGTCTAATGGACAACGTTCTAAAGGACGAGCAAGGTAAAATCCGTCTAGTTTATCTAGACGATATAATTGTCTACTCTACTTCTCTCCAGAAGCACACCGAAAACTTAAAAAAAGTTTTTTCTAAATTACGGGATGCCAATTTAAAAGTCCAGCCTGATAAACCCAAATTTCTGCATAAGGAAGTATCTTTCCTGTAACATTTAGTAACAACCGAGGGCGTCAAACCGAATCAAAACAAAATTCAAGCGGTAAAAGAATTCCCTGTTCCTCGGACATAAAAAGAGATAAAATCATTTTTGGGACTATTGGGATATTACAGGAAGGTCGTTAAAGACTTCGCAAAACTTAACAAGCCTCTGACGAATTGTCTCAAAAAGGAAAACAAAGTTATACTGGATGATGAATACGTACGCACCTTCAATCTTTGCAAGGATCTTTTAACTAGTGACTCAATCCTGCAGTATCCGGATTTCTCCAAACCATTCGTGCTGACTACCGATGCTAGTAATTACGCAATTGGAGCCGTTCTTTTCCAAGGACCAATTGGTAGTGAGAAACCAACCTGCTACGCTAGCCGAACACTTACATCATCTGAAACTAACTAATCCACGATTGAGAAAGAACTTTATGGTATTGTCTGGGCAGTAAAATACTTCAGGCCTTATTTGTTTGGTCGGAAGTTTAAAATTGTTACCGACCATAAGCCACTCACATGGATGATGAGCTTGAAAGATCCTAACCCGAAACTATTTCGTTGGCGACTAAAACTAGAAGAGTATGATTATGAGGTCATTTATAAAAAGGGTTCACTAAACTCAAACGCCGATGCACTAAGTAGAATCAAATCAAACCCAGATCTATCAAAGAAAATCGAATTTAACTTAAATGAGCCTAATCATACTTCAGTCGAACATACGCTTGGAACAACAGTCTATTTTGCAGACGAAGGCAATCAGGATGGCATTTCAATTTCTGAACAACAGTTAAATGTATTTAACTTACAAGTAATATTAGAAAAATCCAACAAAAAACCACCCATATCATCACAAATCATATTCCGTAACAAACAGCGTAAGATATTTTATCTCCCAAAATTTACAGAAAAAGATGTATTTGAGATTTTAAAAGAATACCATGCACCCAGTAAATTGAACGCCATCTTTACAGATGACGACACCTTCAAATTAGTTCAAACAGTTTATACAAAATATTTCTCCAGAAACAAAATTTTCAATATAATACGCTGTGTAGAATTTCTTAGAGATATCCTAGAAATAGATGCACAGAATAAACTCATTCGAGACTATCACTTCAATGGTAGCTACCGTGGCATAATTGAAACCTTAGCTCTCCTAAAGAGAACCTATTATTTTCCACATATGAAAAATAAAATCACGCAAATTATCAATAGCTACGAAACTTGTAAAACCCAAAAATACAAAAGATATCCACCGAAATTAAAATACCGAATTGAACAGATATCCAAAAACCTTTAGACATTGTTCATACGGACATATATACGATTAACAATAGATCAATACTTACCATCGGAGATAAAATCTCTAAGCTTGCGGCTGCTTACACCGTCGCTTCTAGAAATTGTTTGTCAATCATAAAGTGTCTAAAACACGTCATAAGCAATCACGGGATTCTTAAAAAACTAATATCTGATCAAGAGAGTGAATACGCCTCAATAATATTCGGCGACTTTTGAAAACAATACAACATAGACCACCACTTAACATCCTTCCAGCAATTATCTATTAACGGAGCAGTTGAAAGGTTTCATTCTAAATGAACGGAAAAATACAGAATAATTTATAGCAAGGCAACCAATAAAGATCATGACGATATTTTGATGCAGGCAACAATAAACTACAATGATCCCATTCATTCGGCAGCCATCTATACACCTTACGAGTTATTTTGTGGTAGATCATATAAATTTGAAATGAATTTACAACATACCAGTCCCCATGATTATTAAGAAAAATTAAAATCTCACCAAGAAGAACTTTTGCCGTGCGTCTTAAATCAGTTGAAAGAGAAAACAGAAAGAAATCTTACGAAAATTAACGAAAATAAGGAAGACTCCGTAACATTTAATGAAAACTCCACTATATTTAGGGAAGAATGCCGCCGGAACAAACTAACCTCTAGATATAAGAAACATAAAGTCAAACAAAATAGTTATATTACGATTGTAACAGATAAAAATAAGAAATTTCATAAACCCAGAATTTAAACTAAACCCAAATTACAGGTTGACAACAACAATCAATGGGCAGAGACTGGAGGTGCAGAGCTTCAATAACAATAATGAACTACTGCCACTACGACTAGGTATCGCACGTACAAACATACAGCAACCTCTTACACATAATCAAACTAGACCGTTACGAGGAAAATATCAAACAAATTACTGAATCACTGAGGAACTTTGAAAACATGGACGAAATTAATACAACCTTGACAATAACGAAATTAAAACTAAATGAAACTGACCATAAGCTACAAAACTTGACGCCTAAAATAAGAACAAAAACTCTAGCGCACCTGAACCGCTAGAAACACAAATGTTCGAAGAACAGTAGAAGAATCGTGCAGGTTTTGAGTGCATATTCCACCACATGAGCTGCTTATTACGGCCAAACTGTTTCAAATGCCACTTTTTACTTTGGTCTCAAGAATGCAATATAACTCATATGGTAGAAGGTTTCAGATATTACCACTGGCATGGGTTTGAAAGTTTATGAAAGAAAAACACTTGTTAATTATATTCGTTATCAGTTGCTTATTTCACCAAACTTTGAAAGCAGCATCTCATATAACATGAATGAAGAAAATGCTCAGTGCCTGCAGCACTGTAACTGAAGTTGGTGTTTGGGGCTACGATCCGAAAAATTTGCAGAACTTAGGGTATTGAAATATCGGTTATTTATTTTCATTGTAAATGTTTCCGGTATGAATACTAACTGTAAGCATTTATTGATACAAAAGTAGCACAACCGACTCGTGCTGGCAACCTTTCGCCAGTATCAAAGCCAAGAATATATCACATCTGCTTCACGTTGTTATATTACATTCGAAGTTATAGGAGTATAAAGAAATTTAGGGTTACCTACACAGAGTTTTTTCAAATAATCGAAAGCTTAATATTTGCTGTTTATTGTCACTACAATATCATTACGAATTGAAAATTCTACGATAAAACCGCTTAATAAAGATATTGCAAACAAACACAAAACCAACAATAGCTGGCAACCTTATCGAGGCTTTTCAACCAAATTTGGCTTGAATAATGCTTATAATAGGTTCTTTTAGTTGTATGAAATTCGTATTGATTCCATGACTGCACTGGAAGTTATAGGGCAAAAAGTTTTATTTTCCTGAGCGAATTTTCAAAACCAAAGACACAAAAATTACCATAGCTGGCAGCACCAGCGGAATTTTTCAACCAAATTTCTATCAAACAGAGTTTAGAGTAAGGTTCAGCTACTGTGTCAATTTCATGAAAATCTGGTAACTTATTCACATTTCATAGGGCAAAAAGCAGTTTTTTTTTCTTTGTAATTTTTCAAGATGGCACCACTGGCACAAAGTTGCCCACAATTCAAAATCGCTTCTATGCGACCTGGTTCTACTTAAGTCCAATGCATTTTGTAAATTTCAATGGTATCTGATTATTGGCTCGTGAATTCCCGTGAACAGAAGTTTTTGATGCTAAAAATATAGGTTAACTGGGAAAGAGTTACCGTTCTTGTCCGACATGAAATTTCCAAAGTTTTTTTTTTAACGTGTAGATAAAGCATAAGATTTGTATATATATTGGTTTTATTTTAAGAAACGGCCAGTTTTAGGATATTCGATGATTTGAATGTTTTCACTTCCAAATTTTTATTTTTTCAAATTTAAGAGACTAAAATTATCATAGCTGGCAGCTCCAACCGAATTTTTCAACCAAATTTCTACCAAACGTGGCTTAAAGTACGGTCCAGGTACTGTGTGAATTTCGTTAAAATCGAACGATTCAATCAGAATTTATAGGGCTAAAAGCAGTTATCTTTTTTAGTGATTTTTCAAGATGGCGCCACTGGCACACAATCGCCCGCATTTCAAAATCACTTCTATCAGACCTGTTCCTATTTAAGACCAATACAGTCTGCAAATTTCAATTAATTCTGCTCATCGGATCGTGAGTTTCCGTGAACAGAAGTTTTTGATGCTAAAAATATAGGTAAATTGGGCAAGGGTTACCAGGCGTGCCCGTTATAGCATATCAAATTTTTTCTTTGTCTATGTAAAAAAAGTACGAAATTTACATATGAGTGGCTTGTTTTGAAGAAACGGCATTTTTTCAAGAGAGACGAAAATTTGGAGGTTTTCACTTACAGTGCTTGCCCTAGCTTCAAAATTGTCAGCACGCTCATCCAAACATACACAAATATACAACTAAATAATGTTAATTAGTACTGAAAATTTGGTAATGATTGAATAGCTCTGTCAAAAGTTATCGCAATTGAAAAATTTTCAATTTTTCCCGTTCTCTTTTAAGGCACCCAGCGCACACATGGGGTTAAAAAATTCCAAAACATTATCTGATTCACATGTAAAACACGTTAGAAATTTATTCTGTTAACTTTATTTTTGCAAAACTTAATTGTGTACGGAATAATAGGTATATTAAAAATATCACTAAAATGGCCGCCGGCGCCAAAGGGTTAAAGCTTTTTAACTTTTTAAGAAACCTGGCGCTATTTTGCATTTACACCAATGTGTCCTAAAAATTTCAGTTCCATCGGATGGCGCGTTCCTGAAATTTTTTCACTGAAAGTTTTTGATGATATATATATATATATATATATATATATAAATATATATATATATATATATATATATACCTATATATATATATATATATATATATATATATATATATATATATATATATATATATATATATATATATATATATATATATATATATATATATATATATATGTATATACATAGAAATATGAATTTTTGGCCAAAGTGATTTTAATACTAATGTTTTTCTTCGAACATTAGTAAAAACACTAATCAACGGACTAGGAACCATAATTAAAAATGTCTAGCGCATCAGAACCGCTAGAAAACTAATTTTCGAAGAAACTGTCTTTGAGTGACAAAAAAATGTGGAAAGACGTAATATACTTTTTTGTAGAATCATAGCAACCATTTCTTATCCCAAGCAACAAAACTCAACTATAACACAAATGATGAAAATGTTCAATGCTGGCAACACTTTCCTTACGAAGCAGCAATAAGTTTACCATAACAAGCTCATGCTTAAATCAACTTATCCCTTGAATTTCGTTCTCATCGCAGGATTTCATCGAAAGTTTCAGCGGTTAAACGTTGTTTGAGGCTGCCATCCGAAAAATGTTCAAAATTCGGAAAATTTAAACATTGGCTTCTTATTTTTATCGCAATAGCTTTGCGTATGAGAACGTAATTTGAAGTTTCTGTTGGTGCAATATTTACGAAAATGGCTAATGCTGGTTACCCTGTGTCAGCAGCAGAGCAAATTCTTTACCAAATCTGCTTCACGTTAAGTTAAACCCAACCAGTAATTTTCGTTTCGATTGAATCACTGCGCTGGAAGGTATACGGGTGAAAAGAATTAAAGGGTAACCACCCTCAAAACTTCTCAAATTTTTTAAGCGTTAATATTTGCTGTTCATTTTCATTGCAGGATCATTCCCATTTGCATGACATAATCGCTGAGTAAAGTAATTCCACAAAATTACAAAAATGGTCATAGCTGGCAGCCCTTTCATGATTTTGGTACGAAATTCCTACGAAATTCAGTTAACATTTGAGTCCATTTACTGCATGAACTTGGTTTTGATTTCTGCCCTGGACTGGAAGCTATAGGGAAAAAAGCTTTATTTTGCTGAGCAAATTTGCTAGATTTATGAGAGAAAAATCACCATAGCTGGCAGCCCTATTCTTATTTGTTAGCCAAAATTTCACCAAATGTTAGATCCAAGTATTGTGTGAATTTTGTTGAAATCTGATAGCTGAATCGGAAGTTATGGGCATAAACCCGGTTTATTTTTTGCAGCGATTTTTGAAGATGGTACCACTGCCACAAAGTTGCCCGCATTTCAAAATCACTTATATCAAACCTGGTCCTAGCTGATACCAACATGTCTTGTAAAGCTTATTATGATCGGATAATCCAGCAGCAGAACTTTCGAGTGCTGAAAAAATAGGTAATTTGGTGATGGGTTGCCGTTCTTGTGCAAACCGGAATTTTGAAAATTTCAATTTGACATGATGGAAAAAGGTTAAGATTTATCAATAATTTGAATTTTTTTCCAAACATCAAAAAATTTTGAGGAGGGTCAATGATTTGAAGGATTTTTTCAGGAGCCTGCCGTAGCTACAGGGTTACCTGCACTATCTTGAAAATCCATGTGTGTTTAATCTTAGCCAACGTCAATACGCTCTACGAATTTCACGATGGTCCAATATTTTTGTCAGAAGTAATGACAAATCAAACACTAGGCACTTAGCACCCACACACGGCTCAAAGTTTTCAAATCTTTATCATAATCAAGCTTAAAACATAATTAGTTTTCATTCCCAATACTTTTTTTTAACAAAAATTTACACTATTTGGAAATAAGGGAGTACCTCAAAATTCACTAAAACGCTCGCCGCCGCCAAAATGTTTACGATATCTGAAATTAAGAAAGTCGTGGACCTACCTAATAAACATATCTACGTTCTCCGAAAATTTGAGCTCAATTGGATCTTTCACTCCAGAGATTATCTGCCTTAATCATTTTGCTGATATATATATATATATATATATATATATATATATATATATATATATATATATATATATATACATATATATATATATATCTATATATATATATATATATATATATATATATATATATATATATATATATATATATATATATATATATATATATATATGTGTATATATATATATATATATATATATATATATATATATATATATATATATATATATATATATATATATATATATATATATATATATATATATATATATATATATATATATATATATATATATATATATATATATATATATATATGTGTATATATATATATATATCTATACATATATATATATATATATATATATATATATATATATATATATATATATATATATAAATATATATAAAGAAATATGAATTTTCGGCGAAACGAGTTTAATACTAATGTTCTTCGACCATAAGTAAAAAATCACCAAGAACTTAAATGCAAATGACGCATTTAAAATCAATAATCAAATAAGTAAAATTCTGAGCCGAAAAAACACATTGAGAAATGAGGTTTACGGGCAAATTAAACTTAACGACACATGAACCAGCATTTCGAAAACATAACTAACCATATCAATGACTAGCAGAAAACAATAACTTATTTCTTAAAATATTCACAAAATTCTCCCCGGAACAAAATTAAATCTGAAAATGTCAATTCACGCTACCTGCTATATTTAAACGAAATCAATTTCAGGATTGGCATACTCAACAATCACCTCACCAATATTGCTGAAGCTATAGTTCTCGCAAAATTAAATATTATTTCTAAACAAATACTTAAC
>OZ022264.1:171189460-171224460 GCA_963978885.1 Nemotelus pantherinus | reverse complement strand
ACAGCATGTCGTATTTTGTCCGCTTTTATGAGTTCGAATAGTTTTTCTAGCTCTTGACTAACACTGACAAAATTCGTCCCATTATCGCTATAGAGGTTGAGTGGACATCCGCCTCGAGCAATGAAACGCCGCAAAGCCGCTAAAAAGCAGTATGTTGTTAACTCCGTGACCACTTCAGGGTGGATTGCCTTGGTAACCAGGCAGATGAATAAGGCAATGTAGGCTTTATATGATTTAGCCAACCTCAATATGATAGGTCCGGCATAGTCTATGCCGCTGTTCGTGAAGGGTCTTGCCGCAGTCACCGGTACCGCTGGTAATAGAGCCATTTTCTGGTCAGAAACTTTCCCGCAATGTCGAATACATGTACTGCATTAGTGAATGACTTGCTTCGCCACTAATCGTGAGCTTATGATCCAATATTTCTGAGATAAAACTGTAAGAAGCAATCTACTGTTTGCTTCGACGTGTTCGTGTGTGACTATAAGCTTAGTTGGATGCTGTCTTCGATATAGTATTATTTGTTGGGTTTCCGCGTATGTAAGCTTTGCGTTTTCGATCCTGCCGTTGACACGAAGAATTCCGTCTGAGCCCATGAATGGATCGAAAAAACTTAGTTGGCTCTTATAGGGTATATGTTGGTTTTTTTGTAAGTGTTTATATTCCGCATTAAATGATTCGGTCTATGACTTTCGGATCCATGCGTTCAATGTCTCCTGTAACTCGTGTGCTTTTAGTGGGCTTGTTTGACGGGAAGCCACATCCGAGCACCGCAAATTATAAAAACGAAGACAGATGGCCGTAACCCTCAATAGTTTTCCGAGACTGGAATAATCGGCCGCATTAATGTGTTCTGGGTTTGATGCTATCACAAGAGCTTTCCGCTCTTCTGTAGATGTGGTGTCCCGCAATACCGTTGAGTGTAGCGTAGTTACAGTTGCTAGAAATGGTGGTCCATTCTACCAAAGTCTATGCTGGACAAGTTGCCGTGGTTCTATGCCTCGAGACGCACAATCAGCTGGATTGTTTTTGGACTTGACATATTTCCAGCGGTACGCAGGGAATATGTCGGTAATATTCGCTGACCGATTGGCTACAACTGCTTTCCACTGGCGTGGGTTGTTGGAAAGCCAAGATAGTACTTCCTAAGAATCCGAGAATGCATAACAGTTGCCGAGGTCGCTGGAAAAAGCCGCTGCCGTCTTATTCATCAGTTTGCTTAAAAGATCCGCTGCACATAGTTTAAGTTTTGGAAATGTTATTGGCTTAATCGGAGCTACTTTAGCTCGTGCCACTACGAAAGTAATGGCAAAATGACTGTCGTGATTTGGCTGGCGATTTCGCATGTATATCACTGCCGCATAAGCTTATTCAGAAGCATCCGCGAAACCTATGAGGTCTGATGTCAGTATGCTTTTCCTCAATAGCCGCTTGACTTGAATATATGACAAGTCTCCGAGTTAATCGACATGAGCCCGCCACGGTTTTGCCAATTCTTCGGGTATGGGATCATCCCAACCAATTCCTGAAGCCCATAACCGTTGAAATTGTATCTTCGTGACAATCGTCACTGAAGACCTTGGCCGAAATCGAAAGAAATGTCCGTTTAGTAAATTGGAACGGGATTTGGAGTTGAACGTTGAATCCGACTTTGCGTTCCATAATCGTCCCAATATTGAAGTTATTTTGGTGTTGAGGAGCAGCACTTGTCGTTCCGCATAGCACAGTTTTGATACGTTCAAAATCCACGTAGATCCATGCCGCCGTTTTGAAGCATGATGTAAATATCATGCTTAAGCTGTGATGCTGCTTCAATGTTTTCAGCGCCACACAAGAAATCGTCAACGTAAAAGTTGTTCTTTATTGACTCCGAAGCACGTTGAGATATGTGGAGTTCATCATCCGCTATCTAGTTTAACGTCCAAATGGCTTGGTATGCAGCAGATGCCGTGCCGCATGTGACCGTGTTGAGCTTATAATCCGTTTCAGGCTTGCTGGTGGAGAATCTCCAAACTTTTCTCTGGAAATTCGCATCACTGCTATTCACCAGCACCTGCCGATACATTTTCGCAACGTCAGCGGTCATTGCGATATGAAAAGATTGAAATCTTCAGAGTATGGTTACCAGGTCCGCATGCATAGTAGGTCCAATAAGTAAATTGTCGTTGAGTGAAATTCCGGAGGATGACTTTGCAGAGGCATCAAAGACAAATCGTAGTTTTGTCTTTGTGCTTGCCGGTTTCAGTACCGCGTGATGTGGAATATAGAAATGTTGAGAAGCGTCTCTTTGCCGATCTTGATATGTGAGAGAAGTCATGTGCCCCAATGCAATATATTCCGCCATGAAATTGTTATATTCCATCCGCATGTTCGTGTTGTGATGTAGCCGCTTTTCAAATTGATGTAATCGTCTTCCCGCTTGACTTCTGGACTCGCTGAGTAGTTGTGTATGTTCCTTAAATGGGAGTTGTACTAAGTAGAACCCGCATATACGTTTGGTTGTGGCCGCATAGTGAGCTCCACACTTCATTTCATCCGATGTGAGCTTCTTTGTTTCTGCAATGGTTTTAAGCTGCAAGATTTGCTTTAGTATGCCATCCACACGAACATTGTCGATGTCTTCGCTTTGTGCCTTTGTCGTTATGGTTGTTGGTGGTGCTGACTGTGAATCTGATGTTCCAGTGACGACCCATCCGAAAATGGTGTCCCCTGCAAAGTATTTTCGATCACGTATAACAGTTCTGCCAATGAATAAGCGCATGGAAGGCTCAGCTCCGATAAGTATATCGATTGGCGCCGGTTTATAAAAATGAGAATCTGCCAATCAGCTATTTTGGTGGATGTTCGTTTCTTCGCCAAGAGCTAGTCGATTCGGTGGTACCGGATTTAAAATTTTGGGAACAATGAATGCAAGGATAGTCATTGTTTCGTTGCCGTTAGTGGATTGCACTGTTGCGTCTACCGCGCCGATGGTTGTAGAGTTCCGCTGGTTAGCGAAGCCGTTGATTGGTACTTTGAATGAAGTCTATGGTAATTGCAGGTTCTTGACTTTGTCGCGTGTGATGAGAGAGACTTCCGAAGCCGCATCTAGTAGAAGCCGGCATGGTAGCTTTTGTGCGTTGGGCAGTTCGAAGTCTGCGATTGCCGTTGGAAAAAGGTAAACTGTGCCGCAGTTTTTGATAGTCAGGCCGAAGATTGTTGCCACTTGCCGTCTGGTTCGTTATTCGTACTCTGCGTGCATGACGTTTTGTTCTCTTTAATTATTGAGCGTCGAGCGTCATGGAGCAGAGTGTAATGAGTGCTTTGGGAAGTTTTACAATTTAATGCTTCGGCATTTTGCTGCAACGTACCCTGGTGTGAGACAGTTGTAGCACACATTGGCTTGTATGGTCATTATTTTCCATTGTTCCCCATTAAGTTGAATGAATTTCTGCACCGGTATAATGCGTGGGCCTCTCGGCAGTGAGGGCATTTATTTGCGCCACTTGGTGTAGCTGATGTATTCGCTACTTGCCGTAACGTGGGTGGCCGTTGTGAATGTGATGAACGGTGTTCCGCTGTGTGTAGATGTGATGAGCAGTGTTCCGCTGTGGTGACTGATTGGAGCTCATGTTGCCGCTCTTCCAAACACTCTTTCAGGTCCTTGAAAGTAGGTATATCATCAGCCGCTGACCACCGTGCCCAAAGTTGCCGTGAGATACTATCGAGTTTGGAACAGGCTGTATCTAAAAGCCAACAATCCCAGTTGCCAGTATCGTAACTCAGAGCTTCCAATGCTCTCGTGGCTTCTTCAAATGTATGGCAAGCTGTCGCATGTCTTGCGTCGATGGTTTGGTAATAGGTGGATACTCGATCATACGTTTTAAGTGTGCGTCCGAAATATATTTTGTTTTGTGGTACCTAGCCTTAAGCTGGAACCATGCCGCGTTGTTATTTGATTCCGATATTGCCATGTACTTTATGGTAGAGGCCACTTCGCCGATGAGCGCATCCTTGAGATAGTGAGTTTGCTACACTGGCAACAGATTTGGATTTCCATCCACCAAGTTCTGGAATAAGTCGTGGAAAGATACCCACTCCTCATACTGCTCACTGAATTTGGGGATGTTTAAAGTCGGTAATTTAACCACTGTGTTCGCACTGTTCCGTGTCTCGACTAATGACAGTTTTTCTAAAGTAGCACGGATCAACTCCTGTCCACTAACAACCGTATGTATTAAGTTTTGTAATGCCAAATTATTGTCTTCCGCTTTGGGTGATGAATTAGTTTCCATCTCCTTTAGTTTCGCCCTCAACTTAGCTTTCTCTTTGAGGTAAGTTTCCTCTAGGACTGCACGCATATTTGTTTCCTCTGCAGTCACATCTTCTACACTGCTGCCATTTTTTTATTGCCACTTCCACTTATAACTGGATTTCGTCGAACTTATTGTAAGTCTTATCTAGTTGCTCTATATGGCAACCGATTTCCGCTTCTGAAGCATCTTTCAATTTGCCAAATAATGCTTCGTTTGATGGTTGTCCACGTACGTTTTAATCGTAAGATGTCCGCCATGTTTTTTCAGTTTTTCCAATTTCACAATGTATTTGCTTGATTGTCAATGTACAGCACAAAATGATAATAACTATACTATTCGGCTCGACGGACCACCTTATGTCTGTACTTCTCCGAAAAAGAATACTCCGAGTTAAATAATAGTGCTTTATTATCTCTTTCAAACGTTTTACAAAAATTTATTATCTTTGACAACGATTTTTACACACACAAATGCTCTTGCGACTGCTGTCATTCCCTCGTGGTTGAAGAAGAAGTTTTAGTTCAGTGCCGCTTCTATTCTTGTTCAGTGCATTGTACTGCCATGCTGCAAACTCATATGGCACCGCTTGAAGTATGTTGTGAAGAACTAACAGTTATGTTTTACAAAAGCTTAAATTTTAAGCTTTAACTCGCGTTCGATTCGTATGACGATCGGATGTGTGTATTCTTGATATTCCATCTCTATTGATGTTGGCGCAGATTGTAAAGATGAAACGTTGGTGACGCGTTTGAGCTTTTTTTTCCCTAGTGTAGATGGCAAAAAAAAATCTGCATACCAGATCCCCGGGTAACCTATCACCACGGGGTATGTGAGGTTTGACTCACTAAAAAAAGGACCATCTACAAGCCCACGAAGTTCCGAGTCGGGACCCGCCTAAGCACTGCTTTGACCCGGTCGTGCTGACTCACCCATTGGTAACCACGGACTTCAAGAACTACCACAGCTTATGGGTTGGTTAGGCAACCTTCCTCCCGCTTTATACGCAAAACTGCGCGCCAGTTCTCCTCGTTTCGCAGCACTGCATCCACGATCATCTCAGGCGCTACCAGGCCGATACTGGCCTCAATGGTGCGCCTCAAACTTACGAAGCTCCACTCCACTCCAGCGTTGTTGCCAAAGTTGAAGGGTCAGTGTACGCGCGTGCGTCAAAGCCTCAGTTCTGTCCAGCTCTGAGCGAAAGAGGTACCCTTCCTTGCGTTCTCGCGCTAGCAGATCGATCGGGATTACTCCCGATACAGCCATCACATCTTCTTCTGAGACCGTGCGGTAGCTACACGTGATTTGCAGGGCACCCCTGCGCTGAACACTGGCAATGCGCTTCCGGAACTTTCTAGTTCGAAGCGCATCTCCCCAAATTTCGGCGCCATATAGCAAGATGGAATTGGTCGTCACCATCAGCAGTCTCCGTCTCGTCTCACTGGGTCCGCCAACGTTGGCCATTAGCCTACTCAGCGAAGTGACGACTACCAGAGCCCTGTCACATGCCCTGCGGATATGATCCCAATACGTCAGCTTGATGTCCAGTGTCACTCCCAGATACCTGACCGACTTGTTGGTCTGGAACCCAACGGAGCCAACCGTCATGGGTATGACAATTGGTATCCTCCGCTTCGTCAGCATCACCATCTCTGTCTTTGAGACTGCCAGCTGGAGGCCGTGCTCACCGTGATCCACCCATCTCATAACTTGGTTAAGTCTAAGTTGAGCGAAATCGGCAGATCTAGAAGTGATTACAGCTGCGACGTCATCAGCGTAACCTACCAGGAACACATCCGCAGGCATTTCCAGGCGCAGCAGATCATCGTACATGATGTTCCAGAGGTCAGGTCCTAAGATTGACCCCTGTGCCGCACCTGAAGTGACAGGCCTCCTTCTGACTCCGACCCCAGTGTCACAGAGCAACCATCGGTCCCTGGGGTAGTCCCGCATCATGGCCAGCAAGTAGCCAGGAATACGGAACCTCCCTTCAAGGGCCCGAAGGATGTCCGTCCACCTCGCCGAGTTGAAGGCGTTTTGCACGTCAAGCGTTACCAGCAAGACGACCGGTCTGGCCCAGTAACATGCCTCTTCCGCTCTTGCTACAGCCCCAGCAACCTCTGAGATGGCATTGATTGTTGAATGACCCTTCCGGAAGCCGTGCTGCCTGCAAGAAAGATCACTGGCTGATCTCACAGCTGAGAGCAATCGCGGCTTTAGTAACCCTTCGAGAAGCTTCCAGCAGTGTCCAGCATGCACAGCGGGCGGTATGCCGATGGGCAGCCCGGGTTACCCTTCCCCTTATCTACAAGTACTAGTCGAGCCACTTTCCACCGCGACGGGAAGACTCCCGCGACTAAACATGAATTATACAAATCCAATAATAGACGCGGTTGACTCTCCGCCACGACTTTAAGTGCCTCAACAGGCACTCCGTCAGGCCCTGGGGCCTTCCGGTTCTTCATCCTGGACACCGCACTGTTCAGCTCCTCGTCCGTAAAAAGAGGAACATCCACCTGGTTAACGAATATGGGCCCATCAATCCTTGGCGGATGCACCGGGAACAGCAAACCAACGATATGCTCCATGGATATTGCGTCCATAAGAGTGCTAGATCGCATACAGCCAAGTCTGCGAGTGACCAATTTGTAGCCATCTCCCCACGGGTCTGAATTGACCTCCTCACAAAGAGCCTGCCATTTGGCACGTTTACTCCTTGTGATGGCCTTGGTCAGCTCCCTCTTTGCCGCAATGTGAGCAGCAGATAGCTCTGCCACTCCCGGCCTATTTCTGGCTCGCTGTGCTCTGCGCCTGCACGCCAAAGCGATGCGTATCAAATCGGAGATTTCATCGTTCCACCAGTATGCATGTTGCCTCGTACATAAGGGTTTCCGTTTGGGCATTGAAGCCTCACACGCCCTGCGAATCCACCCCATGGTTCTGTCAGCAGCGGCCTCTGCTGCTACATGAGCCACTGGGGACCCAGGTGTTAGAGGCTCCCCTCCCAAACTCGAAACGAGCGATGCGACCATCTCGTCTCTGTTAAGTTTAGCGGCATTCCAGCCTAGCCACTTACAGGAAGAGCCTTGGCGTCTTTGCCTGCTCTCAGCAATTTGGAAGGTAAGGTAGTTATGATCACTTGCAGTGTAATCTTCCATCACCCTCCAATCGCTGACGAGTGCCGCAAGTCTCTCCGATGCCATGGCGACATCGGGAATGGATTCGCCAAAACCGGGCCTTCGGAATGTTGGCATCGAACCCGTATTCAGCACCAACAAACCCAACCTCGATGCCATCTCGACTATGAGCCGTCCGCGAGTGTTTTCGGTAGGCATACCTCACTCCAATGCCCTTGCATTAAAGTCACCCCCTATGATGACATTGCCAGCGATGCCGCGGAGAGAGTCTTCTAGTGAGCTAAGTTTGACTCCGAATTCCTGCATTGAGTCATTCGGAGACAGGTAGCAGCGAGCCCTCTGCCCGTCAGCGATCCAGATCGCCGCATACCCCGTAGCATCTGCTAGCCAAGCGGACGGGTTCCTCCCCCTATAAGGCTCGCTGATCAATATGATCTTAGCCTTATGTTCGCGGACTAGTTGCGTGAGGAGGTCGTCCGCAGCTCTGCAGCCCTACAGGTTACCTTGAAGGACTCTCATGTCCTACCCTGCTTTTTCTTGGCATCGAGTGCGTCTCTGAAAACTCGACACGTACTCGATCCCATCAGATGCTTGGCTTCATTCACGCCATGTTTCTCAGTGCATAATATGCACTGAGCCTGCGCAGAGCAGTCTGCTGACCGGTGCCCAACCTGTCCACACTTCCAGCAGCTGGTGCTCCGGTCCGAACCCTTGCAGCTACGCCTTGTGTGGTCGTAGCCTAGGCACCGGTAGCAGCGTGTCACCTCAGCCCACCTTCGCACTCGAGCACTTATCATTCCTACCCGGACTCGACCAGACTTAAGGATTTTGGATGCTGGTGCCTCATCCAGCTCCACCACGGCTCTCCTCTGCTCCCTTGTGTTAGGAGGGAAGAGTGTGGTTTTCACCTCGCCGGCTCCTTCCTCTCCAGCCTCGCGTTTGATGGAGGATGTCACGTCTTTGCTTACTGTGAGGCAATCGAGGTCGAGAAGCTCGATCTTGACTCTAGGAGTCACAAGTTTCACGTCTCCCTGGCCATCTACGGCGGCCCGGATCGAATGCTGCAATTTCGCGCGGTCATCACAGCGCGCGATCTCCAAAAGGACCTCTCCTTCTTCTGTCTTTCTGATACGCTTTACTAGCGTACCAGTTTCATCCGGGGAAACACCTTGGCAGATGGCCCCTAGGAACTCCGCGTAGGTCCTTCCCGGAGCCGGTTTTACTATGACAACGTCTATTTTTTTCCCTCGCTGTCTTTGCCTGCCATTCTTCTTGTTTTTCTTCACCACTACTTTCTTATTGCCCTGTGTTTTATAGTCTTTTTGGGCCTTTTCCGTCCCATCCCGGGAGTCACTGGTGTTTTTTGCGACGCTTCCCTTTTTCTTCTTGTGGGTAACCGTCACCCACTTCCTGAGGTCCGAAACTGGCACCTCCTTCCTTACCCGGACTTCCTGAATATCTTCAGGGCTAGACTCAGCCACGCGCTTATTCTGCCGTGACCGATCTACCCCCGGGACCCCTGCAACAGTGGTTGACTCAGAGGTCTTTTCCTCCAAGACCCGCTGGTAATCTACCTCTGCCTTCTGCCAGTTCGTTCGGCAGGTGAAAATGACCTCAATGGCCTCCTCCAGCTCCAACATACCATCCTTGACGTGCTTTGAAATACTTATCTGCACGTTGGCGGCTTGGAGCATTTTTTGTAGGATACGTTGACACTTCTTCAACATATCCTCCTCAGCCACTCGCTCACGCATTATGTACTCCCTCCTAGGGGACACACGTGCAAGTGGCATATTTTCTTCTGGAGCTCTTGTTTCAGTGCTCTCCCATCTCATATGTAAATCTTATGCTTTGTTTACATAGTGAGAGTAAAAAATTTGATAAGGTACAACGGGCACGCCTGGTAGCCCTTGCCCAATTTATCTATATTTTTAGCATCAAAAACATCTGCTCACGGAAACGCACGATCCGATGAGCAAAATTAATTGAAATTTACAGAATGTGTTGGTCTTAAATAGGACCAGGTCTGATAGAAGTGATTTTGAAATGCGGGCGATTCTATGCCAGTGGTGCCATCTTGAAAAATCAATTAAAAAAGATAACTGCTTTTAGCCCTATAAATTCTGATTCAATCGTTCGACTTTGACAAAATTCACACAATAACTGAATCTTACTTTAGATCGCGTGTGGTAGAAATTTGGTGAAAAAATTCAGTTGGAGCTGGCAGCTATGATAATTTTGGTGTCTTAAATTCTAAAAAGTGAAAACATTCAAACCATCGAATATCCTAAAAAATGTCTGTTTCTTACAATAAAACCAATCTGCATACAAACCTTTTGCTTTATCTACACGTTCAAAGTAAAACTTTGGAAATTTCATGTCGGACAAGAACGGTAGCCCTTTTCCAGTTAACCTATATTTTTAGCATCAAAAACTTCTGTTCACGGGAACTCACGAGCCAATAATCAGATACAACTGAAATTGACAGAATGCATTGGATTTAAGTATGACCAGGTCTGATAAATGCGATTTTGAATTATGGGCAACTCTGTGCCAGTGGTGCCATCTGGAAAATTACAAAGAAAAAAAACTGCTTTCTACCGTATGAAATGTGAATAAGTTAGCAGATTTTCATGAAATTCACACAGTACCTGAACCTTTCTCTTAACTATGTGTCGAGATTAGTATTTGAAACATAAATACATGTACCACAATTAGTCTAAGCATTGTAAAATTCCCACAATCACTATATTTTTAAAATCAGCACATTCCTAGAACCATACACCTCAGCCACATGTTCTAAATATACTTGCACATTCATAAATATCATACACTTCAGCCACATATTCTTAACATACTCCTAAACACACTTGTAATCATACACCTCAACCACATATTCTAAACACACTTGCACAATCCTAGACCCACTTGCATTCATACACCTCAGCCACATATTCTAAACACACTTGCACATTCCTAGACTCACTTAAAATCATGCACCTTTCAAACCCATGGGAACATTCAAAATTATAGAGTCTCACCATTTTGTCAACCAAGCACATTTAAACTGTTATAAATTAAGAAGATAGAATTAAGGAGATCATTGTTGGGCAAGTAGTCAGTCGACTCGGTCGTCTGCATCCCTTTGAATAAATACTTGTAATTTGTATTGTTCTATTTTAATAATAGATTTTGGTGACCCCGACGTGATGGAGCATCTTCAAAAATTCGTCCAGGAGTTAGCTGAGCAGCAAAACCAAGTTGGTAGTCAACTGGAAAGATTGATCCCCAACTACAGGAAAGACTCAATCACCCGGAAGACAACTTCATATCTTTAGGGGAAGTTGGAACAGTTGGACCAGCTTTGGGCTACCTTCGAGAAAACAAATTCAGAGCTCCACCCACACGCAGATAACTACTCTGATCATCCGTATTTTTCAAAGGGATACTTTACGACTCTGAAGAACAAACCAGGGCCAACATGCTTTAACTGTTGGAAAGGCCTTTAACAATGGAGCAGCCAGCATCAAACATAGGAGAATCAACGCTAGGTGATACACCAGTCACCGCTCACATAAAGAAACTCATCCGGCAACAAAAAGCAGTTGCGGAAGCAGTGGTTCACATCATTGAAGGCTAGAATGACTTAGAGTCAACACAACCAAGACAAGTTTTTGCAACAAAACTATCAACGCTGAAGCAGTATTGGGTTGAGCTTCGGCAAGCTCATCTAGAAGTTTGCGGAGCTGCTGATGACGTCAGCGTATTTGGTTACGACCCAAGGAGCTACCTCGACATCGAAGATTCTCTTCAAGATGCGACAATTCACCTCACACAATGTTTGGAGAGATGCGAAGGTCCATCACCAGCCGTTCGAGCTACATTGAGCCTTCCAAAGGTAAACTTGCCTAAATTTGAAGGAGATTACATGAAATGGCAGTAGTTTTATTATCTCTTCCACCAAATGGTACACGAACAGCCCTTGGGGAATACACAAAAAATGTGGTACCTAAAAAAAAACTTGGCAGGCGAGGCCGAGCGGCTAATTAGGCACCTGCACCTCGCCGACAACAACTATGACACTGCCTGGAGTATATTCCAGAGTAGATACAACAATAAAAGACTATTAGTTTCGGCACTCATTGAGAGATTGCTTTCACAAACAACAATTGTCTCGGAATCAGCTTCAGCCTTTAAGAGGCTTCATGACACTACCAATGAATGTTTGCTATGACTAGAGAACTTAAAGATATCAACAAAGACATGGGACTCCATCTTGCTGCATTTACTTTTAAAAAAGATTGATAAAACCACCCACACTCTGTACGAACAGTCATTAAGTAGACCTCGTGATTGCCAAACAGTTGCTACTTTCCTGCAATTTTTAGAACATCGATTCCAATCGCTAGAAGCATAAGGCAATGAACGGCGGTAGTTGGCACAACATAAACCAGCTCTACCCACAAGGGCTACCTTGATGACATCTAAAAATACCCCAGGAGAGTGTCAACAATGTAAGGGTAATCACAAGATATTTGCTTGTGAACATTGTCACGATTCGTAGAAATTTTGTTAGCACAAACGAACATAGAACACAATATAAACATAAAAAAAAAATCTCCATCGTCCTCTAAAAGAGAGAACGATGGAGATTGGGCAACAACCACAATTCATGAGTTAGTTTAGATTGTTAGTTTAGATTGTTAGTTTAGCTGTTAGTTTTAGCTAAGTAGTTACAACAAGACAACACGAGTAATCACCCCGAGACACGAACTCAAATCGATATCTACCGAAGATACATGCAAACAGTCTGGAACATGAAAACAATCTGTAGCAAAGCACATGAAAACAATCAGCACCAAGTCACGACAAACAATGATACGCACAACATCAGCATAATTATCAACAATGAAATCCCGATCGCGACATGGCCAAAACACAGCGATATCTATGAGATATCGCGAATTGAATTGTTCCGACACAAATTAGCCAACAAGGCAGAGCAACGTATGGGCCGAGCCATCGATGTCGACGACACCAGACCTAGGCCAACAATTGACCTACATACGATGGATACCGAACGGATACACGAATGGATACCCGAATTGCCGATTCCCGAATTCAAAGCCACGGATCGAAAGGCGATTGAAGTAAATGTAGAAATGCACGAAAGAAAACTGAGGTCCGGAGGATATCAGCGTACGCGTCAGGAAATATTCACACCCGAAAACTTCGACACGGACAAATCATCGCACGAAAAACACGGCAGACGAATCCACGGTCGTAAGCTAATATAAGCTAATACGAACCAATCAAAGGTTACCAGGAGGATCGCGCACATGTTTTCTCACGGAATAAGGGGTTTTAAAGCGCAAATTAGCCACCTACCTGGAATTGGATGCTGAAATCCTGGAGCAACAGCGAGATTAATGAATTACGAATGTTGACATTCGGAAACGTCAACTGGGAGAAATGTCAGTGGAGATGTTCCAAGTCAGACCGTCCCAAGTTGGGGATGTGTGGTGAATTCGAAACCCAACACTCAGATGAGTGAAATTGAATTCGGGTGAGTGCACCAAACGGATTTTGAAAATCCCGCTGCCGCCAGGAAAATTTTCCTGTGGGCAGGATTGATGAAAGAGGGTCTCTTTTGCCGTGAATTGGGTGAGTGGACGGAGGTCTTGAGCTGCAGGTGCAGAATTAATCTGATAAATTGTTTTCTTTTGTTCTGGCTTTTTGCATACTTGGACGCGGACTTGGAGAAATTATAACCACTGACGGTAATCTGGAGAATTTGAAAGCGGCAGCATTAGTGATAACTAAACGTTTGTGGTACTGAAAAAATCTGCGAGTTAAGATTTCAGTTTCAGTGGACGAAATAGCTGTTTTGCGAAGTGCGAATCGAACGTGGAGGACAAGTTATGAGGGACGTTTGTGAAATTGAATTTCCACTCGATTGCGAGGATCAATCTACAAAAAGGGCCCCATCGCGGGAGTAAATGCATCGCGGCGATCCAGAATAAACCCGAAATCGGCAGGTTAGATAGCTAGTAAGCTAAAATTGTGGATTTAAATTTAGTAGAATTTTACAAAAAGGAAGAAATTTTTGAGAAGATTACCATTGAATGGTAACGCGTCAGAAGATAACGTAGTATTATTATTTAAATACAATAAGGTGTGTGATCGTGAATTGTGCGGGGTTTGTAATCATCGACAGCGAATCGGTGTTGTTCATAAGAGGCCGTCATCCTCTTCTCGCTTCAGGGCGACGGTAGCGAGGCAGTGTTTCGGGTTAGAAGCGAGTGGCGCCCACCCGTGACCCTTTTTCTTCGCGAACAAAAGCCGCCCGAAAACTGCCGCCCTTGTAAAGGGTTCTAGAGCGCGTTGCGGTGAGTAACGGTGACAAATTGGCGCCCAACGTGGGGCATATAACGGTAATAGCGGTAAAAACGGTACGCAACTTTGCTCGTGAAAATTTGATGAGCCAAGTCCCAAATTGTGGGAAGGCATTTAGGCGCGTAAATTGATGTTTATAGCAATCTTAGAAGTGAATTTTAAAGTATCTTACGCGAGAACGGTGGTATTATCTTCATTTTGAAATTCATTTTGAATATTTTTGAATTTTTAAAGTTGGATGGTACTAGTTCATAATATCTATATATACATATATTTTTATTAATATCATTTTATGATCATATATTTGAATTCTAGATTTTGTGTGTGTGACAGGGTGGATGAGCAAGAGTTCGGATTGTGCAATAGAAATAGTGAATTTTGCAATTTGTGCGTGCGGGGGGGTGTGAAAGTGCGATAGTGTGCTAAGAAGAGTTTCAGGTAAAACCACAAAGAAGCTCAGGTAGATAGTGGCATTAATTACGGTATTAACGGTACGCATAGAAAGGAAAAGGTCGTTCCGTTCAAGATTCAGTATATTGAAGATTACGTGTGTAAACTAATAATTTTATAGATTGTCACTTTAAAATATATATATTTTGCGAAGCATTTATTTTTTTTTCCGGATCGATTATAGGTGGAATTTTTGGATACATTGTTCTCTTAATGAGGTTCTCTTATATCTAAATTCTTGGGGTATATTGTGTTATAGTGACTGAGAAGTGCAATTTTAGGGTAAAACAGATTGAAGATTTAGGTTTTAGTGCGTGATTGTCGGAAGGTTGCGATTTTGGTGAGGGCATTTTGCTGTTTCGCGGTTTATCGTTACATATTGTCTGATCAAAAATCCGATCCGGTTGTTCAGCCTACTGTAGGTATTCGTTGTAGAAGATTAAAATGAAGATTTTAGTGGATCGTCTAAGTAAGGATGAGCTCACGTATGAGCTCGCTATCCGTGGTTTTCCATCGGACACGGTGGAAAATATGCGCAAAACATTAAGGGTGGAAAATATGCGCAAAAACACTACACTGAAGGCGGAGTCAGCTCTGGATACGTCCTACGTAGAAGCGGCGTATCCATTCGTTTTTGAAACCGATTTTTCTGAATTGACAGCGAAAGTATCGGAAGTTGAAGAGGTAATCTCGAAGGTGTTAGGAGATAAAACTTCGTCGGACTATCTAAAGGTTAGGGTCAAGATAGAATTCGGTTTCCGTCGACTAAGTAAGATGTAGGCATCCACACCCGAACAACTGGAAGGTGCACGAAAGATCCGTAATCGACTCATCATAGCCATGGGTAACTTAGTGGACAAAACCGAGGGGGATAGTGAAGTCGAGGCTGAGTTTGAGGGTGATTCCCGGACGAGGGCTGCACCGCAAGAGGCGAAGGCATCGTCCCAGGCGGAGGTGGCAAAATGGGGGCTTAAGTTCAGCGGAGATGCGTCGGGGTCTGTAAACGCTTTCCTTGAGCGGGTTGAGGAGTTACGGCAGGCGAGAGGTCTCACGAAGTCACAGCTCTTCAGGGCAGCCGTAGACCTATTTGACTCGCGAGCACTGATTTGGTTTAAAACCAACCGCGGGTTAGTGGCGTGCTAGGATGAGCTTGTGGAGGAGCTTAGGGCGGAGTTCTTGCCAACGGACTACGAGGACTGCCTTCGTGATGAAATTCGAAAACGTACTCAAGGCGAGAACGAATCGATGGGGGTGTATGTGGCAGTGATGGAGCGCCTTTTCTCGCGTTTGAAACAAAGCTGCTCGGAGGAAGAAAAATTGAGGACTTTGCGCAGAAACATTTCGCCTTTCTATCAACAACACTTGAGCTTTACGCCGATATCATCGATTGCGGATCTGGTGAAGATGGGGCGAACGCTGGATGCCACAAAGCTTTTGTACCGCCCAATACTCGTCCAAGACGATGCTTGGAGCCGGACTTGGCTTACATGAGCGCCGAACCTACAGAGCAGGTAGCCGCGCTGTCCGGATGGAGCCGCGAACAGTGCTGGAACTGTAGGAGGGAAGGCCACGTGTCTAAAGAATGTACAGAGCCTCGGCGTTGTTTCGGTTGCGGTCGTCAAGGGGTTTTGCGAGCGGCATGTCCAACGTGTCGAGCTAGAACAGCGGAACCAGAGGCCCGTGCGCGATCGGAAATGCAAGCGTCGGGAAACGGTCGCCGTGCTACCTAAGCGACCGAGCGGGCACTAGAGGGAGGTCGCAGCGAGTTTGAAAGTCGTCGAAGGTGAACTACGCGTTGGCTGACAGGGATCAGGACAGTCGCCCTCACTTGCGGGTGGAGATAGCGGGCGTCGTCATGGAAGGTCTGTTAGATTCGGGCACGAGTCGTACGATTCTGGGAGAAAGAGGATGGTCGCGTTTGGTCAGTAGAGGAGTAATGCTGAACGATGGCGAAATTGAAGAGGTGCGGCTTGCAAACGGAGAGGTGTGTAAGGTGAACGGTGTAGTGCGTCTGGACTTCGCGCTGAATGGTCGAAAGAGGGAACTGGAAGTACTGGTCATTTTGGCAATCCCTCAGGAAGTTATATCGGGAGTAGATTTTTGGCAAGGCTTCGGAGTAGTACTGGACATGAAGAGTCTACAGTGGACATCCGTTGCTGTGGCAGAGACGGTGTCGGGGAAGGTGCTGCGCGGTCAATCTCACCTATCCGAAGAGGAGGCAGCAAAACTATCTGGAATGTTGAGAGACCAATTTTGTCTGATGGGCGATGGGCTGGGTTGCGCGAAGTTTGTGAATCATGGGATCAAAACGACGGCGGCTCCAATTAAGCAACGATATTATCCAGTCTCGCCCGATGTACAACGCCAAATAAATCTGGAGCTGGATGAGATGCTAAAGTTAGGGGTAGTTGAGCCGTCGTCGAGTCCTTGGTCTTCGCCAATTCTTTTAGTCCGAAAGAAAGACGGGTCCTATCGTTTTTGTGTGGACTTTAAGAAGGTGAATGCAGTATCCGAGAAAGATGCTTATCCCCTGCCGTATATCTCCACGACGCTGGAGAAACTACGGAATGCGAAGTACTTGTCGACGCTGGACGTGAAGTCTGCGTACTGGCAAGTACCAATGGCAAAGGATTCACGTCAATATACTGCATTCACTGTACCAGGAAGAGGCTTGTTTCATTTTTTACGAATGCCTTTTGGACTCCACAATTCTGGGGCTACGTGGCAACGCTTAATAGATACAGTGTTGGGACCCGCTCTCGAACCGTTCGTATTTACAAACTTAGATGACATTATTGTGGTTACAGACACTTTTGATCGACATTTGGAGATATTGCGAGAGGTTTTTACACGTCTGAGAGAAGAAGGCTTACGCGTGTCAAGAGAAAAGTGCCATTTCTGCAGGGCACAATTGAAGTATTTGGGTTACGTGGTAGACGAGGAAGGGCTGCATGTCGATCCTGAGAAAGTGAAGGCCATAAGTGAGTATCCCCGGCCGGGATCAGTGAAGCAAGTCAGACAGCTATTGGGGATGGTATCATGGTACCGTCGGTTTATCCCGGATCATGCTACTATGGTGGCTCCACTAAACGATCTTTTAAAAAAAGGGCGTAAGTTCAACTGGTCCAGTGATTGTGAACGGGCTTTCATTGCCTGTAAACATAAGTTGTCCACCGCACCGGTGTTAGCGTGTCCCGACTTCGATCTGCCCTTTAAGGTGCAAACTGACGCTTCAAATGTGGGTATAGGAGCGGTGTTGAGCCAGGCGCACTTTACGGGAGAAAAAGTGGTGTGTTATTTAAGTTGGTCACTATCGAAACAGGGGAGAAGGTACTCTACAGCTGAACGGGAGTGTTTAGCAGTGCTTTGGGCAGTCGAAAAATTCCGTCCATATATCGAGGGGACACGGTTCGTAGTAATAACAGATCATCACTCGCTGGTTTGGCTGAACAAGCTTAAGGACCCAACTGGCAGATAAGCGAGATGGGCGGTTCGCCTCCAACAATTTGAATTTGAAGTAGTGCATAGGAAGAGGAAAGAGCGTTTAGTCCCTGACGCACTTTCACGAGCAATCGTAGAGTTAGACAGCATATCGGCTCCTCAATTGTCAGATAAGTCGTTTACGAAAATGATAGAAAACGTCCGGGATGACCCGCGGAAGTATTCAAATTGGAAAATCGTAAGTAACACGCTTTGGAAAAAGACCTTCGGTAAAGAGAGAAGAGGGGAGACGAGTGCCGCCTGGAAGCGCGTTGTGCCGAAAACAGAAAGGGGTGAAATTCTTAATAGATGTCACGACCACCCAAAAGCGGGGTTCATAGGGGAGCCGTTCAGACGTTGGCCCATGTTTCACAAAACCACTACTGGCCTGGAATGCGGTCTGACATTAAAGAATACGTCAGAAGGTGTAAAGTGTGCCAGGCATGTAAAGTAGAGCGAAAGACACCGATGTGTCTGATGTCGTCTAGAGCGGGGGTGGCGAAAGCACCATGGGAAATGGTATGTATAGACCTGGTGGGACCATTACCCAGGTCGACTCGTGGCCATAGCTATATCTTGACAGTGGTGGACTATGTCACCAAATTCTCAGTGATACTTCAAGTACGAATCGCGACGACGTCAACGGTTTTTCGCTTATTGGAAGAAAACCTTTTCTTGGTCTTCGGCGTTCCGAGAGTTGTAGTTTGTGACAATGGAGTGCAGTTTAGGGGTAGACATTTCAGCAAAACAGTGGAAGAATACGGTGTTCAAGTGAGTTACACTGCTTTGTATCATCCTCAAGCTAACCCGGCGGAACGGCGAAACCAAGACATCAAATGCATGCTGAGATGTTACGCTGCAGACAATCATCGCTCTTGGGACCAAAATTTGGCCAAAATCGCGTGCGCGTTACGTACGTATAAGCACAAGGTCACTGGTTTTTCGCCCAACTTCCTGAATTTCGGTAGGGAGATGGTTACCTATCGAGAAAGAGTTGAACTCCCGTCTGACGCGCGGAGGGATTTATCGCCGATGACGAGAGCCCGGTCATTAGAAGGAATACTAGCAGACGTAGTGAAGAGGATGCAGAAAGCGGCTACGACTAATAAAAATCGCTATGACCTCCGTCGGCGAGCAGAAGTCTTTCAGGTAGGAGATTGCGTATGGAGGAGAAATTATGCTCAATCCGACGCGAGCAAGTACTTTTCCGCTAAACTAGCCCCCGCGTTCGTAGGTCCCTTCACGGTTTTTAAACAAACGTCGACTTGTACGTACGAATTTTTAGACGAAAAAAGAAAGAGCGCAGGTACATGGCATGCTAAAGATCTTAAGCGGCACGTGCCGTGATTTAGATATGAAGGAATTCGTAGGGGCATCATTAGCTGGAGCTCGAATTTGCTAGGGGAAGTTAAGGTATTAATGAAGGGTGGAGGGACTAAACTATAATAACGTTAGGCTACAGCGAGGAGAATTAACTATTAATAAGCCTTTTTGGTGTTGGATTACTAGAAGGGTTGTGAAGATATAAGGTGAAGGGTTAGTTATAAGTAAGCCTAGTATTAGTTTTATATTTAGTTATATATTCTAGGGTTAGTTTAAAGGTATTAACATGATTTGGTATTTAACATAATTATAGGTATTTAACATGATTAATATGGTTTGATTTGTATATGAAAGCAATACCGTCAGGTTGGTGGTGAGTCCGGCTTAGATTTTGTTTCCTTTCCTTTTTCCTTCGTTCTTTTTCCTTTTTCCTTCGTTCTTTTTCCTTTTCTTTGTTCTTTCCTGCTGGCTTTTAATTTTTTTTTATCTTCGACCTAAAAACGAGTTCAAAGTGCATTAGAATTTTAAATGATATTTGTAAAAGTACCTGCACCAGGCAATTCAAAAACATGCAACATGTAAACATACAAGGAAAGCGATAGTTAGAAGAATAGGGCCTTGTATGAAAGAAGTATGTGTAAGTGTTGAGACGAGAATGAGATTGTGTGGTATTGTGACAGTAAATCCAGAATTCAAATAACCGAGAGGCGCGTATATTTCATGAACGGAACAGGGCCACGCGAAAAGAGTGGAAATTTGAGTCGGACTTCGGGAATTGTGGGTCAAATGAGAATTTTAAATCGCGGTAATTTGGACGGAAATGGTCGAGTATTTCTATGAAATACTCTGAAGCGAGGGGGGTGTCACGATTTGTAGAAATTTTGTTAGCACAAACGAACATAGAACACAATATAAACATAAAAAAAAAAATTTTTTGATTGGGCAACAACCACAATTCATAAGTTAGTTTAGGTTGTTAGTGTAGCTGTTAGTTTTAGCTAAGTAGTTACAATAAAACAACACGAGTAATCACCGAGCGACATGAACTCAAATGGATATCAACCGAAGATACATGCAAACAGTCTGGAACATGAAAACAATCTGTAGCAAAGCACATGAAAACAATCAACACCAAGTCACGACAAACAATGATACGCACAACATCACCATAATTATCAACAATGAAATCCCGATCGCGACATAGCCAAAACACAGCGATATCTATGAGATATCGCGCATTGAATTGTTCCAACACTTATTAGCCGACAAGGCAGAGCAACGTATGGGCCGAGCCGTCGATGTCGACGACACCAGACCTAGGCCAACAATTGACCAACATACGATGGATACCGAGCGGATACCCGAATTGCCGATTCCCGAATTCAAAGCCACGGATCGAAAGGCGATTGAAGTAAATGTAGAAATATCAACATAATTGACCCGAGATGCGGAGGATGATCGACATGCACGAAAGAAAACTGAGGTCCGGAGGATATCAGCGTACGCGTCAGGAAATATTCACACCCGAAAACTTCGACACGGACAAATCATCGCACGAAAAACACGGCGGACGAATCCACGGTCGTAAGCTAATATTAGCTAATGCAAACCAGTCACAGGTTACCGGGAGGATCGTGCACATGTTTGAAGCGCAAATTAGCCACCTACCTGGAATTGGATGCCAAAATCCTGGAGCACCACCCGAATTTAATATACACAACAGCGAGATTAATGAATTACTAATGTTGACATTCGGAAACGTCAACTGGGAGAAATGTCAGTGGAGATGTTCCAAGTCAGACCGTCCCAAGTTGGGGATGTGTGGTGAATTCGAAACCCAACACTCAGATGAGTGAAATTGAATTCGGGTGAGTGCACCAAACGGATTTTGAAAATCCCGCTGCCGCCAGGAAAATTTTCCTGTGGGCAGGATTGATGAAAGAGGGTCTCTTTTGCCGTGAATTGGGTGAGTGGACGGAGGTCTTGAGCTGCAGGTGCAGAATCAATCTGATAAATTGTTTTCTTTTGTTCTGGCTTTTTGCATATTTGGACGCGGACTTGGAGAAATTATAACCACTGACGGTAATCTGGAGAATTTGAAAGTGGCAGCATTAGTGATAACTAAACGTTTGTGGTACTGAAAAAATCTGCGAGGGAAGATTTCAGTTTCAGTGGACGAAATAGCTGTTTTGCGAAGTGCGAATCGAACGTGGAGGACAAGTTATGAGGGACGTTTGTGAAATTGAATTTCCACTCGATTGCGAGGATCAATCTACGAAAAGGGCCCCATCGCGGGAGTAAATGCATCGCGGCAATCCAGAATAAACCTGAAATCGGCAGGTTAGATAGCTAGTAAGCTAAAATTGTGGATTTAAATTTAGTAGAATTTTACAAAAAGGAAGAAATTTTTGAGAAGATTACCATTGAATGGTAACGCGTCAGAAGATAACGTAGTATTATTATTTAAATACAATAAGGTGTGTGATCGTGAATTGTGCGGGGTTTGTAATTATCGACAGCGAATCGGTGTTGTTCATAAGAGGCCGTCATCCTCTTCTCGCTTCAGGGCGACGGTAGCGAGGCAGTGTTTCGGGTTAGAAGCGAGTGGCGCCCACCCGTGACCCTTTTTCTTCGCGAGCAAAAGCCGCCCGAAAACTGCCGCCCTTGTAAAGGGTTCTAGAGCGCGTTGCGGTGAGTAACGGTGACAAATTGGCGCCCAACGTGGGGCATATAACGGTAATAGCGGTAAAAACGGTACGCAACTGTGCTCGTGAAAATTTGATGAGCCAAGTCCCAAATTGTGGGAAGGCATTTAGGCGCGTAAATTGATGTTTATAGCAATCTTAGAAGTGAATTTTAAAGTATCTTACGCGAGAACGGTGGTATTATCTTCATTTTGAAATCCATTTTGAATATTTTTGAATTTTTAAAGTTGGATGGTACTAGTTCATAATATCTATATATACATATATTTTTATTAATATCATTTTATGATCATATATTTGAATTCTAGATTTTGTGTGTGTGACAGGGTGGATGAGCAAGAGTTCGGATTGTGCAATAGAAATAGTGAATTTTGCAATTTGTGCGTGCGGGGGGGTGTGAAAGTGCGATAGTGTGCTAAGAAGAGTTTCAGGTAAAACCACAAAGAAGCTGAGGTAGATAGTGGCATTAATTACGGTATTAACGGTACGCATAGAAAGGAAAAGGTCGTTCCGTTAAAGATTCAGTATATTGAAGATTACGTGTGTAAACTAATAATTTTATAGATTGTCACTTTAAAATATATATATTTTGCGAAGCATTTATTTTTTTTTCCGGATCGATTATAGGTGGAATTTTTGGATACATTGTTCTCTTAATGAGGTTCTCTTATATTTAAATTCTTGGGGTATATTGTGTTATAGTGACTGAGAAGTGCAATTTTAGGGTAAAACAGATTGAAGATTTAGGTTTTAGTGCGTGATTGTCGGAAGGTTGCGATTTTGGTGAGGGCATTTTGCTGTTTCGCGGTTTATCGTTACATATTGTCTGATCAAAAATCCGATCCGGTTGTTCAGCCTACTGTAGGTATTCGTTGTAGAAGATTAAAATGAAGATTTTAGTGGATCGTCTAAGTAAGGACGAGCTCACGTATGAGCTCGCTATCCGTGGTTTTCCATCGGACACGGTGGAAAATATGCGCAAAACATTAAGGGTGGAAAATATGCGCAAAAACACTACACCTAAGGCGGAGTCAGCTCTGGATACGTCCTACGTAGAAGCGGCGTATCCATTCGTTTTTGAAACCGATTTTTCTGAATTGACAGCGAAAGTATCGGAAGTTGAAGAGGTAATCTCGAAGGTGCTAGGAGCTAAAACTTCGTCGGACTATCTAAAGGTTAGGGTCAAGATAGAATTCGGTTTCCGTCGACTAAGTAAGATGCAGGCATCCACACCCGAACAACTGGAAGGTGCACGAAAGATCCGTAATCGACTCATCATAGCCATGGGTAACTTAGTGGACAAAACCGAGGGGGATAGTGAAGTCGAGGCTGAGTTTGAGGGTGATTCCCGGACGAGGGCTGCACCGCAAGAGGCGAAGGCATCGTCCCAGGCGGAGGTGGCAAAATGGGGGCTTAAGTTCAGCGGAGATGCGTCGGGGTCTGTAAACGCTTTCCTTGAGCGGGTTGAGGAGTTACGGCAGGCGAGAGGTCTCACGAAGTCACAGCTCTTCAGGGCAGCCGTAGACCTATTTGACTCGCGAGCACTGATTTGGTTTAAAACCAACCGCGGGTTAGTGGCGTGCTAGGATGAGCTTGTGGAGGAGCTTAGGGCGGAGTTCTTGCCAACGGACTACGAGGACTGCCTTCGTGATGAAATTCGAAAACGTACTCAAGGCGAGAACGAATCGATGGGGGTGTATGTGGCAGTGATGGAGCGCCTTTTCTCGCGTTTGAAACAAAGCTGCTCGGAGGAAGAAAAATTGAGGACTTTGCGCAGAAACATTTCGCCTTTCTATCAACAACACTTGAGCTTTACGCCGATATCATCGATTGCGGATCTGGTGAAGATGGGGCGAACGCTGGATGCCACAAAGCTTTTGTACCGCCCAATACTCGTCCAAGACGATGCTTGGAGCCGGACTTGGCTTACATGAGCGCCGAACCTACAGAGCAGGTAGCCGCGCTGTCCGGATGGAGCCGCGAACAGTGCTGGAACTGTAGGAGGGAAGGCCACGTGTCTAAAGAATGTACAGAGCCTCGGCGTTGTTTCGGTTGCGGTCGTCAAGGGGTTTTGCGAGCGGCATGTCCAACGTGTCGAGCTAGAACAGCGGAACCAGAGGCCCGTGCGCGATCGGAAATGCAAGCGTCGGGAAACGGTCGCCGTGCTACCTAAGCGACCGAGCGGGCACTAGAGGGAGGTCGCAGCGAGTTTGAAAGTCGTCGAAGGTGAACTACGCGTTGGCTGACAGGGATCAGGACAGTCGCCCTCACTTGCGGGTGGAGATAGCGGGCGTCGTCATGGAAGGTCTGTTAGATTCGGGCACGAGTCGTACGATTCTGGGAGAAAGAGGATGGTCGCGTTTGGTCAGTAGAGGAGTAATGCTGAACGATGGCGAAATTGAAGAGGTGCGGCTTGCAAACGGAGAGGTGTGTAAGGTGAACGGTGTAGTGCGTCTGGACTTCGCGCTGAATGGTCGAAAGAGGGAACTGGAAGTACTGGTCATTTTGGCAATCCCTCAGGAAGTTATATCGGGAGTAGATTTTTGGCAAGGCTTCGGAGTAGTACTGGACATGAAGAGTCTACAGTGGACATCCGTTGCTGTGGCAGAGACGGTGTCGGGGAAGGTGCTGCGCGGTCAATCTCACCTATCCGAAGAGGAGGCAGCAAAACTATCTGGAATGTTGAGAGACCAATTTTGTCTGATGGGCGATGGGCTGGGTTGCGCGAAGTTTGTGAATCATGGGATCAAAACGACGGCGGCTCCAATTAAGCAACGATATTATCCAGTCTCGCCCGATGTACAACGCCAAATAAATCTGGAGCTGGATGAGATGCTAAAGTTAGGGGTAGTTGAGCCGTCGTCGAGTCCTTGGTCTTCGCCAATTCTTTTAGTCCGAAAGAAAGACGGGTCCTATCGTTTTTGTGTGGACTTTAAGAAGGTGAATGCAGTATCCGAGAAAGATGCTTATCCCCTGCCGTATATCTCCACGACGCTGGAGAAACTACGGAATGCGAAGTACTTGTCGACGCTGGACGTGAAGTCTGCGTACTGGCAAGTACCAATGGCAAAGGATTCACGTCAATATACTGCATTCACTGTACCAGGAAGAGGCTTGTTTCATTTTTTACGAATGCCTTTTGGACTCCACAATTCTGGGGCTACGTGGCAACGCTTAATAGATACAGTGTTGGGACCCGCTCTCGAACCGTTCGTATTTACAAACTTAGATGACATTATTGTGGTTACAGACACTTTTGATCGACATTTGGAGATATTGCGAGAGGTTTTTACACGTCTGAGAGAAGAAGGCTTACGCGTGTCAAGAGAAAAGTGCCATTTCTGCAGGGCACAATTGAAGTATTTGGGTTACGTGGTAGACGAGGAAGGGCTGCATGTCGATCCTGAGAAAGTGAAGGCCATAAGTGAGTATCCCCGGCCGGGATCAGTGAAGCAAGTCAGACAGCTATTGGGGATGGTATCATGGTACCGTCGGTTTATCCCGGATCATGCTACTATGGTGGCTCCACTAAACGATCTTTTAAAAAAAGGGCGTAAGTTCAACTGGTCCAGTGATTGTGAACGGGCTTTCATTGCCTGTAAACATAAGTTGTCCACCGCACCGGTGTTAGCGTGTCCCGACTTCGATCTGCCCTTTAAGGTGCAAACTGACGCTTCAAATGTGGGTATAGGAGCGGTGTTGAGCCAGGCGCACTTTACGGGAGAAAAAGTGGTGTGTTATTTAAGTTGGTCACTATCGAAACAGGGGAGAAGGTACTCTACAGCTGAACGGGAGTGTTTAGCAGTGCTTTGGGCAGTCGAAAAATTCCGTCCATATATCGAGGGGACACGGTTCGTAGTAATAACAGATCATCACTCGCTGGTTTGGCTGAACAAGCTTAAGGACCCAACTGGCAGATAAGCGAGATGGGCGGTTCGCCTCCAACAATTTGAATTTGAAGTAGTGCATAGGAAGAGGAAAGAGCGTTTAGTCCCTGACGCACTTTCACGAGCAATCGTAGAGTTAGACAGCATATCGGCTCCTCAATTGTCAGATAAGTCGTTTACGAAAATGATAGAAAACGTCCGGGATGACCCGCGGAAGTATTCAAATTGGAAAATCGTAAGTAACACGCTTTGGAAAAAGACCTTCGGTAAAGAGAGAAGAGGGGAGACGAGTGCCGCCTGGAAGCGCGTTGTGCCGAAAACAGAAAGGGGTGAAATTCTTAATAGATGTCACGACCACCCAAAAGCGGGGTTCATAGGGGAGCCGTTCAGACGTTGGCCCATGTTTCACAAAACCACTACTGGCCTGGAATGCGGTCTGACATTAAAGAATACGTCAGAAGGTGTAAAGTGTGCCAGGCATGTAAAGTAGAGCGAAAGACACCGATGTGTCTGATGTCGTCTAGAGCGGGGGTGGCGAAAGCACCATGGGAAATGGTATGTATAGACCTGGTGGGACCATTACCCAGGTCGACTCGTGGCCATAGCTATATCTTGACAGTGGTGGACTATGTCACCAAATTCTCAGTGATACTTCAAGTACGAATCGCGACGACGTCAACGGTTTTTCGCTTATTGGAAGAAAACCTTTTCTTGGTCTTCGGCGTTCCGAGAGTTGTAGTTTGTGACAATGGAGTGCAGTTTAGGGGTAGACATTTCAGCAAAACAGTGGAAGAATACGGTGTTCAAGTGAGTTACACTGCTTTGTATCATCCTCAAGCTAACCCGGCGGAACGGCGAAACCAAGACATCAAATGCATGCTGAGATGTTACGCTGCAGACAATCATCGCTCTTGGGACCAAAATTTGGCCAAAATCGCGTGCGCGTTACGTACGTATAAACACAAGGTCACTGGTTTTTCGCCCAACTTCCTGAATTTCGGTAGGGAGATGGTTACCTATCGAGAAAGAGTTGAACTCCCGTCTGACGCGCGGAGGGATTTATCGCCGATGACGAGAGCCCGGTCATTAGAAGGAATACTAGCAGACGTAGTGAAGAGGATGCAGAAAGCGGCTACGACTAATAAAAATCGCTATGACCTCCGTCGGCGAGCAGAAGTCTTTCAGGTAGGAGATTGCGTATGGAGGAGAAATTATGCTCAATCCGACGCGAGCAAGTACTTTTCCGCTAAACTAGCCCCCGCGTTCGTAGGTCCCTTCACGGTTTTTAAACAAACGTCGACTTGTACGTACGAATTTTTAGACGAAAAAAGAAAGAGCGCAGGTACATGGCATGCTAAAGATCTTAAGCGGCACGTGCCGTGATTTAGATATGAAGGAATTCGTAGGGGCATCATTAGCTGGAGCTCGAATTTGCTAGGGGAAGTTAAGGTATTAATGAAGGGTGGAGGGACTAAACTATAATAACGTTAGGCTACAGCGAGGAGAATTAACTATTAATAAGCCTTTTTGGTGTTGGATTACTAGAAGGGTTGTGAAGATATAAGGTGAAGGGTTAGTTATAAGTAAGCCTAGTATTAGTTTTATATTTAGTTATATATTCTAGGGTTAGTTTAAAGGTATTAACATGATTTGGTATTTAACATAATTATAGGTATTTAACATGATTAATATGGTTTGATTTGTATATGAAAGCAATACCGTCAGGTTGGTGGTGAGTCCGGCTTAGATTTTGTTTCCTTTGAAACGATAGTTTGAAAGCGATAGTTAGAAGAATAGGGCCTTGTATGAAAGAAGTATGTGTAAGTGTTGAGACGAGAATGAGATTGTGTGGTATTGTGACAGTAAATCCAGAATTCAAATAACCGAGAGGCGCGTATATTTCATGAACGGAACAGGGCCACGCGAAAAGAGTGGAAATTTGAGTCGGACTTCGGGAATTGTGGGTCAAATGAGAATTTTAAATCGCGGTAATTTGGACGGAAATTGTCGAGTATTTCTATGAAATACTCTGAAGCGAGGGGGGTGTCACGATTTGTAGAAATTTTGTTAGCACAAACGAACATAGAACACAATATAAACATAAAAAAAAAAATTTCCATCGTTCTCTAAAAGAGAGAACGATGGAGATTGGGCAACAACCACAATTCATAAGTTAGTTTAGGTTGTTAGTGTAGCTGTTAGTTTTAGCTAAGTAGTTACAATAAAACAACACGAGTAATCACCGAGCGACATGAACTCAGCAACATGAGCTCTGTAGCAAAGCACATGAAAACAATCAACACCAAGTCACGACAAACAATGATACGCACAACATCACCATAATTATCAACAATGAAATCCCGATCGCGACATAGCCAAAACACAGCGATATCTATGAGATATCGCGCATTGAATTGTTCCGACACTAATTAGCCGACAAGGCGGAGCAACGTATGGGCCGAGCCGTCGATGTCGACGACACTAGACCTAGGCCAACAATTGACCAACATACGATGGATACCGAGCGGATACCCGAATTGCCGATTCCCGAATTCAAAGCCACGGATCGAAAGGCGATTGAAGTAAATGTAGAAATATCAACATAATTGACCCGAGATGCGGAGGATGATCGAAAGAAAACTGAGGTCCGGAGGATATCAGCGTACGCGTCAGGAAATATTCACACCCGAAAACTTTGACACGCACAAATCATCGCACGAAAAACACGGCGGACGAATCCACGGTCGTAAGCTAATATTAGCTAATGCAAACCAGTCACAGGTTACCGGGAGGATCGCGCACATGTTTGAAGCGCAAATTAGCCACCTACCTGGAATTGGATGCCAAAATCCTGGAGCACCACCCGAATTTAATATACACAACAGCGAGATTAATGAATTACTAATGTTGACATTCGGAAACGTCAACTGGGAGAAATGTCAGTGGAGATGTTCCAAGTCAGACCGTCCCAAGTTGGGGATGTGTGGTGAATTCGAAACCCAACACTCAGATGAGTGAAATTGAATTCGGGTGAGTGCACCAAACGGATTTTGAAAATCCCGCTGCCGCCAGGAAAATTTTCCTGTGGGCAGGATTGATGAAAGAGGGTCTCTTTTGCCGTGAATTGGGTGAGTGGACGGAGGTCTTGAGCTGCAGGTGCAGAATCAATCTGATAAATTATTTTCTTTTGTTCTGGCTTTTTGCATATTTGGACGCGGACTTGGAGAAATTATAACCACTGACGGTAATCTGGAGAATTTGAAAGTGGCAGCATTAGTGATAACTAAACGTTTGTGGTACTGAAAAAATCTGCGAGGGAAGATTTCAGTTTCAGTGGACGAAATAGCTGTTTTGCGAAGTGCGAATCGAACGTGGAGGACAAGTTATGAGGGACGTTTGTGAAATTGAATTTCCACTCGATTGCGAGGATCAATCTACGAAAAGGGCCCCATCGCGGGAGTAAATGCATCGCGGCAATCCAGAATAAACCTGAAATCGGCAGGTTAGATAGCTAGTAAGCTAAAATTGTGGATTTAAATTTAGTAGAATTTTACAAAAAGGAAGAAATTTTTGAGAAGATTACCATTGAATGGTAACGCGTCAGAAGATAACGTAGTATTATTATTTAAATACAATAAGGTGTGTGATCGTGAATTGTGCGGGGTTTGTAATTATCGACAGCGAATCGGTGTTGTTCATAAGAGGCCGTCATCCTCTTCTCGCTTCAGGGCGACGGTAGCGAGGCAGTGTTTCGGGTTAGAAGCGAGTGGCGCCCACCCGCGACCCTTTTTCTTCGCGAGCGAAAGCCGCCCGAAAACTGCCGCCCTTGTAAAGGGTTCTAGAGCGTGTCGGTGAGTAACGATGACAAAATTTTTTAAAATGAAACCCACAAGATCGCTACAAACAAGCGAAGGCACTCAATTTCTGCATCAATTGTTTAAAGGAAAGCCATTCCGTCAGTACATGTTCATTAAGAAGCTGCCTAAAGTGTGCAAAGAAGCACAACAGTCTTTTGCATCTAGAAATCTCTAGTGGATACAAGCCTGTGACAGAGAGAGTTGACCAACGTTCAAGCACCAACACAGGCGACACAGCTCTTGCAGCGCATACTTCAAACGAGTTACAGAATGGCTACTTTCTACTGGGTACTGCTGGTCTGGCAATAAAAACAAACCATGAAGCAGTTCAAGATTGCAGAACTATTTTGGACTCAGGATCGCATCTCAATTTCATAACTGAGCGCATGTGTAAGAAACTGGGAATCTCTCGAATCTACACCAACCTCGACATTGCGGGCAAAGGTTCCATAAAAACTCACACAACGAGAAGAGTGAGTATAACTATTAAGTCCAAAATCTCAGACTTTACAGCAAGAATAGAGGCTTATGTTATACCCGATATCTCCTCAGTTCAGCCACAAATATTTATAGAGACATCCAATTGGCCGATTCCACAAAACATCAAGTTGGCTGATTCAACGTTCAACAAGCCAAGGTGCATTGATTTGTTTTTAGGAGCAGAGCATGACTGTGACCTAACGACAGCGGGCAAATTTAAACTTGGCGAAAACCTACCAACACTTCAAAACACTGTCTCCTATCCTAGGGCGGGCGTCAATAAAAACATCAGCCGGATTGTTTTGTGGCATAAGCAACATCAATTTAGATTGTCGACTTGAAAGATTTTGGGCACTTGAAGAGATGCCAATATTTTCAGCTCCTCAGCAAGAGGACCTGCCTATTAACCTGCGACGCAATCAGCAAGGTCGCTTCGAAGTTAAACTTCCATTATGCCAAAACCCGTCAGTATTGGGACAGTCCAGGGACTTGGCAATCAACCGATTTCTAACACTTGAGTGAAGGCTTAGTCGACAACCAAGCATTAAAAAACAATATGTGGATTTTCTGAATGAATATTTGAGGCTGGGACATATGGAAAAAATACATCCAGATGATTTACCAAAGGTAAACTACTTCATTCCACACCATTGTGTTCTCAAACCATCTAGCAGCAGCACGAAACTTCAGGTGGTTTTCGATGCGTCTGCAAAAACCTCGACAAACATCTCGTTGAATGATATCATGCTGAAGGGGCCAAATATACAAGACGATATCTTCTCGATACTTCTGCGCTTTAGAACATACCGATATGTTTTCTCCGCAGACATCGAAAAAATGTACCGTCAGGTACTTATCGACCCAGAAGACCGCAACTTACAGCTCATTGTATGGAGAAACAATGAAGATCAGCCCTTGAAATATTATAGGCTATGTACAGTCACCTATGGAACGACTGCAGCTTCATATCTGGCGACAAGATGTCTTTCGGAATTGGCCACCTCAGCCAAAGTATCCCATCAGCGAGCATCACGTGCACTCAAGGATTTTTACGTAGACGATGTGATGACTGGAAGCAACTGCTTGAAAGATGCTCTCAAGATGCAAGCGGAACTAAGAGAGCTTCTTGAGTCAGCTGGATTCAAACTTAGAAAATGGTGCGCGAATCACGAGCGATTCTTGACGAACATACCTAAAGAGGATATAGAACTTCAACTAAACATTGATAGTACTGCAGACAGCAGTATCAAGACTCTGGAGCTAACATGGTACCCTAAATCAGACCAATTTGCGGTTAGTGCATCTTGGGCAAACACACAAACTATAACAAAACGCACAGATTTGAGCGATATCTCACATTTATTTGACCCGCTTGGATTAATAAACCCAGTTGTGGTAACGGCAAAAATATTTTTGCAAGAGCTTTGGTCTCTCAAACTCGAATGGGATGAACCTCTACCACCAGAGCTCCACACACGCTGGCTTAAATTTCGTAACGAAATAAATGAGCTTCAAAGAATTCGAATCCCTAGATTTTTGCAAACACAAAGGGCTTCTATAAGTTAACATGCGTTCTCAGACGCTAGCGAAAGGGCTTACGGGGCAGCTATTTACTTACGCAGCCTAAGTAACAACGGAGATATCACAGTGAATCTTCCCTGCTCGAAATCACGAGTGGCACCAGTTCGCACTGTGACCTTGCCTAGATTGGAGCTATGTGCTACCCACCTCATGGCCAAGATGGTACCCCGAGTAAAAAAATTGTTGGAAATTAAGATCAACGAAACACATTACTGACCTGACTCTCAAATAGTCCTGGGCTGGGTCCAATCTACACCATCTTCATATCACACTTTCGTAGTGAATAGAATTTCTTCAATACAGGATATAACTAACCCAGCAGAGTGGCGATACATAAACACCAAGGCAAATCCAGCCGATATAGTGTCAAGAGGCTCTCGACCTAGTGAGATACTCAATTCGGTTACATGGTTTAAGGGGCCAGGGTTTCTGTAACAACCTGAAGAACATTGGCCTTGCGCGAACATTGCTCAATCAACAACGCTACCAGAAAAAAAACCCCTCGGACAGTTTTAATAGCCACAGAATCAAGAAAACATTTCATGTACTCAATTAACCATAGAAATTAGTTTAGCCGTTTGCAGCGAACCATCGCTTATGTTCTACGCGCTGCTAATCGATTTAAAGGGAAAGGCTCTCACAGGTCAGTTCTTAACAACAACCGAATTGGAAAAAGCAGACATCATAATCACAAGACAAATGCAGGCGGAAAAATTCAAATCTGAGATCACCCAATTAAGTCATGGTAAATCAATCAACCCAAAGAGTAAATTAATCAATTTCTCACCATTTCTGGATGATAACTCGCTAATAAGAGTTGGTGGACGACTTCAGGAGGCAGATATATCTTTCGATGCCAAGCATCCTATATTACTTCCAGTCTCATACGAGTTCACGAAACTGCTGCTAATCCAGCTCCATCAGAAGAATCTGCATGTTGGCCCTCAAGCTCTTCAGGCGATCGCACGTCAAAGATTCTGGATTATTCAAGGTAAACGATTAGCATCGACAGTCGTTCATGAGTGTGTCCATTGTAGAAGGTTCAACCAAAAAACATTCCAACAAAGGATGGGTAATTTACCGAATTCTCGCGTGCAACCAGCAAGGCCCTTTATTAATGTTGGCGTTGACTTCTGTGTGCCAATTTACACGCACTATAAAGTGAGAGGGAAAAAAACCAACAAAGGCGTACATATGTGTATTTTGCTGCTTCACAACGAAGGCTTGCCATTTAGAGGTTGTATCTGACTTGTCCTCCGATGGCTTCATTGCTGCCCTCAAGAGATTTATCGCACGGCGAGGGTGTTGCCAAAACATCTATTGTGACAATGCCACAAATTTTGTCGGTGCGTGTAATCCCAGCAGAATTCCAAACAATGTTGAATGATAAACAAACGCAGGGAGAAATAGATCGGATAACTACCCAACGGTGCATTCAGTTTCATTTTATTCCTCCAAGAAGTCCTCACTTTGGAGGAATTTGGGAAGCCGCTGTCAAGTCGGCAAAACACCTACTACAAAAGTCCATAATGTCAGCCGCTTTGACCTATGAAGAGCTCTGCACTATTACATCTGAAATTGAAGCGATTCTCAATTCACGTCCAACAACACCCATGTCGGACGAACCAAACGACTAAACAGCATTGACGCCAGGCCATTTTCTCATTGGAGAGCCTCTTACTTCAACCATTCACAGTCAAACAGATCAACCACCCCCAAAACTTCTTGATAGATGGAAGCGCATTCAATACATTCGAAGTGAGTTCTGGCGTCGATGGTCTCTAGAATATCTTTGCGAGCTACAACAAAGATCTAAATGGAAAACTGGTTCCAAAAATATTGTACCAGGCATGCTTGTTGTTATCAAAGAAGACAATCTGCCTCCACTTAAGTGGCAGCTAGGCCGAGTAGAGCAAATCATCTCGGGAAACGACGGCCGCGTCAGAGTTGCTGACGTAAAGACAACAGCAGGCACTTTCCGACGCGCTATTCACAAACTATATCCTCTATTGAAAGAAGACGAAGACAAATCAGCAGTAGCTCTACCAACAACTAATAACTCAAACATTACCTTGATAACTTGCTTAATTAGACCAGCTTTAAGTGAACCTATTTCTCCAATAAACAGTGAGCCATTTACGCACAACCCTGGAATTTGTTTTGAGCCTACTGAAAAGACTAAACTAGCTAGCAGTGAATGGCACATCATAACATATTATGACCTTCAGCAGTATTGGCATGAGCTACTTGAAATACAAAAGGGCATAGCAGAATTGAAAATCTGCTGCAATGCTTTGACTACCCAAGGGGAAGTATGTTGGTAAATCTTTCGACAGTTCAAAATGCAAATGACTCATATCGAACAAACAAATGAGTTTCTACACGAAAGTGGTGGCGGACCGAAAAATCCCACGAGAGAAAAAAGAGAACCTCTCAACATTATCGGGAACATAGCAAACAAGCTTTTTGGGCTCCTAGACTTGGAGTATGCTGACTACCTTGAAGACGAAATTAAAAAATCAAGAGTAAATGATCATTATTTACAACAACTTATTAAAAATCAAACTTCAATAGTTGAAACAACAGTGAATATTTATAAAAGGGAGACTGAGCACATTAACGGACAGTTTCAAGCTATATCAGGATACTTAAAACAACTCTCGTATAACATCAGCAGGTCTATCCAACAACAGATATTATCGACATTATGCATCCGTCTAATGATGGCATTACGTAATTACGAAGTGTGGAATGTGGTATTAGACCTGCAGCATGGAACAATCAATCCGTTATTGAATTCGCCTAAGCAACTTCAAGAGCAGCTTACAATTATCCGGAGAACTCTTCCGTCTACACTTAACATTCCGTCTAGCGAAAGAAATGGCGACATATCCCTATATAAGCTCATGGCGATACAGGCTCGAGTGATGAAATCATTCATAATTTTTGTTATCAAGCTGCCTATAACTTATTCCAATCACTTTCAAATGTTCCATCTGATAGCCATCGCTATTCGAATGGGAAATTATTCAATTACCATACAAACATCCACAAGGTATCTACTTACAGATCTAAAACCAAACAACTACTATCCACTAACACAACATGAATTCGACAAATGCAAGGAAACCGAGGAAGTCACATTTCTGTGCATTCAGCATCATCCACTCTTCAACAGAATGTCTCAGAACAACCGATGTGAGATGACTCTTCTGGACCATAAAAAACCATCACTAGGGGAATGTGTTGGAATACCTATTAACAACAGTGACCTTTGAGTGCAAGCGTTCAAGCCGAATACATGGTTTTACTCATTGGAGCAAGAGCGGATTTTCAATGTCATCTGTAAAAATGATGTTTTTACTTCTAAATTAAATGGTAGTAGACTACTCCAACTTCAGCCCGGGTGTGA
>OZ022264.1:171131960-171186960 GCA_963978885.1 Nemotelus pantherinus | reverse complement strand
TCTTGGACTGCCGAAGTCAATCACTTGGACATTTGTCATCACAGACGTCAGCTCACATATCATCGGAGCTGACTTGCTTGAGCACTACGGACTGCTCGTAGACGTCATCATCGAGCGATGGCACCGGACAGTCAAAACCGCCATCCGCTGCCATGACACGCTTGAATGGACGAAAGCTCTCCCATTCGCCCTATAAGGCCTGCGCACTGCATTGAAGGAAGACATCAATGCCACACCCGCTGACATGGTGTATGGCACCAGCTTACGAGTTCCCGGAGAATCCTTCGCCTCATCACCACCAGGCACGAACGACACCGACTTCCTGCGCGATCTAAGGTCACGCATGACGAAATTGCGACCACAGGACACAGCGCACCACGCACCAACCTCAACCTTCGTCCACAAAGATTTACGCACCAGCACTCACGTCTTTGTACGGAACGACAAGGTGAAACTATCCCTATAGCCACCTTACGACGGTCCGTTCCCTGTTCTAAGCAGGAAGGAAAAATATTTCAAGGTTGACATCAATGGACGCCCAGCCGAGTTTTCACTGTCGGAATCAGTTACCACAATGGAAACAGACAACAACGATTCCACGACATACACAACAACCCGCACAGGACACAGAGTTCGACCACCCGTACGTTTCAACATATAGTGACATTATCGTGGTCAAACCCACTGCAGGGGAGGTACTGTGGCGGCAATGTATCGTTACATTGTCCACAATAAAACGACCGCGCGTGCATAAGTGCGAGCATGGCATTCTTCCCGTTGCGATAGCTTTGCACGTAACCTGATACGCAAAGCTATCGTCTCGGTCGGAATGTCATGATCCATCACATGTTAACGCTGTGAGACTCGAGCTCATATTTACAATTCGAGCTCTGTACATGTACACAAGTGCCGACGAGGCATTTGTGTTTATGTTTCAGGCTCGAGCTCTGTACAGACGCACAAGTGCTGACGAAGCATTTGTGTATGTCTCGACAGAGAATCGAGCTCCGTCCGGACACACAATTGCTGACTTGGCATTTATGTGTGTCAGGATGAAGAGTAGCTTACGCCTGCGTGGTCAGCACTTATGACCTTCATCAGTGGCCCGCAAGCGGCGATAATTCACATTCGGCATTTTACTAATGTTCGAAGAAGAATAGTATTAAACTCGTTTCGCCGGAAATTCATACTTCTTTATATATATATATATATATATATATATATATATATATATATATATATATATATATATATATATATATATATATATATATATATATATATATATATATATATATATATATATATATATATATATATATATATATATATATATATATATATATATATATATATATATATATATATATATATATATATATATATATATATATATATATATATATATATATATATCAGCAAAATGATTAAGGGGGATAATCTCTGGAGTGGCCGATCCGATTGAGCTGAAATTTTCGGAGAACGTAGATGTATATAATAGAAAGGTGCATGTCTTTCTCAAATTAAGATATCCTTATTCTTTTGGCGGCGGCGACCGTTTTAGTGAATTTTGAGGAACTCCTATATTTCCAAGCATTGTAAATTTTCGTTAAACAAAAGTATTGGGAATGAAAACTTATTATGTTCTAAATTTGTCTATGATAAAGAATTGGAAATTTTGAGCCATGTGTGGGTGCCTAAAAGTAGGCAAGGAATTTTTTTCAAATTTTGATTTGTCATTACTTGTAAGAAAAACAATGGATCATCGTGAAAATTACAGAGCGTTTTGATGTTGACTACAATATGGCACATAAAGATTTTCAGCATAAAGCGAGTAACCCTGTAGCTGTGGCAGGCTGCTGAAAAAAATCCTTCAAATCATTGACCTTCCTGAAAAATTTTTGATTTTTGACAAAAATTTCAAATCTTTGATAAATTTTATCCTTTGTCCTTCATCTCAAGACAAAATTTTCAAAATTCCAATTTGCATAAGAACGGCAGCCCATCACCTAATTACCTCTATTTTCAGCACTCGAAAGTTCTGTTCACGAGAACTGACGACCGGATAATTCGATCGTAATGAAATTTACAGGATATGTTGGGATTAGCTAGGACCAGGTCTGATAGAAGTGATTTTGAAATGCGGGCAATCCTGTGGCAGGGGTTCCATCTGGAAAAACTACTGAGAAAAAAAACAGCTATTTGGCCTATAACTTCCGATTCCGCCGTCAGATTTTAACAAAATTTACACAATATTTGGATGTTACTCTCTGTAACATTTGATAAAAATTTGGTTGAAAAAAATTAGTATAGGGCTGGAAGCTGTGGTGATTTTTGTCTCATAAATCTTGCAAATTTGCTCAGCAAAATAAAGCTTTTTTCCCTTTAACTTCCGGTCCAGTGTTGAAATCAGAACGAAGTTAGTGCAATAAATGGACCATAATGTGAAGTAAATGTCGTAGGAATTTTGTACAAAAATCATGAAAGGGCTGCCAGCTATGACCATTTATGTAATTTTGTGGAATTTCTTTACTGAGCGATTATGTCATTAGATTTCCAATTGAGAATGATCCTGCAATGAAAGTTAACAAGAAATATTAACGTTTTAAAAATTTGAAAAGTTTTGAGGGTGGTTACCCTAAAATTCTGTTCACCCGTATACCTTCCAGCGCAGTGATTCAATCGAAACGAAATTTACTGGTTGGGTTTAGCTTAACGTGAAGCAGATTTGGTATGTATTTTGCTTTTCTGCTGACACAGGCTAACCAGCAATGTGCCATTTCCGTTAATATTGCACCAACAGATGCTTCAAATTACGTTCTCATATGCAAAGCATTTGCAATAAAAATAAGGAATCAATTTTTAAATTTTCCGAGTTTTGAACATTTTTCGGATGGCAGCTTCAAACAACGTTTCACCGCTGAAACTTTCGATGAAATCCTGCGATGAGAACGAAATTCAAGGGATAAGTTGATTTAAGTATGAGCTTGTTATGGTAAACTTATTGCTGCTTCGTTCGGAAAGTGTTACCAGCACTGAACATTTTCATCATTTGTGCTAATAGTTGAGTTTTGTTGCTTTGGATAAGGAATGCTTGATATGATTCTACAAAACAGTGTGTTACGTCTTTCCACACTTTTTTGTCACTCCAAGACAATTTCTTCGAAAATTAATTTTCATTCAAAGACGATCACGACGATCAGGCCTCGACTCAAATCGATATTTGTATTGTTGAATAAAGTAGTTTTTGTTGGTAAACATAATCAAGGCGTTTAAGTTGCCACGACAGGGCTATATATATATATATATATATATATATATATATATATATATATATATATATATATATATATATATATATATATATATATATATATATATACACATATATATATATATATATATATATATATATATATATATATATATATATATATATATATATATATATATATATATATATATATATATATATATATATATAACTTATTGCTGCTTCGTTGGAAAAGTGCTGCCAACACTGAACATTTTCATCATTTGTGTTATAGTTGAGTTTTGTTGCTTTGGATAAAGAATGGTTGATATGATTCTACAAAAAGGTGTATTACGTCTGTCTTCATTGTCACTCAAAGACGATTTCTTCGAAAATTAGTTTTCTAGCTGATCTGATGCGCTAGTTTTTTTTAAATTGCGATTACTTTTGACGAGATTTTCAAATCATGAAATGTAAAGGTCATATTGATGTTACCAAGTTGTAGACTCATGTAGTTTATTGTGAACGTGCTGGCAATCGTGCAGCTACGGTAGGCATTGAAAATGAAAACATTCAAACCATCGACTTTCCTGAAAAATGTTCGTCTTTTACAATGAAAACCAACTTATATAGAAATCTAAAGCCCGGTTCAGACGCTAGGTTTTGCACAACGTTTTATCTGCGCAGTCAAAACGTTGCAAAAATAAAGAGCGTCCAGATGATGCAAATCTGTATTTATTTTAGCGCAGTTTTAGTGGCGTAACCGGTAGTACTACTCTGGTCAATTTTTGCATGTTGTCTCGTGAAGAAAAAGAACATCTCCAAAGAACCCACCGTTCACAGTGGTCGATGAAAAGCTTCTCAAAAGACACCACTTTTCTCACATTAAATTACAGCGTGAATTAAGCGTTGAACCTAATGATTGGCGGAACTACTTGAGAATGGACATAGACACATACATTCATTTATTGGAATTAGTGAAACCATATATCACAAAAGAAAATACTTGTAGGTGTAAAATACTTTCGTACAAGGCAATGAACTGAGTCAGAAACTCCCGTGAACATTGTCGAAGGTTTGCCATTTCCTAAAAATGAATAAAAAACGTAGCTAATCGTCCACACGTAACGATTTGTCGGCACAATTCACGAATAACTAGCCCACTTAACAAGCGATCTAATTTTTTACCTGTTCGTGGGATACATAAATGCTTACCATGCATTTCCCACGTTTGCATTAAATTCTCGCTGTACAAACGTTGTATAAAACGTAGCGTCTGGACCGGGCATGATGCTTTGTTCACACAGACAAAGTAAAACTTTTGAAAGTCTGTTTTTTCGTCACGTTTGTTTCGCCCCCAATTCCGGTCTGTTTGGTGTTTGTACTGTCTGGCATTATAACTGCATTGCTTCTAAGATTTGTCTTGTTTGTCAAACTCCTTCTGTGGGGGGGATCTATTTCGCAAAAAAATATTTACTTATTTGATCGGATTTACATTTTATTTTGCCTACTTCTTTTGTACGAGGGATGATCATTAAATAATGATAATCGGTTATTCCGAGTTCGAATAAAAATCCCAAAAAAAAAGTTTTTACTACCACTTATACTCACTAAAGCCCGGTCCAGACGCTAGGTTTTGCACAACGTTTTATCTGCGCAGTCTTAAACGTTGCAGATAAAACGTTGCGTGTGGATAGGAAAACTGTGCAATTTTGAGAACTGCACGGAGACGGTACAGTTGCAGCGATAACTGAGGTGGTTAGGCATAGTTATCCGTGAATTGTGCTGAAAAGTCGGTACTTGTGGACAATTAGCTACGTTTTTTTTTCATTTTTAGCGAGAATATGTTGTGACTTCATCATGTTTTAAGAAAAATATTCCAACATCGATTTCGCTACCTTCAAGTCAAATTTTCGAAAATGATATGTTTTTGTAGATTTGTGTCAAACGAATTGTTGACCTTTTCGAATCAATATACAGTGGTGGCTAAATAAAATGCGACACCTGTGAATATCACCACATAACGTCTCTTCAGAATAATCGCCGAGCTTAAATGATACGAACTGGTGTTTAAAAATTTAACTATAGTGTTACACGTTAAATGTAAAAATAACAGAACCAAAAAAAATTCTTTGTGGACAGTACAGCCACTTTTCCGTTTTATGAGCAAAAGGATCATTTTCGCAAAAAAAGTGTTGAATTGAAAATTATCCATTATTTAGGATTCGTAATAGGAAATTTGAATTAAAAGTATTAGTAGGGAGGTAAAAACAATATTCTTTATTTAATTTAACAAAACTAGTATTTCGTATTTCCTCCGCGAGCCCGGATCCCAGCTTCAATCCTTCGAGGCATGGATTTTATCAAAAACTGGCAGTATTCAGTGGCAATGTCGTCCTCCCAAGCTTTTTTGGTGACTTTTTTGATTTCCTCTTTGGTCCTGGGTCTCCGACTCGTCAGTTTTCTTTTAAGTTCCGCCCAACAATTCTCGATTGGGTTCAAATCAGGGCTGCTTCCTGTCCACTCCAGTGTCGAAATTTCCCTTTCTGCGACAAATTCTTTAATCTATTGGAAACCAAAACAATTTTTTTAAGTTTTTGGTTTTTTTTACTGTCGTATTGAACTGCTGTTTGTAAAAAAAACCACAACTTACCTTACGAGCGCGATGACATGGAGCAGAGTCATCTTGGAAAATTGGGTCGTAAATGACTGGGAAGAGCCTATCCATCGACGGGATCACATGGTTGTCAATGACGCTGATGTTACTGATCGCATTCATTGATCCTTCTAAAAGCACCAAATCTCCGGTGCCGATATAAGAAATGCAACCCCAAACCATGTAACTCGGAGGGAACTTGTTTCGAGGCACAACACAGTCTTTGTGCAGTTCCTCTCCGATTCTGCGACGTACATACTGCAGCCCATCGGATTGGTTCAGGTTGCATTTGGATTCGTCGGAAAAGAGTACTCTTTTCCAGTCATTTTCCGACAAATTACGATGAGATTTGGCAAAAGTCAGCCTCGCTGTTCTCATTTTCACCGTTAAAGATGGTTTTTTCGGGGCCGTCGAGCTGATAGACCAGCTGCATGTAGCCTTCTTCTCGTAGTTCTGTCACTAATCACTATTCCCATCGCTGACTTCCCTAGCGTTGACTTCCCTAGCGGTTTTTTTTTTTCGGTTACTCAGGCTTATGTTCTTGAGATGCCGGTCATCTATCGGGGTCGTCTTTTTATTGCCAAATCCTGTTCCTGGTGTCCGCTCAAGAGATCCCTTCGCGTTTTTTTCTAAAATTCTCGCCACAGTCCCTTGGTGACAACAAATCCTACTGGCTATAGCCCTGGTAAAAAGCCCTTCGTTGCTTAACATCACAATACTCACTTTTTTTCACTCAATAGCTGTGGTGCCATGTTGACTCGTCAACGGTCAAACTAGACTGAACGAGTGACCGAAGCGGACTCTGTCACGATACCTGAACAAAAAGGTATGTAATTAGCCCCGCATGGGATTTTCCCAGTAAATTTGGTTTAAAAGAGCCACAAAAATACGATTTTCTAGGTAATTTCGCTTGTGTGTATGTGTCGCATTTTATTTGGCCACCACTGTATGTAGCTTTTATTTCTAAATGACGACCGGATAATTCGATCGTAATGAAATTTACAGGATATGTTGGGATTAGCTAGGACCAGGTCTGATAGAAGTGATTTTGAAATGCGGGCAATCCTGTGGCAGGGGTTCCATCTGGAAAAACTACTGAGAAAAAAAACAGCTATTTGGCCTATAACTTCCGATTCCGCCGTCAGATTTTAACAAAATTTACACAATATTTGGATGTTACTCTCTGTAACATTTGATAAAAATTTGGTTGAAAAATTAGTATAGGGCTGGAAGCTGTGGTGATTTTTGTCTCATAAATCTTGCAAATTTGCTCAGCAAAATAAAGCTTTTTTCCCTTTAACTTCCGGTCCAGTGTTGAAATCAGAACGAAGTTAGTGCAATAAATGGACCATAATGTGAAGTAAATGTCGTAGGAATTTTGTACAAAAATCATGAAAGGGCTGCCAGCTATGACCATTTATGTAATTTTGTGGAATTTCTTTACTGAGCGATTATGTCATTAGATTTCCAATTGAGAATGATCCTGCAATGAAAGTTAACAAGAAATATTAACGTTTTAAAAATTTGAAAAGTTTTGAGGGTGGTTACCCTAAAATTCTGTTCACCCGTATACCTTCCAGCGCAGTGATTCAATCGAAACGAAATTTACTGGTTGGGTTTAGCTTAACGTGAAGCAGATTTGGTATGTATTTTGCTTTTCTGCTGACACAGGCTAACCAGCAATGTGCCATTTCCGTTAATATTGCACCAACAGATGCTTCAAATTACGTTCTCATATGCAAAGCATTTGCAATAAAAATAAGGAATCAATTTTTAAATTTTCCGAGTTTTGAACATTTTTCGGATGGCAGCTTCAAACAACGTTTCACCGCTGAAACTTTCGATGAAATCCTGCGATGAGAACGAAATTCAAGGGATAAGTTGATTTAAGTATGAGCTTGTTATGGTAAACTTATTGCTGCTTCGTTCGGAAAGTGTTACCAGCACTGAACATTTTCATCATTTGTGCTAATAGTTGAGTTTTGTTGCTTTGGATAAGGAATGCTTGATATAATTCTACAAAACAGTGTGTTACGTCTTTCCACACTTTTTTGTCACTCCAAGACAATTTCTTCGAAAATTAATTTTCATTCAAAGACGATCACGACGATCAGGCCTCGACTCAAATCGATATTTGTATTGTTGAATAAAGTAGTTTTTGTTGGTAAACATAATCAAGGCGTTTAAGTTGCCACGACAGGGCTATATATATATATATATATATATATATATATATATATATATATATATATATATATATATATATATATATATATATATATATATATATATATATATACATATATATATATATATATATATATATATATATATATATATATATATATATATATATATATATATATATATATATATATATATATATATATAACTTATTGCTGCTTCGTTGGAAAAGTGCTGCCAACACTGAACATTTTCATCATTTGTGTTATAGTTGAGTTTTGTTGCTTTGGATAAAGAATGGTTGATATGATTCTACAAAAAAGTGTATTACGTCTGTCTTCATTGTCACTCAAAGACGATTTCTTCGAAAATTAGTTTTCTAGCTGATCTGATGCGCTAGTTTTTTTTAAATTGCGATTACTTTTGACGAGATTTTCAAATCATGAAATGTAAAGGTCATATTGATGTTACCAAGTTGTAGACTCATGTAGTTTATTGTGAACGTGCTGGCAATCGTGCAGCTACGGTAGGCATTGAAAATGAAAACATTCAAACCATCGACTTTCCTGAAAAATGTTCGTCTTTTACAATGAAAACCAACTTATATAGAAATCTAAAGCCCGGTTCAGACGCTAGGTTTTGCACAACGTTTTATCTGCGCAGTCAAAACGTTGCAAAAATAAAGAGCGTCCAGATGATGCAAATCTGTATTTATTTTAGCGCAGTTTTAGTGGCGTAACCGGTAGTACTACTCTGGTCAATTTTTGCATGTTGTCTCGTGAAGAAAAAGAACATCTCCAAAGAACCCACCGTTCACAGTGGTCGATGAAAAGCTTCTCAAAAGACACCACTTTTCTCACATTAAATTACAGCGTGAATTAAGCGTTGAACCTAATGATTGGCGGAACTACTTGAGAATGGACATAGACACATACATTCATTTATTGGAATTAGTGAAACCATATATCACAAAAGAAAATACTTGTAGGTGTAAAATACTTTCGTACAAGGCAATGAACTGAGTCAGAAACTCCCGTGAACATTGTCGAAGGTTTGCCATTTCCTAAAAATGAATAAAAAACGTAGCTAATCGTCCACACGTAACGATTTGTCGGCACAATTCACGAATAACTAGCCCACTTAACAAGCGATCTAATTTCTTACCTGTTCGTGGGATACATAAATGCTTACCATGCATTTCTCACGTTTGCATTAAATTCTCGCTGTACAAACGTTGTATAAAACGTAGCGTCTGGACCGGGCATGATGCTTTGTTCACACAGACAAAGTAAAACTTTTGAAAGTCTGTTTTTTCGTCACGTTTGTTTCGCCCCCAATTCCGGTCTGTTTGGTGTTTGTACTGTCTGGCATTATAACTGCATTGCTTCTAAGATTTGTCTTGTTTGTCAAACTCCTTCTGTGGGGGGGATCTATTTCGCAAAAAAATATTTACTTATTTGATCGGATTTACATTTTATTTTGCCTACTTCTTTTGTACGAGGGATGATCATTAAATAATGATAATCGGTTATTCCGAGTTCGAATAAAAATCCCAAAAAAAAGTTTTTACTACCACTTATACTCACTAAAGCCCGGTCCAGACGCTAGGTTGTGCACAACGTTTTATCTGCGCAGTCTTAAACGTTGCAGATAAAACGTTGCGTGTGGATAGGAAAACTGTGCAATTTTGAGAACTGCACGGAGACGGTACAGTTGCAGCGATAACTGAGGTGGTTAGGCATAGTTATCCGTGAATTGTGCTGAAAAGTCGGTACTTGTGGACAATTAGCTACGTTTTTTTTTCATTTTTAGCGAGAATATGTTGTGACTTCATCATGTTTTAAGAAAAATATTCCAACATCGATTTCGCTACCTTCAAGTCAAATTTTCGAAAATGATATGTTTTTGTAGATTTGTGTCAAACGAATTGTTGACCTTTTCGAATCAATATACAGTGGTGGCCAAATAAAATGCGACACCTGTGAATATCACCACATAACGTCTCTTCAGAATAATCGCCGAGCTTAAATGATACGAACTGGTGTTTAAAAATTTAACTATAGTGTTACACGTTAAATGTAAAAATAACAGAACCAAAAAAAATTCTTTGTGGACAGTACAGCCACTTTTCCGTTTTATGAGCAAAAGGATCATTTTCGCAAAAAAAGTGTTGAATTGAAAATTATCCATTATTTAGGATTCGTAATAGGAAATTTGAATTAAAAGTATTAGTAGGGAGGTAAAAACAATATTCTTTATTTAATTTAACAAAACTAGTATTTCGTATTTCCTCCGCGAGCCCGGATCCCAGCTTCAATCCTTCGAGGCATGGATTTTATCAAAAACTGGCAGTATTCAGTGGCAATGTCGTCCTCCCAAGCTTTTTTGGTGACTTTTTTGATTTCCTCTTTGGTCCTGGGTCTCCGACTCGTCAGTTTTCTTTTAAGTTCCGCCCAACAATTCTCGATTGGGTTCAAATCAGGGCTGCTTCCTGTCCACTCCAGTGTCGAAATTTCCCTTTCTGCGACAAATTCTTTAATCTATTGGAAACCAAAACAATTTTTTTAAGTTTTTGGTTTTTTTTACTGTCGTATTGAACTGCTGTTTGTAAAAAAAACCACAACTTACCTTACGAGCGCGATGACATGGAGCAGAGTCATCTTGGAAAATTGGGTCGTAAATGACTGGGAAGAGCCTATCCATCGACGGGATCACATGGTTGTCAATCACGCTGATGTTACTGATCGCATTCATTGATCCTTCTAAAAGCACCAAATCTCCGGTGCCGATATAAGAAATGCAACCCCAAACCATGTAACTCGGAGGGAACTTGTTTCGAGGCACAACACAGTCTTTGTGCAGTTCCTCTCCGATTCTGCGACGTACATACTGCAGCCCATCGGATTGGTTCAGGTTGCATTTGGATTCGTCGGAAAAGAGTACTCTTTTCCAGTCATTTTCCGACAAATTACGATGAGATTTGGCAAAAGTCAGCCTCGCTGTTCTCATTTTCACCGTTAAAGATGGTTTTTTCGGGGCCGTCGAGCTGATAGACCAGCTGCATGTAGCCTTCTTCTCGTAGTTCTGTCACTAATCACTATTCCCATCGCTGACTTCCCTAGCGTTGACTTCCCTAGCGGTTTTTTTTTTCGGTTACTCAGGCTTATGTTCTTGAGATGCCGGTCATCTATCGGGGTCGTCTTTTTATTGCCAAATCCTGTTCCTGGTGTCCGCTCAAGAGATCCCTTCGCGTTTTTTTCTAAAATTCTCGCCACAGTCCCTTGGTGACAACAAATCCTACTGGCTATAGCCCTGGTAAAAAGCCCTTCGTTGCTTAACATCACAATACTCACTTTTTTTCACTCAATAGCTGTGGTGCCATGTTGACTCGTCAACGGTCAAACTAGACTGAACGAGTGACCGAAGCGGACTCTGTCACGATACCTGAACAAAAAGGTATGTAATTAGCCCCGCATGGGATTTTCCCAGTAAATTTGGTTTAAAAGGGCCACAAAAATACGATTTTCTAGGTAATTTCGCTTGTGTGTATGTGTCGCATTTTATTTGGCCACCACTGTATGTAGCTTTTATTTCTAAATTTCCATATCCCCTTGATAAAAATCAAAACATCTTTTTTAAGAATCAAGCCAAATTTTTTGATAATTATTAGTAAAAAGCAGCCAAGAAATACTTTTCGCTCCCAACACTTATCTCGTTCGATCTATTTACAATTAACATACATTTTTCTAGTAGGTTCAATTTCCATAGTTTTATATTTTCAGTTTTAAAAAAAAAAATATTTTCGAAGCAATTGCAAAAACTAATCAAATAAGTATTTTAGTTTGTTCAAATTTTACATATATATATATATATATATATATATATATATATATATATATATATATATAAATATATATATATATATATATATATATATATATATATATATATATATATATATATATATATATATATATATATATATATATATTTATATATATATAAATATATATATATATATATAAATATATATATATATATATATATATATATATATATATATATATATATATATATATATTTATATATATATATACATATATATATATATATATATATATATATATATATATATATATATATATATATATATATATATATATATATATATATATATATATAATTCTTCAACTCGCAAGAGAAAAGGAGTTGCAAATGATGATGGTACAGCTGAAGTTATGGCATTGGTTAGAAATAAACTGGACTCGTTGCAAACAGAGGATACTTTTCATGTGTTTGGAAAGCATGTGGCTAATAAACTCAGAAACGTCCATAGCGAACAAAATACGATTGCTCAGAAACTAATTTCTGATGTTTTATTTGAAGCGGAGATGGGGTCTCTGACTAGACATTTTCAAATTGTTGATATGACAGGCCAGCGACAAGCTAGTTTCGGTTTAGTAAGTGGCCAGAATAGTTGTCAGCAGAATATGCCTAGACAATGGGGGATACCACATAGTGTTGCTTCAGAAGTTGGACCATACCAGTCCTTCTCACGGCCTATGTCACAAAACTACGTTCCAGGAAGAGAGACACACCAACTATAAACCAAAATGAAAACCTTTGCGAAGAATTAACATCTCAGCGTAGTCACACTTCCGTTGCAGACTTCTTGACAGCATTTGAAACCAACTAAATACTGACGTACATTTATTGATTTCTTTTTTAAGTAAGTTTAACAAGAGTTTTGTTAAACGTTGAAGTTTAAGTATAGTTTTGGTTTCTTTAAAAATTTAAGTATTGTCTATGTCCATTCTCAAGTAGTTCCGCCAATCATTAGGTTTATAGGAAGAGTATATTTCTTCCTAATATAAAATAAATTTGAAATAAATGTTCATAGTTTTTAAAATATATAGTTGATGTTATCATAATAAAAGGAGAATACTTACTGAACTCATGGATCAAGTACTAAAGGTTACGACATGAGCGTGGCCATAACTACTTATGACGAAATAAGATGCAAACACGCCTAGAAATCATCCGGAATTAACTGGTTTTTAGGTGAATGAAGAGTACTGTTTTCGGTTGTGTCCAAATGTTTCTGTTAATGAGTTTATTGGATGTTGCAAATCTAGGCAGACGGGCACTTAAATTGCTGATCTAAAATGGAGCAATTGAAACTGATTGAAGTGTATGTTGCCTTTTTCATGCTGTAATTCATTAAATTAGAGCACAAATGGAGCAAGATCGACGTGAAAATTATTGAAATAGATGACTTTTTACAAAGAAGTTATTATAATTTCGCATAGTTGAATGAGCTCACAGCTCATTCAAGGATTAATGACTAAAGCTAAAGTATAATTAAGCGATATTTAAATGAATTTTAATTTAGTAATTGAACGATGTTTATTTAGAATTAGCAAATGATAGACAGCACTTAAATGATCATTTATGGCAAATGCTCAATTAGGCAGCGCTGTGTCTACTATTTTAAAGTCCAGTACATAAATTCAGTAGATTTCATTCGCTAAATTAGTTTAATGTAACATTAGCATTTGTTGAGAATTTTAATTCATATATGCCATAAGTGTTATACTTGAATTTTATGTTTAGAAGTAGGCCAGGCAAATCTTATACAATGAAAAGTAAAATTCAGACACTCGACTATTTTTCCCTGATTCGCCGGTCTCCGGTACGTGACGAAATAAGATGCAGTACCGAACAGCGAAAACCTATTGTCATAATCTTGTTTCCTTGATTCATGTACTGAACTTACATTCTAAATACATTGAAAAAGAAAACGTTCTTAGCCTACTTTGAATATATATAATGTTGATGTGTATTGAAGTGTAAGGTGTTTGTGGAATGTGGATGTGTAATTGTGTTATTATGTGTTCGCACAGGTTCATCACTTAATGGGGCAAGATGGTTTCCGAGGCCGAAGAAAAGCCGATTTTTGCGATTTTTTCGCTCAGCTTTGAGTGAAAATAATTACTAATTTTTATAACACATTAAAGAACTATATTTTGAGAGTATGTAGGAATTATTGTAGAAAAAAATATTAATTGTTTATCCCGTGGTGGCAGTTGATCAAAGGCGCTTCGAAAAAAAAGGCGTCGTGCGGTGCGTAAAACCCGGTGCGTAAATTATATTGAAAAATATGCGATTTCCGATTTTTGGTGCGGTTTTCAATTTGGAGGTACCATTTTCACATAAAAAATCAGCCTATGATTGCCTGTAAAAAATAGTAAAAATTTTTTAAAAAAAAAACGATCGTTCATCCGCGAGTATTTATTATATTAAAGATGTCCGGCAAAGTTCATTGAGATCGGTGCATTAATTTTTGAGTTATGTTACGCACCGACTTCAAAAATGTAGTTCGGAGTTTCGAGCTAGACTATTTCGGTTTCTCGTTGAAATATACCTGGCAACACGATCATAAAATAACCGGTATCTCTGCGAGTTTTAGTCCGATTGACTTGAAATTTTCAGAGGATATTTGTGAGATATTGTACTTTCATATAAAAAAATAAGTGAAAAATTTTTTTGTTTAAGTTGGAAACCATCCTGCCTCCTTAATTCACGCAGTAATTTAATGTGAGAAAAGTGCTGTCTTTTTAGAAGCCATTTCCTCGATCACTGTGAACGCCCGGTTCTTTTGAGATGTTCCATTTGTTTCTTTTTCTTCACGAGAAAACATGCAAAAATTGCCCAGAGTAGTACTTCCTCCATGGTGACGCCACTAAAACTGCGCTAAAATATATATGCATCATCTGGACGCTCTTTATTTTTGCAAAGTTTTGACTGCGCAGATAAAACGTTGTGCAAAACTTAGCGTCTGGACCGGGCATAAGCTGGGAAGAACATCCAATGAAGGCGAACACTGCAAAAGACGTCCAACCACGTAACTCACTTAACACAATGTGAAAAAAATCAAAGACGCCATGTTAGTGGATTAAAGAGTGACCATCAAGCAAGTAGCTGAGGTAACAAGGACCTCGAAATGCCGTGTTCAAAGAATCGTTGCATACGAATAAAATATGAGGAAGGTCTCTTTGCGTTGGGGGCCGAGAATGTTAACCGCCTGGCAAAAGAAGCAACGAGTCGACATTTCGAGAGTGAATTTCGAAAAGTTCTAGGCAGATCAAGAGATTATTTTGTCACGTTTCGTGATTATGGATGAAATTTAAATCTACCATTTTGATCTACAAACCAAACAGCAATCGATGACGTGGAAGCAACCTTCTTTGCCAAAGCCGAAGGAAATTAAAGTGTTGACGTCTGCGGCCAAGAATCTGCATGAGTTTTTTGGAACACTGATCGAACTATCATAGTGGAATATTTGAAATAGGGAGCCACTATACAGGCTCTTACTAAGCAGACTAAATAAAAAGATTGCGAAAGGCAATGCAGGAAAAAAAGACACGGTAAACTGCGAGCTGGAGTTTTGTTTCAAGGTAACGCACCGGCTCACAAGGCTGCAGCTTTATAGAAAGAATTTAAAAAACAGGATTCGAACTTTTACATCTTCCCTCAGCAAATTTTTTTAGTATAAAATTCGCTTCGCGAAAATTCGTCATATATATATATATATATATATATATATATATATATATATATATATATATATATATATATATATATATATATATATATATATATATATATATATATATTTATATATATATATATATATATATATATATATATATATATATATATATATATATATATATATATATATATATATATATGTATATACAGGGTGTTTGGTACTAAATGAACACTATTTTAACGAGGCGTTCTTTGACATATTTTGAGTAAAAAATCGTTCTACAGGATGGTCCGGATTTCAAAACCTACCGAGTTACAGGGTGTTCAAAAAAACTTGTTCGGACCGGAACCCTGACTCACTTGAATCGTTATATCTTGAAAACTAATTATCACAACTCAAAGTTTTATACCGCGTTTATTAGACAATTAAATTACCTTTTATTTAATGTATCGGACTTGATTGCAGTTGTACCGAGTTTTGAGATATTTTCTTCGAAACACAAAATTTTTTAGTTTTAACCCCGAAAATTCTGTGTTCCAGGTCGTTTTCCTTAGAAAACCTCATTATAATGTGCCACTTTCATTTAAATATTTTGATAAAACATATTACTGGCTACAAAAGTTGCATACATTTCAATGACTTAGATTCTACCATTTCACAAGTATTAAGCGCAAATGAATATTGCTGAAAAACTAAATATCCCATAAAGTGGCCCTCGTTGTCGATCTACACTTTTTTCTTGAACTAAGAGTATTTAATAATGGTTTTTATGCTTTATTTAAAAATTTTTAATCTACAGTAAGTGTTCAAAATTGCCACCTTCATTTTGAATACATGCCAAAGCTCGTTTGGCAAGCGTTCTTTTCATATTCATGTCTCTCAGCTGTTGCCTCACTTCTGTTGCAGCATCATCGATCCTGGTATTTAGTTCTTCTAAAGTGGATACTTCCATTGCGTACACAAGTTCCTTCATCCGTCCCCATACAAAAAAAACCATTACAGTCAGATCAGGAGACCTCGCAGGCCAGTGTACTGGTCCATTTCTACCGATCCAGCGATTGGGATAGTTGCAATTCAACCAATCTATGACTGGTCGGCCGTAATGAGCTGGAGCACCATCGTGTTGGTAAAACATGGAAATCTATATATATATGTATATATGACTGGTCGGCCGTAATGAGCTGGAGCACCATCGTGTTGGTAAAACATGGAAATCTATATATATGTATATATATATATATATATATATATATATATATATATATATATATATATATATATATATATATATATATATATATATATATATATATGTATATTTAAATTTATATATATATATATATATATATATATATATATATATATATATATATATATATATATATATATATATATATTTATATATATATATATATATATATATATATATATAAAAATATATATATATATATATATATATATATATATATATATATATATAAATATATATATATATATATATATATAAATATATATATATATATATATATATATATATATATATATATATATATATATATATATATATATATATTTATTATATATTTATATATATATATAGATATATATATATATATATATATATATATATATATATATATATATATATATATATATATATATATATATATATATATATATATATATATATATATATATATATATATATATATATATAAGTAAGCAGCGACGGAGTCGATCCCATTTAACAACACGCGCATGTCTTCCAACTCCATTTGCTCGGGTCACACAAGAATCAGCAATTCCCGGATTGCAGTTTCCTACGTCTGGAAAACATCCGCCGCCGCACGTTATGCCGATTCAGCGATCACGTTACGAACATAACCTTCATCAGCTTTAAGAATAAACCTGTCAGTTAGTTCCTAAGAAGCGTCATTGAATAAAGTTGTTTTTTTTAAAACAAATTCGTCTTCAATTTATTAACTGGCGCCCGAGCAGAGACCAGCGGTTTTCTTCTTATCGTCCGAAAGCGATTTACAAAGGTACGCGCGAAAAGTACGTTTTCCGAAAGTAACGCGAAAGGTTCGAGTTAACAATCGTCTGAAAGCGATTTCCGAAAGCTACACGAAAAAAGTACGTCTTCCGAAAGTAACGTGAAAGTTTCGAGTTAACAACCTTCCGGAAGCTGCTAAAAGAAAGGCTCGTTCGAACGCGATTGTCTGAAAGTACGCAAAAGGTTCGGTTGAGCACAAAACTGGGAAGGAAACTGTGCTGGTTCCAGATCGCAGAGAAAACAGGCCCCTATTAGTCCACACGGGAGGAAAAGGAGTCGACAAAGCATCGACAGCCTATCTGCAATGATCCCAATTTTAATTCTAGTGTAAGGAGAATGGTGAAATAAGTAAATGTGTAGTAAAAATATTTAAATTGGAAGTAAAAGAGTAGGAATAAGAAACAAAATGAGAAGTGTAGTTTGCTCGCATTTCTATTCTTCAATTAACGAAAGTGAAAGTTAAAAAGGAAGTGTAGTTTAGCCTAGTAGTGCAAACTTGAGATAGATAGGAAAGAGCAGAGTAAAAGTGTAAGAAAGTAAAAGGAAACCTTGTGGTTGTTCTGAAAATCCATCAGCATTTATTTAAGTGAAATTTTATTAAAAATTTAGGAAACGCAAAACCGTAAGTACATTTCCATTTTTTTCCCAAAAATATACGTGATCAAACAAAAACTAAAAATGGTTTTAATTATTGAAAGAATTTCCAATTCAAAATTTCGCGACTATTCCAAATTTCTACCGACATTCGTGCTATTACTCAAACATGGCTCGTAACGAAAACTTGATAAGACCACCGATACTCGGAGTGAATAATCCTGCAAATAATGATGACGAAAATGAAGGATTGCGCCGTGACCTAATCGAATCCATTGTCACTAATGCGATCGCGAGAGAGTGCCCACGTCTAATTCAGGAAATAATGAATCCTGCTTATGATCCGTATTTTAACCGAGATCAAAGGACAATGACGATCAGCTCGGTAGCCTGGGAAACATGGACAAAATACTCGATGTGGGTAAAAGTCTGTGGAATTTCTCAGGTGAACCAGGGGAGTTTAGCTCCTGGCGCAAAAACGTTGAGAGAATTCTCAAAATATACGAGCCCTCGAGAGGATCGCCATGATATTATGGCATCCTCAACGTCATTCGTAACAAAATTGTTGGACAAGCCGATACGGTTCTCGAGTCATATAATACCCCCTTCAATTGGGATTGTATTTCGAAGTGCCTAACGATACACTACGCTGACACCCTTGTGTATCAGCTAACTTGCCTGGTACAGAGCAGCGACACACTATAAGGGTTCTACCAAGTTATTTACCACCATCTCAGTCTTATTCTCAATAAAATCTCGAGTATGGAAATAAGTTCAGAGGCGATGAATGTGCTGGTGAGTATGTATCGAGACAAAGCTCTTGATACGTTCATCAGAGGTCTTCGCAGTGATCTCCCTAGACTACTCAGTATGCGTGAGCCAGCAGATCTGCCGCAGGCCTTGCATCTGTGTCTTAAGCTGAAGAATGTGAACTTTAGGGTGGCATATGCAAATACCACTAATGCCATAGTCAACCGGACAACAAGAGGAGCGCCACTGCCTCCCCCTTGGCATTTAAAGCCACTTAAATCAGGTGCGACCCCAGCACCTAGAACTATTTTTTACTCCAACCAAGCCGCATTTCAACAACCTTTTTTCCAAAGCCAACCTCAGTCTCAACAGCCCTTCTTCCAAAACCAACCTCAAGCTCAGCAATCTTTCTTCCAAAATCAATTACCTGCCCGACAGCCTTTCTTCCAAAATCAATCTCATACTCCTCGGCCACCACAACCAAGGCCCCAACAACCTTACTTCCAACAGGCATATAATCAAACCTTAAATCTTTTCGTGGAATCCTCGGAAACGATAGTTTTAAAGAACTTGATGCTGTCATCCACACTGCTGGAAGTAATATGGTGATTAAAAATGGCATTCACGTCACAATAAAACAACACCAATCTCAATCGGTTAATACCATCGACATACGAACTTCTCATTTATCTGAGCACCAAAATATCAAGATTCTCGATATATTCCGCAGACATTCTACCCTATTTGCTGAGCCCGACGAGAGCCTTACATTTATTACTACTGTCCAATTCGGAATTCGCCTAAGGGATGATAATCCCGTTTACGCCAAATCGTACCCTTATCCAATGACTGTGAAACCAGTGGTAGACAAGGATATAACAACACTACTACAGGATGGAATTATAAAACCATCCAAATCGCCCTATAATGCTCCTATCTGGGTAGTTCCCAAAAAGGAAGATGCTTCCGGCGAGAAAAAATAGCGTCTCGTTGTAGACTACAGGAAGCTGAATGCGATTACAATTCCCGACCGCTATCCTATTCCTGAGATCAATGAGATTTTGGCAAATCTGGTAAAAAACAAATTCTTCTCGGTAATAGATTTGAAGAGCGGATTCCACCAAATTCCTTTGAAGGCGTCCGATGCTAAAAAAACGGCATTCTCCGTTAACAACGGAAAGTATGAGTTTGTTCGTTTGCCATTTGGGTTAATGAACGCACCTTCCACATTTCAACGAGCACTAGACGATATCTTACGGGATCATATTGGCACTCAATGTTTTATATAGATCGATGTTATCATAATCTCGGGAAAACTGAAAAAGAACACTGGGAGAATATGGAGGAAATCTTCAGCACTCTGGAAAAAAAGTACAGGCGGATAAGTGCGAATTCTTGAAGAAATCCGTTGAATTTCTTGGATTTGTCGTTTCGGAAGATGGTATAAATTTCCCCCCACCGACAACGTTGAAGGAGTTGAGATCATTCATAGGAATGGCCAGCTACTATCGACGCTTCATACTGGATTTCGCCTAATTAGCGAACCCGTTAACAACACTCTTAAGAGGGGAAGAAGGTCGGGTATCGAAAAATCTTTCAAGCAAAACGAAAGTACACCTGAATGAAGAAGCACTCGTTGCATTTAATAAAATAAAAAACGCCCTCATATCTCAAGATGTTCTATTGCATTTCCCTGACTTTAACCAGGACTTTGAACTCACAACTGACGCATCTCAATATGCCGTAGGCGCCGTTTTATCGCAAAACGGAAGGCCAATTACTTTCCTCTCGCGCACGTTGAGCAAGACCAAAACAGACTACGCGGCCAAAGAAAAAGAAATGTTGGCCATAATATGGGCACTGAAATCATTGAGGAACTATCTCTATGGCTCCAGGAAAGTAAAAATATTCACCAGGGAAAGCCAATGTTGTAGCCGATTCACTCTCTAGGCCACCCCCGGATACCAATATTCATTCCACTTCTGCGTCTATTCATAGCGATGATAGCTCGTCCCACAACCTCGTACCATCCGTCGAAACTCCAATAAATGCGTTTCGTAACCAGTTAATCCTAACGTTAGGTTCTCAAACAGAATATAAATTTGAAAAACCATTCCCAAACTATCTCAAACATACATTTACGGAGCCCCAGTATACAAGGGAAAATCTCATAGGAATCTTCAAAAGATACTTTAATCCCGGCGTGATCAACGGTACCCTAACTGAAGAGGAGGTGATGGGAAAAATACAAGAAATTTATCCACTATACTTCAAAGATTACAGAATACGGCTCACCAGGAAAGAAGTTGAAATTATTCTCAAAGTCCATATAAGAGCCCATAGAAATAGTAATGAGAATAAGATGCAAATTTTGAAAGAATACTATTTCCCTAAGATGACCACAAAAGTGAAACGAATTACAATTGCAATCGATAAATTCTCCAAATTTGCCCAAGCTTAACCCTTAAAATCACGCGCGATTGAGGACGTAAGAGGCCCTTTGAGGGAACTCATATTCTTTCTCGGCGTCCCAAAGTCAATCATAATAAATGGAGAAAAAGCCCTTAATTCAGCCTCCATCCTTTTCATGTTACAATACCAGCTAAGCATCGAGGTCAACAAGACACCCGCTTATAAAAGCGAGGTGAACGGCCAGGTTGAGAAATTTCATTCCACATTTTCGGAAATAATGCGATGCCTCAAAACGGATGGTATCCATAGGTCTATCGAGGAACTTCTAGAGCGTTCAGTTTACGAGTATAATTCGACTATACACTCAGTAACCAAGAAAAAACCGATCAAAACATTCTACGGTAGGATCTTCTCTACTGACCCTGAACAACTGGAGAAATCCAGAAAGGGAAACATAGAGATGCTTAAGAAAAAACAACAAATAGATCTAAAGGTACACAACAAGAATAAGGATCCACCCGTAGAGTATGAACCAGGCCAGGAAATCTATGTTAGAAATAATAATAGGACAGGTTATAAGCTAACAAAGAGATATAAAAAAGAAATCGTAGAAGTGAATAAGCAAACATAAGTGATAACGAGATCAGGTAGAACCATCCACAAGAGTCATATTAAAACATGAATATATTTCAGGTTCCTCATTCTTCACGCCTTCATGGATATGAAAATCATAAACTACACAAACACGCAACTGGTAACAATAAACACCGGAGTAGCAAAAATCCAAAATGGTAACCTAAAGCTTGTTCACATCTTCCAAACGAACCAGTATTCAGACTTTGTATCCGAAATTTTATCCTTGCTTCATCTCCAACAGTAATCCTTTCTATCCACTCCTATCGAAAGAAAAGATCACTTAATTTTATAGGAAAAACATGGAAATTTATAGCGGGTAATCCCGATCATGACGATCTTATTTTGATTCAAAGAAAACTGAAGAATGCGATAGAGAACAACAATAAACAAGTTTTTATAAATCAGGAACATAATAATCGAACAAATAAGCTCACCAACATTACACATGAAATAATGAATATGCTAAAAAAGGATAAGGTTTTCGAAAATACACAAGCGTTAAGTACACAATATAAAATAGGAATGGTAAAGGAAGAATTAATAAACATTGTCCAAACTATACAGCTAGCTAAACTAAACATTGTCGATTCCAACATCCTCTTGAAAAAAGAAATAGATACAATCATTGCAAACTTTAATAGAGATAATATTCTATACGGTTATACAGAAGAAGCATTAGAATTTGCGGAATCAAATATTATTCAAAATTCCACTCATCTCTTTTATATAATTAACGTCCCAATAACTTCTAATGAAACATTTGCGAAGCTTACGGTGAAACCTGTAAAAATTGGAAATATTGTTAACCGCATTGACTACAAGAATTTGTTAGTAAAAAATGAAAAATACGTCGGTATTAAAAGAACGTGTAAAGCATTCAACGAATTATCGATATGTAAGAACGCTGACATCTTAGATATAAGTAACTCAAGTTGTATCCCAAATCTAATAGCAAATAAGATAGCTGAATGTGTGAGAACCAACGGCCACCATTATCCGATCGTAGAGGAAATTGATCCAGGCTTGATACTTCTGACTGACTTTAATGGCACCATAACCATCAACGAGAAGACACATCATCTCCAGGGTACATACTTCATACGTTTTGTAAACGAAACAATCACAATTAACGACCAAAAATATGTGGCCACCGAAGAATCTACCATCCAGTTGCTACCACCTTCTCTGCAAATGGCGCTAAAAGGAAATCGCTTTGAAGAAATACTCTCCCTAGAAATGATTAAAGAACTTCACCTGAACAACACCCAGCTGATTGACGAGCTAAAGATCGAAACTAGCACAAGATCATGGACCAACTACGGTATTCTCATAACCATCTTCTTGTTCCTGCTTGCTGTGAATATAATAAAGCTGATATCGAAAAAATCTTCAGCAGATTCAGGACCTGCAGCAATAATACCGGCTATACCACCCACGGCGGTCCACACCGAACAGCCTCCAGACCTATTGATTGGAACCATAAATCAAAATACCATCTACAACATCCCATTTTTCTAGCCGCATGAGGACATGCGACTTAAGAGGGGAAGAGTTAGCAGCGACGGAGTCGATCCCATCTAACAACACGCACATGTCATCCAACTCCATCATATCATCCAACTCCAAATGCTCGGGTCACACGAGAATCAGCAATTCCCGGATTGCAGTTTCCCACGTCTGGAAAACATCCGCCGCCGCACGTTATGCCGATTCAGCGATCACGTTACGAACATAACCTTCATTAGCTTTAAGAATAAACCTGTCAGTTAGTTCTTAAGAAGCGTTCATTGAATAAAGTTGAAAATTTAAAAAGTTTGGACGGTGGTAGCTCTAAAATTATATTCACTCCTATAACTTACAGCGCAGCCATTCAATTGAAACGAAATTCATAGGGTGGGTTTAAAACAACGTGAAGCTGCTATGATGCTAGCACATGATTGCCAGCACCATATAATTTCGTAAATATTGCCACAACAGGTGCTTTCATTTTCTATTCATAAGCAAAGCATTTTCAATAAAATAAGCAACCGATATTTAAATTTTCCGAGTTTTGGAATTTCTTTGGATGACAACCCCAGATAAAGTTTAATCGCTGAAACTTTCAATGAAATCCTTGCATGAAAACGAAATTCAAAGGATAGGTTTAGTAAGCACGAGCATGTTATGGAAGATTTTGTGCTGCTGTGTTGGACAAATGTTGCCAGCACTGAACATTTTCATCATTTGTGTGATAGGAAATTCTGTCAGAAAATGATATTTGTTCCTTTGAGTAAGAAATGGTTGATATGATACTACAAAGAAGTATTTAACGTCTTCAGACATTTTAAAATCCATCAAAGATAATTTCTTCGAAAATTAGTTTTCTAGCAGTTCTGATGCGCTAGACTTTTTTACATTATCCAGTGACTTTTATATCTTTCCTTTGGTCAAAGAACACCTTCGGGGCAAAAAATTTGAAGATGATAGCAAAATGAAGGCCGTCGTTGAGGCATTTTGGGAGAGTCAAGGTAAAGAATTTTTTTCTAAGGGTATCCTGGGTTTGGAAAAAAATTGACTAAATGTAAAAGTTTGTTAGGAGACCATGTTAAAAAATAAGTATATTTTTAAGTTTAATCACCTTGGTTTATATTCATTATCATGAAGTATTGATCAACCCTCATAAGTACACTCACCGTGTTGGCTTTCAAGCGGCTAATCAATTTGTAGATGTCTGACGGCTCCATATTAAATCTCCGGTTGTGTGTTTCTTCTATCGAATTCAAATTATCTGGCTGCTGTATATAATAACATCCTTCGCTCCTCCTGTAATTTTCTCATGATATATGAGCCTCGTAGCTATTTTCTTCGCCTCCTGATCTTCTTTCCTGTTTGTACTCCGCGTTGGTTGATGTGTCTCCTCTTTCCGTGAAGCTGTGCATGTTGCGGATATCCTTCATGATATTCTCCTTGGAATCTGTGGTTGGATTACCAAGTGATAGTTGTTTAATAGTTGCTGCCAACTGCACAATTTATGTGTCCGTTGTTTGATTCGACACCAATTGTTGAACTGCTGTTACTAGTTGTGCAATTCGCTCATCCTACTCGCACATTTTGTTCTCCATTTCCAAGAATTTGTCTTCCATTGTTTTTGAAAAGGAAATTCTATTTATAAAAACAGACTCCTGCCTCTTTGCTCTTCTTTTCTCCTATTTATTTGTTTTCTCTGCCACTGTTTGCACTTTTATTGATTTTGATCAGCTGTTTTTGCTAATGTTTGCCCAAAAATTCATATTTCTATATATACCATTTGCAAGTCAAATATACCATTTTGCAAGTCAATATAACACTTTTGCAATTCAATTTAACACTTTTGCAATTCAAATTATCAGTTTTGCAATTCAATTTAACACTTTTGCAGTTGTATTCAGTATTTTTGTAAAATATTTTAACACCTATGCAAATCAATTTAACATTTTTGCAATTCAATTTCACACTTTTGCAATTCAATTTAACACTGTTGCAAAACAATTTAACGCTTAAGAAATGATGATGTTAATTATTAGATTTAAAGATTTTTCAACTAATTGCAACAAGCTCATTTACCTGTTACTTTTGTTGAAAATCAATTGCAACAAGCTCGTATACTTGTTACGGGAATTGATAAAATCTCTAAATAAAACGATTGATTCAATCTCTTAAAACTGAGTGAATTTATTTGCTATCATTTCTTCCTTATGTCTTAACAAAATACTTAACGTAAACATAAATTCCAATTAATAGCTTCATATTGCATTTGAATTAAAATCAATGGTTTTGTGCTTAGACATGCAATATGAAACTTCATATGTCGATTGCGTTTTAGCACAAAATTAGTAAAAATACTGTGAAAGGAAATATTGCTGACCACACAGTTCATTGACTGTCTTGAAAAATTTATAAAAACGGTAATTTGAATGCATATGCAAGCAAAAAGTAATGAACCGACAAAATTGAATAGAAACAAATTTGATGCAAATAAACTTGATTTAGTAAGTTGTTATCAAGGTGATTAGACCTTATTAATTGTTGAGCTGTAGCAAAATTAAAGTAATTTATCATGTAGCAAAATTAAAGTGATTTATCGTACAAAATCTAATTTAATATAATTGATCAATATGCTAACTATAATTAAACATCCTCCCCGCGTTGAACACTAGTTCAAGATTCAATGAGAGTGTCAGGTTCTATTCTGAATGAAGATGCTGTTTGCGCAGATGGTTTGTGTCGCGAAAGATCTCGCTTAGCGAATTTGCAGTATATCAAAATGATCGTTGACAGAGTTAGTCTGAGAGCGAGGTAGCCAACTGAATAGTAATGTATATGGTGCTGGCTAAAACCAATGCTGTCGTCAACAACCTCCTGATTTTTAAGTTTTTTATGCATGTTGTCCAGCTCGTTAAAAGGGATATTTGGCATCTGAGCACTATCGCCGTTTTGATTGGAGGGTCCGTTGATGGTGCAGTGAAATTCATGGAGGCCGTATAAGATCGTTGGATTATGCTTGAATACGTCGTGTGGTACTGAATGGTTAAGCGAAGCTGTTTTATAATACAGCCGCTTCCTAAGCTGATGATCTCTGAGCCATGTAGCATTAATTGTGTGGGCTCACCGTTGCATACTGCGTTGATTGTCGCTCACGTGGAAAGGGGGAAGAGCCACTTGTTAGACGCGAAAAGCCAAATCCAATGGGCCTTTGTGGGTGTTAGCTGTAGCTTGCAGCTGTCATTGTCTGTCTCCCGATTGAAAAGACTTATTTCGCATTGGTTGGGCCCAAATCCTACTTTGTAGATTGGATGTTGCTGGTTACAGAGTAAATGATTATTACTTGCAAGTTTGCATGCTAGTTGTTCCAAATTCCCAAGCGGGTAGTACTGATCCTTGTGAAGGCTGACAATTATGAAGGGTGTTGCTAGCTTGATAATCCACATTTCTTCGTTTATGAGCGCTGGAATTGGAATTGGTCGGTATAAATCGAACTCATCGTTAGATTCGAATGAAATCTTCAGATGAACAATGGTATATTTTAATCCGGGCTTTGCCTGTATTATCATTAACTTGTAAAATTGCGCGATGTCGTCATCTGGCAAAGCAAGTGTCAGTGCTTTCGGCAATTGACTTCTTATAGTTCGTAATTCTTGAAGCAGCTGCTGGTGAGATAATATTCTTAAGTTAACCTTCCCGTGGTGGGCATCCATCACCGTGTCTAATAACGCATTGTGTGTCTGTTGCAAATCGTTCGCAGCGATGAAAAGTTGAAATGCGTGGGATATGTAAATGGCAAACAACTTCTGCTGGTGAACTTCTTGGTCTATGTGATTCAATTTTTCCTACTGCGTATTGGCAAGGGCTGTAAGCTGATGGAAATGCTCATTGATGCGGTTGTAGTTGCTTCGCATAATGTTAACGGTTGAGTCCAGTATTGACGTTTGGTTCTTTAACAGATGAAAAAGCGTCAGCGTAGTCTGTCATTTTGTCAGCGTAGTCTGAATCCAAGACTCCAAACAGGCTGTTTGCAACATTGCCCACTATCTTGAGAGCACCCCTTTTAACTCTAGGAGAGATTGGTTTGTGAAGCATCAGTGCATCATCTTCTGCCAGTTTTTTCAGCTGTTGTTGGATTCTTCACACTGTCTCGGTACTCGGTCCTGGTTCGACTAGTTTCCCGCAAAGATCTGATAAATTATTCGTTGCATTGGTCAAGGAAGTGTTTTCCTTCCAGTAGCTTGTCATGTTATAGTAGACTACTATTTCCCATTCACTAGAGACTATGCTAGCGCGTCCGAGATTTTGAAAGTAAACGGTCGGTCGAGTCTCATTGAAAGTTTCTATTTTGATGTTTGAACCTTTGACATTGGGAACAATCAAGCAGGCTAGCAGAATGGAAGTGACATGCATATCTTTTCGACGCAGGGAAATATTCTCAACATCAGATAAGCGGACGGTGCGGTCCCACGACGGCGACACTAAAAAAACCGACTGGAGTCAACTCCGAATCCCATGCAGTAATTACATCCGAGGGCGGATGGGATAGCCGCGCTTCAGGTTTCTTGACCCATTGGAGAGATTTTCTCACAATTCGGACGCCGTGCAGACCATTCTCACAACTAAAATGTATGGAATTTAACAAAACCAAACTCAGATAAACACTCACCTGTTGACAGCGTAAACATGATATGAACACTCGTGAAGTGACAGATGAGGAAGTTCACGATAGGCGACTCGAAGTGGCAAATGATAAAGGTCACAATATGACTGGAAGTGGCGTTGCCAGATAAAAGCGGTCGAATACAGGATCAATGACCGCTGTTAGAAGTCATTGCCCTGGTAGGGCGGAGAGGCGGAAAAATGCAGAGGAATCGACATGGGAATAGTCCCGCAGAAAAAAACGGGGTCGCACAAGCAGGACCGAGGCTCTGCAGTGACCCGGATGAGAAAATGGAGTTCTTCTTTTCCCGACATCGAGGTGAGCAAGACGTGAGATAGTATGACGAATAGATATAGAGAAATTTTCTTTTTTTGATACGGAAAATCGAATAAAAACCTGAACGAGCGATTTCAACGATCGACGGGCTGGAGCGAGTGGGTTGTGATTTCGGATTTTCGTCAAGAAGCAGATAGAACAAACGAAAACTGACCAGCGATTGAGGGGCGACTAACATTATGGAAGGTCTTATCTGATATCGAAGCGGAGATTGCGATTGGGGATTGATGGCGATTGATTGAGCGATAGTGGTTCGTAGAGTTGATGACGGAAAGCGACAATTTAAGCAAAGATCGAAGCGAAGGGCGAAGCGAAGACTGCGATTGAATCTCTGCAGAATCGTTCGACGAATGCATGCTGTGCTAGTGGCGAAGGTACGTGGCGGTAGAATTAGGTTTAGTATAAGGTTTAAGAGTGTCTGTAATTAGTAGATACGTGTAGTTTTTCAAATCGCGGCGCCGTGTAGATATTATCGAAAAAGTCAATAAGCGTAGAGTAGATTTTGAATTTGGATTATAATAATAAAATCTCTGTATAGTGGTGTAACGCGGTGTTTACTCTAGTGAAAGGATTTAGCGTGGTAATCCAATCCATCCGGCTGACTTCTCGTTTCGCGGCGCGGATAATAGAGGCAGTCGAGGGCTAGAAACGAGTGGCGCCCGGACTCACCCCCTTTCTCGGTAAGTGAGCCAGCCACCCGAGGCTGCCGCCCTGACCTTCCGGGACAGAAGGCAGGGTCTGATTTCGTAGCGGCGGAGGCCGTACGGTGACAAATTGGCGCCTAACGTGGGGCATAACGGTATCAACACATATCGGTACTAGCGAAAATTTTTAGTTTGCCAAGTCCCAAATTGTGGGAAGGCGAGTAACGGAGGAAAATCGCGTTGGTAGGATTGAAATCGTAGTAAACCGTTAAGTTAGCTCGGAATTCCGAAACCGGAGTTGCATTTATCGCGTATCTTCGTGATATTGAATTGAACAGATATTTATTTCGGACGCATATATTATCGGAACTCATATCAATCGCTATCCGAGTTGTAACAATATACGTGTCTGTTAACATAAAATTTCTAATTGAATTCTGGATCGTTCGTATGGTGAGGTGTTGGGTATAGTGTGAGGAACAGAGTGGAGCAAGAGTGGAGAGTGTGGATGAGTGAGTGTATGTGTAAGCAAAGAAGAGGCAATATACAGTAACGACATTCTAGATTTTGAAGTTGGCGTTTAAGAGGCACCGTATAGGGTCGTTATTCTAGACCTTAGAATTAGCCTATAAGAGGCCACATATATTTAGATTGGTTCAGATTTCAGGGTGGGAGTTTGACTTCGAGGGATTGCCGCGGGCATTTCGCGACGTTTATTAGGGGAAAACTGTGTTAAATTTTCAGCAAATAGCAATTTTCAGCAGCCAAAATGAAAATTCTGGTGGACCGTTTGAGTAAGGATGAGCTTACGTACGAGCTAGCCATCCGGGGATTCGACGCTGATACTGTAGATAATATGCGGAAGGCATTGAGGGCGACGCTGAAGGCCGAGGCGGAGTCGGACACGTCATATGTAGAAACAGACTATCCGTTTGACTTCGAGACGGACTGCCGGGAACTAGAGGCAAAGGTAACGGAGGCCGAGGAGCTGGTGGGAAAGGTGGTGGGCAGCAAATCATCCTTAGAGCTCGTGAAAGCCAAAGTGAAGATTGAGTTCGGGTTCCGCAGGCTGGGGAACGTGAGGGCCATTACCTCGGAACAGAAGGAGGGCACGAGAAAGCTCCGGAACAGACTCATTCTGGCGATGGGAACATTAGCGGAGAAGGTCGAAGATCCCAGCGAAGATGAGACTGAGCAAAGCAATAGAACGCCGGAGGCATCCACGGTACAGCAGACGAAGGTGGTGAATCCGGCGGAGGTGGCCAAATGGGGGCTTAGGTTTAGCGGAGATGCGAGCGGTTCCGTCAACGCCTTTTTGGAGCGCGTTGAGGAACTACGTCAGGCTCGAGGCCTGTCAAAGCAACAATTGTTTACGTCGGCAGTAGACCTTTTCGAGGCCAAGGCTCTCATATGGTTCCGTGCCAATCGCAGTCTGGTGAAGTGTTGGGATGAACTGGTGGTGGAGTTGAAAGCTGAGTTCCTGCCGTCAAATTATGAGGACCGCTTGTGGGAGGAGATCAGGAGGCGAACGCAGGGAGAGAACGAGTCTATGGGTGTGTACTTGGCGACCATGGAACGTCTCTTCAGCAGACTAAAGACTATCTGCACAGAGCAAGAAAAGTTGCGCATCCTCCGAAGGAATATTGCGCCTTTTTACCAACAACAGCTTAGTTTGACCCCGATAGACACAATCAGGGATCTGGTCAGGCTGGGCCGGACCTTGGACGCCACGAGGGCCTCAGTAGCGGCATTTATACCTCCGAACACGCGATCTAGACGCTGCTTAGAGCCTGACCTGGCATATGTTGAGGCGGGAAACGCAGAACAAGTGGCAGCGGTAGGTGGATCGCGAGTAATGCAGTGTTGGAATTGCAAACGCGAGGGTCATCTATCGAGGGAGTGTCCCGAGCCGCGGCGATGCTTTGGGTGCGGTCGACTGGGGGTTGTGCGATCCTCGTATTCTACATGCCGGGCCAGGGCGAGTGAGCAAGGTCCGCGTGACCGATCAACCCAGTCAACTCCGGGAAACGACCGGCGTGCTCACTAAGCGGTCGAGCGAGCACGTTGAAGAGGCCGCAACGGGTACTAGCTTCTCCGATGGTGGACTACGCGCTGGCGAAGGGGAACCAGGACAGTAGGCCTCATTTGCAGGTGAATGTGGAGGGTATAGGGATGGAGGGCTTGCTGGATTCAGGAGCTAGTCGCACAATCATAGGGAAGGAGGGGTGGCTTCGGTTAAGAAGAGATGGTGTAGCGCTAACACAGAATGAGATCGGGGAAGTTCGGCTTGCTAATGGGGAGACGTGTCCAGTGGCGGGTATGGCAAGGCTGAAGTTTGAATTGAACGGTCGACAGCATGTATTAGAAGTATTAGTGATACCTTCGGTTCCTCAGGCGTTGATATTAGGCATCGATTTTTGGAAATGTTTTGGAGTGATCCTTGACATGAAGGGGCAACAGTGGACCTCAGTCGCGACAGTGGAAACAACGGCCGGAAAGACGCTGCGGAGCCTGTCCAATTTATCGGCTAGCGAGGCTAAAATCTTGTCAGAGTTGTTAGAGGAACAGTTCGAGTTGATGGGAGAGGGGCTGGGCTGCGCAAAATCGGTGACCCATGTCATCAAAACTAACTCTCCTCCGATTAAGCAAAGGTACTACCCGGTTTCGCCGGCTGTTCAGAAACAAATTAACATAGAGTTGAATGAAATGCTAGAATCTGGGGTGGTAGAACCATCGGCAAGCGCTTGGTCATCTCCGATACTGTTGGTTCGAAAGAAAGACGGATCATATCGGTTTTGTGTCGATTTCCGGAAACTGAATGCGGTGTCTGACAAGGATGCGTACCCGTTGCCATATATGTCCTCAACTCTCTATTTCAGTTTCGGAGAATGCCTTTTGGGCTACATAACTCAGAGGCCACTTGGCAAAGGCTTATCGATACCGTGTTGGGTCCCGCACTCGAGCCGTTCGTGTTTACCTATCTAGATGACATTATCATCGTAACCGAAACATTCGAACACCATATGGACGTGTTACGAGAGGTTTTCGTACGATTGAGGGAGGAAGGGCTAAAGGTATCCAAAGAGAAGTGTCAGTTCTGCAGGGCGCAGTTAAAGTACTTAGGATATCTGGTGGATGAAGAAGGTCTACATGTGGATCCCGAAAAAGTGCAGGCTGTCAAGGATTTTCCTCGACCAAAGTCGGTCAAACAAGTCAGGCAACTATTGGGGATGGTATCCTGGTACCGTCAATTCATATCGGGTCACGCGACGATGGTGGCGCCTCTTAGTGCTCTGCTAAAGAAGGGACGGAAGTTTTCGTGGTCAGATGAGTGTGAACGGGCATTTGAGGCCTGCAGATAGAGACTTACGTCGGCTCCAGTGTTAGCGTGTCCCGACTTCGACTTACCTTTCAAGGTACAAACGGACGCATCCGAAGTAGGGATAGGAGCTGTCTTGAGTCAGGCACACCCAACCGGTGAAAAGGTGGTGTGCTACCTTAGCCGCGCACTATCGAAGTTGGAAAAAAAGTACTCGGTTACGGAAAGAGAGTGTTTGGGTGTGTTATGGGCGGTAGAAAAACTCCGACCGTACATTGAGGGTACACGTTTCGTTGTGATCACCGACCACCATTCTCTTGTGTGGCTTAACAAATTGAAGGATCCGACTGGCAGATTGGCGAGATGGGCCGTCCGTCTCCAACAATTTGATTTTGAAGTAGTGCACCGGAAGGGAAAGGAGCATGTCGTACCCGATGCATTGTCTCAAGCGATTGCGGAAGTGGGTGACATAGCAATACCCTCGACATCAGATCGGTGGTTTGAGCAGATGGTGAACAGCGTGCGGAACGACCCGGGCAGATTCGTGAACTGGATGGTGACAGAGAATGCGCTGTGGAAGCAGGTCCCAGCGCGGAAGAATGATTGACCTTGTCTGGAAAAGGGTGATCCCGAAGGCAGAGAGCCTGAACCGATATCACGACGATCCGAAAACAGGTCACATGGGTGTTACTCGAACGTGGTCGCGTGTCGAACAAAACTATTATTGGCCTCGAATGCGGAAAGACATACAAGCGTATGTACGGCGATGTAAGGTGTGTCAGGCCTGCAAGGTGGAGAGGAAATCCCCAATTGGTCTGATGGCTAGTAGGGCTGGCGAAGCCAAGACACCCTGGGAGATGATTAGTATGGATCTGGTGGGACCATTACCTAGATCGACGCGGGGGAATGTCTACATCTTGACGATCGTCGATTACGTCACGAAGTATTCTGTAATATTGCCGCTACGAACAGCGACAGCATCAACTGTCTTCCGACTGTTGGAGGAGAACGTGTTTTTGGTATACGGAGTACCCAGGATCCTGATATGTGACAACGGAGTGCAATTCAGGGGCAAGCACTTCAAGTCGGCGGTGGAAGGTTACGGTGTAAGGATACATTACACCGCCCTATATCACCCTCAGGCCAATCCAACTGAGAGGCGTAATCAGGACATTAAGTGTATGCTAAGATGCTACGCTTCAGATAACCATCGCTTGTGGGATCAATACCTGCCTAAGATCGCGTGTGCGTTAAGGACGTACAAGCATGAGGTGACGGGTTACACCCCATACTTTCTGAACTTTGGTAGGGAAATGGTGACGTTCCGCGACGGAGTCAATCCACCAGTAGACAGGAGACGCGATTTCTCGCCGTTGGGAAATACAAAAGTATTGGAAGAAGTCCGTCAGGAGGTGGTTAGCCGAATGCGTCAGGCCGCCACCAGTAGTAAGAGACGTTATGATCTCCGACGACGTCCCGTGAACTTCCAGGTGGGAGACAAAGTATGGAGAAAGAATTATGCTCTATCCGATGCGAGTAAAAACTTCGCAGCGAAGCTAGCTCCAACCTACACCGGTCCGTTCAGGATTAAGTCGAAACTATCGACGTGGACATGTGAGCTTGTCGACGAGAAGGATAAGACCGCAGGCATTTGGCATGTGAAGGACTTAAAACAATATGTCAACGGGGAGGATGACGCCAGTGGTGTGACCTAAGATTAGGCGGTCCAGGAAGGGGTAGAAGGGCTTGCGGTCAATACATTAAGCAGTGGTGGTGGGTTATATTAGGGTATAGTAGGATAGTCGGTGAAGGGTATTAGAGATTGGTTTAGTTTAGTCTTAGTAGATAATTTTCTTGGTGGTGGGATATATTATTTATCGAATATGAGAAGGTCGTGGAAATACACACAGTTGAGGAAAAACACATAGTTCAACGGACGGTAAGGGACAAGCAGAGAATAGACCGATCAGGAAGCAGGTACAACTGGGAAGCTGACTAACGGCTATCACTAAATGAACTCAGGAATTTAGAGAGGAGCGTTAGGTGACTAATAAAAAGATGATAAATAAGAAAAAAAAAAACATACCATAGTTAGAGTGAAGTGCCGCGATCGCCTCCAGGTTTTCCTTTATGGCCTCCTTTGTGTTCCTTGGTTGTGTTGTTCTCCCTTTCCGTGTAAAAGTCTGACGGTGTCGTTCGTGTCCATACGTGTGGTAGTGTTGGCGTCCTAAAATCGTGATCATAGAAGATTAGAAGATGGCATCAGGAAAGGTTCAAATACTTATACTAGCCCAGACTACTACATGAAATATATAAACAAGCGTGACAGGGTGAAAAGAGTAATCGTAGCGTGATTGTGTGAGGTGTAACTGTCGGGCTCAGTGCCTAGCGGGCGTAAAGAGTGATTGAGAATTCAAATCGGAATTATAAATAACCGGAATAAGCTTCGCGGGTGTTTGGGCCTATCGAAAGGTCAAATGGCGAATCAGCACATAATCGAGAGTTAGATTGGAAAGAATTGTTAACGAGAATTCCGGGATAATTCTCCGGAGAGGGGGGTGATATCACGGGGTCGATTCCCGGCTGTACTAAGAAATATGTAAATGTGAGAAAACACGGCGAAGTAGGCGAGAACTGTTGATTAAATTATTAATTTTGTATTAGCGTATAGTATCTTAGAACTGCAGATTAAATTATTAATTTTGTATTGGCATATGGTATCTTAGAACTGCAGATTAACTTACTAATTTTGTATTAGCGTAAGGTATCTGAGAACTGTTAAGGTAGGCCACGTACACATGAAGGAGGATGTTGTCGTAGATGCAACGATTCGCTGGCATCGGGCCAAAACAGCCGCGACCGAACGTCAACTTCACAGCCAACGTCTGTTTTGCCCCGACGTAGGACGATCGATAAAAGGGCCGGGTGCAGGGTTGACGATGCGGGGCGAAAATACACAAAACAGGAATGAAACGACTTACCCGAAGTGATCCATGGGGTGGGAGCAGAAATGGCATGTTCCACCTAACTCACTCCTTTCGACCATACTAGTGGCCTTCGTTCAAGGTAGGCTGGAATGCATCGTCTAACGCCGGGGCGTCATGCATATCTTTTCGACGCAGGGAAATATTCTCAACATCAGATAAGCGGACGGTGCGGTCCCACGACGGCGACACTAAAAAAACCGACTGGAGACAACTCCGAATCCCATGCAGTAATTACATCCGAGGGCGGATGGGATAGCCGCGCTTCAGGTTTCTTGACCCATTGGAGAGATTTTCTCACAATTCGGACGCCGTGCAGACCATTCTCACAACTAAAATGTATGGAATTTAACAAAACCAAACTCAGATAAACACTCACCTGTTGACAGCGTAAACATGATATGAACACTCGTGAAGTGACAGATGAGGAAGTTCACGATAGGCGACTCGAAGTGGCAAATGATAAAGGTCACAATATGACTGGAAGTGGCGTTGCCAGATAAAAGCGGTCGAATACAGGATCAATGACCGCTGTTAGAAGTCATTGCCCTGGTAGGGCGGAGAGGCGGAAAAATGCAGAGGAATCGACATGGGAATAGTCCCGCAGAAAAAAACGGGGTCGCACAAGCAGGACCGAGGCTCTGCAGTGACCCGGATGAGAAAATGGAGTTCTTCTTTTCCCGACATCGAGGTGAGCAAGACGTGAGATAGTAGGACGAATAGATATAGAGAAATTTTCTTTTTTTGATACGGAAAATCGAATAAAAACCTGAACGAGCGATTTCAACGATCGACGGGCTGGAGCGAGTGGGTTGTGATTTCGGATTTTCGTCAAGAAGCAGATAGAACAAACGAAAACTGACCAGCGATTGAGGGGCGACTAACATTACGGAAGGTCTTATCTGATATCGAAGCGGAGATTGCGATTGGGGATTGATGGCGATTGATTGAGCGATAGTGGTTCGTAGAGTTGATGACGGAAAGCGACAATTTAAGCAAAGATCGAAGCGAAGGGCGAAGCGAAGACTGCGATTGAATCTCTGCAGAATCGTTCGACGAATGCAAGCTGTGCTAGTGGCGAAGGTACGTGGCGGTAGAATTAGGTTTAGTATAAGGTTTAAGAGTGTCTGTAATTAGTAGATACGTGTAGTTTTTCAAATCGCGGCGCCGTGTAGATATTATCGAAAAAGTCAATAAGCGTAGAGTAGATTTTGAATTTGGATTATAATAATAAAATCTCTGTATAGTGGTGTAACGCGGTGTTTACTCTAGTGAAAGGATTTAGCGTGGTAATCCAATCCATCCGGCCGACTTCTCGTTTCGCGGCGCGGATAATAGAGGCAGTCGAGGGCTAGAAACGAGTGGCGCCCGGACTCACCCCCTTTCTCGGTAAGTGAGCCAGCCACCCGAGGCTGCCACCCTGACCTTCCGGGACAGAAGGCAGGGTCTGATTTCGTAGCGGCGGAGGCCGTACGGTGACACAACTGACCCTAATTTTAGTCGTTTTTTTCTTGGCGGTGCGTCCTCATTGCTATGGTCTAGATTCTTGCTAGTTTCCTTAAAAGGCTCTGCTTCGTGTTTAGTGGGACTTTTTGTATCATGCATTTCAATGGGTAAAAGTGCAATTTTGTGAATAGGCCGCTTTATTGTTTGAGTTGCAGTTTTTATATCAACAACTCGTACTCCGTTATCTGGACCTTTATGAACTTCTATGATCCTGCCCAAAGGCCAACGAAGTGGAGGAGTATTGTCTTCCTGTACCATGACCACCGTACCTGGTTCGATATTTGACTGGCTATCTTTCCATTTTTGCCGCTTTTGAAGGAGATGTAAATACTCCTTCGACCATTTGTGCCAGAATGCATTTCTAATTTGGCGTACTGCTTCCCATCTTTTGTCAAGCTTTGCAGTATAAGGAGCAGCTGTGGGATCGACGTTGTTGACCAATGATTCGCCGATCAGAAAATGTCCTGGCGTTAAAGGCGTGAGGTCGTTTGGATCTTCAGACATTGGCGTAAGAGGACGAGAATTGAGAATTGCCTCAGTCTTTACCACCAAGGTTTTCAGCTCCTCATAGGTCAAAGAAGCTGATCTGAGCTGCTCACGCATAAGTCTTTTAGTCGATTTAACAGCTGCTTTCCATAGGCCTCCAAAGTGTGGAGCTCTAGGAGGGATAAAATGGAAAGTCATTCCTTTCATGGTACAAGTGTTTGTGATTTGTTCTTTGGCGTTGGCACTATTAATGGACTCGTAAACCTCATGCAGATGGTTGTTGGCTCCAACAAAATTTGTTGGATTATTTGAATAAATATCTTTTACGTGACCTCTACGGCTTATAAATCTGCTTAATGTGCCAAGAAATGTATTAGTAGTAAGATCCGTAACTACTTCAAGATGTACGGCTTTTGTGGCAAAACACCAAAACATTGCGATGCATGATTTCACAGGTTTTTTGCCTCGTACTCTGAAATGCGTCCAAAAAGGTCCACAGAAATCGACACCTAATGTCATAAAAGACCTTGCGGGTTGAATTCGTGCAGGAGGAAGATTGCCCAAAATCTGATGCTGTAGCTTTGGAGTGGATTTTGCACATCGAACGCAGTGGTGAACTATTGAACGGGCTAAAACTTTTCCTTTGATTGGCCAAAATTTTTGTCTCGTAATTGATAGTAATGTTTGCGGAGGAGCATGGCAATTTTTGAGGTGTAGATCTACCATAATCATTTTGGTAATTGGATGCATGTATGGCGGCAACATTGGGTGTTTGGTGTCAAACGATATTTGGGGTTCTTGAAGTCTGCCTCCTACTCGGATTATGCCGTGTTTGTCGATGAACGGAGTCAAACCGTGTAATGCGCTGTCTTTTGTCGGTTCTGCGGATCGCTGCAAATGTCGTATGTCACTGGCAAACTTTTCTTGTTGCATTGATTTAACTAGCATATATAGAGCTAGCTCAAGTTCTTCTGGAGTAAGGTGCTCCTGGTGGTTAGTTACTTTTCGTAATCTTTTCGAAAAACGAATTACGTATGCCAAAATGCGTTGCAATTTCGCAAATGAATTTCCATGCTCAATCCCTTTAATTGTACTCGCCATCATCATCATCAACGTGGCACAACAGCCCGATGTCGGGCCTTGGCCGCCTGGATCGAACTCCTCCAATTGTCTCGGTCACGTGACCGCGTCCTCCAATCTTGGAACCCCAATAGCTGTTCGGCGTCCGCATACACTGAGCCCTCCCACCGAGCTCGTGGTCTTCCTCTTGGCCTCGCTCCGTCGACTCGTCTTGCGTTCATGACACGTTTTGGCATGCGATCGTCATTCATGCGTTGCACGTGCCCAGCCCACTGTAACCGTTGTAGTTTGACAATTTTTGAGACTTCAAGCTCATCGTAAAATTCTTACAACTCATTGTTGTACCGGATGCGCCATCCATCTCGGTCACGGATAGCCCCGAAAATCCGCCGTAGTACTTTCCGTTCGAAAGTATCGATCATGTATTCGGAGGCTTGGGTCAGGGTCCATGTTTCGCAGCCATAGCACAGCACAGGTCTCATAATAGTTTTATAAACGCGGAGCTTAGTCTTTCTGTGCACATATTTCGATTTCATGATAGGGAGGACCGAGAAGAAAGTCTTATTTGCTAGTTGTATCCGTCGCTTGATTTCGTCAGTTTCGTTGGCGTCACTCGATAGATTGCTACCCAGGTACACAAAGTTGTCCACGAATTTGATGCAAAGTTCCCCTACGTTGATAGTCGTGTGCGCTGGTGTCCTTGTCCTAGATTGCATCATAGCTTTCGTTTTGTCCTCGTTGATTTGCAATCCAACTTCCTTTGCTGCGGTGTCAAGTCTAAGCAGAAGTTCTTCTGCATCGGTCAGTTTTCGAGCCATGATGTTAATGTCATCCGCGTACGCTGCCAATTGTGTCGACTTAAAAAGCAGCGTGCCGCTGGTGCTCAGGTTCATTGCTCGAATAGTGAACCGAAGTGCCAGGTTGAAGAGCGTGGGCGCTATTCCATCGCCCTGCTTCAGGCCACCCAGAGTTTCAAAAGGATCCGTCAATCTGTTCTGGATCCGGACTTGTGAGACGGAGTTGGTCATCGTCATCTTTACAAGTCTCACTAATTTGGCCGGTATACCAAATTGCAGCATGATGCTATATAGAGCGCCTCGGTTGATGCTGTCATATGCTTGTTTAAAGTCGACAAAGATTTGGTTTACGTCGACGTCGTATTCCCAGCACTTTTGCAAAATTAGCTTGACCGTGAAGAGCTGGTCGATTGTTGAGCGACCAGATCTGAAACCGCCTTGATATTCGCCAATGATTTCTTCCGCGAACGGTTTAATCCTATATTCCAGGATTTTTGACAGGACTTTGTAGGCCGTACAGACTAAGGAGATGCCTCTGTAATTCTCACACCGCAGTTTATCTCCCTTTTTATGTATGGGGCAGATGATGCTTCTGCGCCAATCGTCTGGGATCACCTCAGTCTCCCAGATTCGCAGCAGTAGTTGATATAGCGCACTTAATAAACCCGCCCCACCAGACTTGAGTAGCTCAGCTGGTATCTCGTCAGCGCCCGGCGCTTTGTTCCTTTTCAGTGAACGCAAGGCGAGATCAACTTCTTCTACTGTCGGGGATTGTGTGGATGGGGGCTGTCCACCGGTATCGTCATGGAGCTCAGCTTCTGCTGCGAGGATGTTTGATGGCGGATTCAGAAGCTCTTGGAAGTAGGACGCCCATCGTTTACTAATAATTTCGGTGTCGCTGATAATGCTTCCATCTTTGTCCTTACAGAGGCTAGTCCTGGGTTGGTAGCCATTTTTGATCATGTTTACTAGTCTGTACGATTGTCTGGTGTTCTTACTAACTAGGTTTACATTTATGTTCAGCAACTGCTCGTCAAAGTATTTCCGTTTCTTACGCCTAATTATTCTGTTGGATATTCGCCGTAGCTCGTCATATTTTTCCTTCTTGGCTCTGGTTGCACGTTGGACCCATTGTTTGTAGGCCTCGTTCTTCGCGTCAAGTGAGTTTCTGCACTCTTCGTCAAACCATTCATTTCGCGCTCGTCGGGCTTTGTATCCTACAACGATTTCTGCCACATTCTTGATTGTGTTTTTGAGCTCTTCCCAGAACTCGTGGACACCTACGTTGCTGGAGTCGCGCAGCATTGGTGAAATTCTTTCCTCAAGCATGGTCGTATATGTCTGAGCCGTATAATCGTTCAGTAAATTCTCAACCGCGAAAATTTTGGGAGGGCTGAATCTCGATTGGTGCACTGAGGAAATTCTGCACCGGTATGTTGTTTTCACCAGGAAATGATCGGAGTCACAATTAGCTCCGCGGTACGACCGAACATCCATCACACTTGACGCCCATCTCTTGTTGATAAGGACGTGGTCGATTTGGTTGACGGTATGTGCGTCTGGAGAATTCCAGGTCTGCTTGTGAATGCGACGGTGTGGAAAGCAAGTTGAGCTTACAACAAGGTTCCTGCTGCAAGCGAAGTCAATAAGACGATGGCCGTTATCATTGCATTTTTCGTGGAGGCTGTGTCCTCCAGTGGTCCCCCGATGCCAACTTTCATTCCCGACTTTTGCATTTTAATCTCCCAGTAGCATTTTAACGTCATTTGATGGAAGTGAGTCGAAGAGAGTTTGAAGGCAGGCATAGAACTCGTCTTTTACAGAGTCTTCTTGTACTTCTGTGGGAGCGTGCACATTGATGAGCCAGAGATTGAAAAATCGCGCCTTGATGCGAATCGCACACAGCTTTTCGTTTACGGGTTTGAAATCGGTAACGCGCGACTTAAGCTGCTTACTCACCATAAATGCTACTCCAAACTCCTTGCGGCCCGAAGGTTTGCCGCTTGTAAAAATTGTGTGCGATTTCTTGTCGTTGATCTCGCAACCTAATCAATTTGTTTCCTGGACTGCAGTAATGCTCAGTTTGTATTGTTCGACCTGATGCAGGAGGGCCTTTTCAGCCCCCGGTTTGTTCAGGGAGCGTACATTCCAGGTTCCGAGAGAATAGTCCGTTGTGCGTTTGCGTGGTCGTCGTTGTTGGTCCGTCCAATCCGAGGCTATTGTTCCAGGTTTCTTGACAGAGGTAGTTTTTACAAGGATGAGTTGTCGGCACATCGCTCAACCATTTCCATGGGGGGCCTCGGTGATAGTTGCTTCAGGAGACTTGCCTCGTGCCAAAGTTCACACAACTATGTTGCAGGTCTGACAACGTGGCTGATTCTCTCTAATGACCTGAGACGCTTAGGTGTAATTCAGCCATCAGGCTGCAACTATGCAAGTTTTACTGAGGATAGAGTTACCTCGTTGCCTCAAACCCTCCTCCTTTCTCCGGGCTTGGGACCGGCAAATCACAAGTTAGACTTGCGATCGGCGGAGTTAATTGTACTCGCCAGCTCAGGTGTTAAAGCTACTGGAAGTGCTTTTATTGTATGAGGAGAGTATGCCAGTGGCCAAGATGATTCAGCTCCATGTAAAAATACTGGACCATAAAACCAGATGGAATTTTTGTTGAATTTTGATGGGGTTGTACCTCTGGATAGGACATCAGCTGGGTTTTCTTGTGATTCGACATGCCTCCAATTTTTTCCAACTGTCATTCTCTGAATAGCAGCTACTCTATTAGCTACGAAAGTTTGCTAAGATGACGATGGTTGATTCAACCAGGCCAGCACAATCGTAGAGTCCGTCCAGTAAAATTCTTCGACACAACCTAGATCGAGATCTGCTTTAACCCGGTTGCATAGATCTGCCGCAAGTTTTGCCGCGCAAGGCTCTAAACACGGTATGGTCTCCTTCTTCGTAGGAGCTATTTTCGACTTTGCGCAAAGTAGCCGTAAGAGTAGCAGATTGTCCTTGGTAAAAAAACCGTACATAAACTGCTGCACCAAAGGCCTTTTCTGATGTGTCAGCAAAGGTGTGCAGTTGAATATTTTTAGGGAGATGATGATCAAAAACATGTCGTGGAAATGGAAACTCTTTTAGGTGGTCCAGACTGCTCCTAAATTCTCTCCATTGAAATTCTAGTTGTGATGGAAGTTGGTCATCCCAATCAGATTTGAGCGTCCACATTTGTTGAAGTAGCAACTTGGCAGTAACTACAATATATCTGAATATGCGGTTCTTTTTGTGATTCTGTCTCTGACGGGTACATGTGGTTTCACTTTAAAGACATCTTGCTTGGGGCACCAGGCTAATCCAAGCGTTTTAATACGCTCATCTGAGTCGTCGTTGAAGTTTAGCACGACTTCCATGTCTTGAGGTTGGAATCGTTCAAGCAGACGAGGATGAATTGCGCACCATTTGCGCAGCCGGAAATCACCTTCTTTCAACAATGTAATTAATTCTGTCTGCATTTGAAAGGCTTCTGTTATGCTATCTGAACCCTTCATAACATCGTCCACGTAGAAACCTCGTTAAACGACCTTTGGTCCGAGAGGGTATTGCTTTGATCGTTGTTCTCTAAGTGTTTGTAAGCTTTTGATGGCTAAGCAAGGAGCTGAAGTAGTGCCGTAAGGAATAGTAGTAAGTTGTTAGCACTTGAGCTCTTCCTCAGCGTCATTTCTCCAAAATATGATCGTCATCGTGTAACAATACTTGACGGTACATTTTTTCTATATCTCCCGTAAACACGAAGCGAGGCATTCTGAATCGGAGCAGTATAGAAAACAGCTCGTCTTGAATAACGGGTCCTTTTGCAAGAACATCATTAAGTGATATGTTTGGTGTTGTTTTTGCGGAAGCGTCGGAAACAACCCTCAGTTTAGTAGTTGCACTGTCTGGTTTATACACGAAATGGTGCGGTAAAAAATAGTATGGTGGGTTCAGTTCAGCCATTTTCATCGGCTTCATATGGTTAAGCTGTAGATATTCGTTCATAAATTCTACATATTGCTTCTTGACGTTCTTGTTTGCGGCTAATCTTTTTTCTAATGCAAAAAAACCTTCTTAATGCCGTATCTTTTGACTCACCCAAGCAATCGGTTTCTTCTTTAAAAGGCAGTCTTACAACGAAACGTCCTTGAACATAACCAGATGTTTCCTGCTTGAACTGTCTCGCACCTTTCCTCACTTTCTGTGAAGTGATGTTTCATGTTGGTTTCCTCAAGGCGCCAAAATCGTTCTATTTGCTTCGATAGATTGGTGCAAATATTGCAGCCATTGACTTTACCATCTGCATCGACCACTTTTTCAGTAACAATCGAGCCCAGCAAAGAATTCTGTGAATCTAATAAGGCTTTGCACGTTACAAACTTACTCTCTCCGACGGAAATTCTGACTGCCGCTGTACCAAGTAGCACGTATCCAGGTTTGGCTCTATTAATGTTGGTGGTCAGCGTAGCAGTTTTCGTACTTGATGGAGGTTCTGATAACGTAGTGTCTATTGGTTGTTTCGTCTTCGATAATTCTGGAAGGTGAACCAACGTGTTATGTTTCTTATTGCATTTTAAACAGCCACGAGAAGTACATTGATTTGTGAAGTACCCGGTTTTTAAACAATTCAGACATCGCGATGTCTTGATGAGGTATTGTACTCGTTTAGGGAGTCTCGTGTTAGCATTCAAAGCGAACACTAGTATATCTCTAACAAGCGCGAATTTAGTTGTCTTCGGAAAACAGTTCCATTTTCTGTTTTAAGTTTTACTGACTCATCAAAACTTTATATTTTAATAAGAAGTGAAGTGAAGTTGCGGTTCAGGTTGACAGGAACCCAGGAGGGGAAAAAACGTAGCCGGGAAGATTCCCCGGTAAGACCATTATTAAGGGACCAATTCAAAATGCGCCGTACGGAAAAGACGGTATCAACAAACCAGTTCCAGCTGCTAGCTGACTTGCCAGATGATGATTCCGGTCCGTCACGAAATAACACCCAGGAGCCCAGAAAGGTGAGAGCCCCTCCAATAACATTTGTGGATTTGCAAAGAGATTCCATCATCGCTATGATGGAAAATCTCAAAATTGAAAATTTCGACATCAAAATGATGTCAATAGGCAGGAGACTGTTCCTCAAGACAATTGAAGACTTCGAAACAGTTCGGAAGCATATTACCGCCAAAAAAGTAGATTTTTTCACGCATCAAAGAGCAGATCTCCGTCCAGTTAAAATCGTTTTATCAGGCTTGCATGACTTGCAACCTGAATTCGTTAAAAATATTCTACAGCGCGATTACAAGCTTCGCTGCTTGGATGTGAAAAAGTTCAAGTCGCAGTCCCAAGCACGCGATGATTTCTATTACCTCCTCTACTTGGAGAAGGGGACAAAACTAAGTGCGTGCAGAGAAATAAAATCAATCATGCACACGCTAGTGAAATGGAGTTACTTCTCTAACAAAAGAAACGGCATCACACAATGTAGGAGGTGTCAAATGTATGGGCATGGATCCTCCCATTGTCAGCTACCAATGAAGTGCATAATTTGCAGCGGCGACCATGATCTATCAGAGTGCACGCTTACTGAAGCAGAGGCACATAAGATTAAGTGCTCTAATTGTGGTGAGGCACATGCCAGTAATAACGATCAATGTATTAAGCGCAAGCAATTCATCGAAATCAAAAAGAGCCTGGCGGGGAAGAATTCCAGATCCAATTCCAATAAACGCGAAGAGCCGAAATTTCATGTTGGCGATTTTCCGAATCTCGCACGCCCACGAGCTTGGCAAAACACTCATTCAAGCCCCTTCATAAGCTCACATGAAAGCTCAAATCGTAGTTCAAGTCAAAAGCTTTCATACAGTGCTGTGGCCAAGCAATCCACTTCTCAGCATACAAGAAGCTCCAGTGTACCACGTAATGATTCGTCGGGGGAACTATTACCTGCTGACGTAATGATCTTGCTAGCACAGGAGTTACTTGTAAGCTTGTCAACTTGCAAAACCAAGCATGACCAATTCAATGTTTTAGTTAAGCTAGCCTGTAAGTTTTTATATGACAAAATCTTTAAATATGTTGCTTTGGAATGCTCAAAGCATTAGGAGTAAGAAAGATGAGGCATTTGATCTAGCTGTCAATCAGAAAATAGATATTTTCTTGTTTACAGAAACATGGTTGACGGCGAGAGATAAAATATCTCATCCCGACTACTATATTTATAGAGCAGATAGAATTGATAGGATAGGTGGCGGCGTTGCAATTGCTGTACTTAAAACAATCAATCATAAATTGATTCCAATGCCAAAAACGTCAGCTATTGAGGTTCTTGGTATCGAAATTGATAGTAATTTGAAAATCATTGTTTGCTATTTCCCGGGGACAAAATTAGTCCAGTTTGGAAGAGAATTAAAGCGACTCACTAAGGATCATCGGAGATTTCTGCTCTGTGGAGATCTGAATGCCCGACATAAGTATTGGAATTGTAAGTCTTCCAACAAATGCGGTCGTATACTGTATGAGTTCACGCAAGAGAGAAATCTGCTCATACATTCAACACATAGTCCGACGTTTTTCTCCCCTGCGGGCGCTGGTTCCGTCCTGGATTTGGTTATAAGTGATGGTTTAGTACCTATTACCACGCCTTTTACGCTGCAGGCTCTTTCATCCCCACATCTCCCGGTATCATTTACCATTGAAACCCAAAACGCACCAAAAAATATTATTATGCGGGAGAAATATCAATTCAACGAAACTAACTGGAGTGTTTTTCGCGAACATTTAAATTCGAGTATTTCTCTAGGCGAACTTAACTTAAGCAGCATTAACAGCTCTGATCAAATAGACGCACTTACGGCACACTTAACTGGAACTGTCTATTCTGGAATTGAAGCAAGCACGCCAAAGAAGAGTGTAAGATTACAAAGCTTTGAGATTGATCTGTTCACAAAATCTCTTATGCAGAAACGCAATTCTATCAGGCGTAGTTGGCAGCGCAACAGAGATCCTAACTTAAAACGTTTAACCACTTGGTTGACAGGTTTAATTCAAAAAAGGATCCTCATTCTACGTAACAGCCGGTGGAACAATATGCTTCAAAATCTTGACCATGGCTCGCAACAGTTCTGGAGACTGAATAAAATATTCAGGAAAAGTGCTTCCAATCAAATCCCCATTCTCCACAGCAAAGACAACAAGCATGCTTATTCAAATGAAGAGAAAGCAAATCTGATTGCGAGCACTTTTGAGACATCCCACCAGCTCACAGCTAACATGAGTAACCCTGTTGTAGAATCTATGGTTCAACATGCGATTGCGTCACTTCCAGAAAGACCGTCACCCTGTGCTAATGGATATTGCAAACCAAGAGAAATCATTGCTTTTCTGGGCAAGCTTAAAACGAACAAAGCTCCAGGACATGACGGCATACCCAACAAATGCCTCAAGAAGCTTCCCAGAAAGGCGGTGGTTCTACTTTGTTTTATATTTAATGCCTGCTTGAAGATATCTTACTTTCCGACTTTCTGGAAACAAGCAAGGGTTATTCCAATACACAAGTCAGGCAAGAACCCTGCTTTGCCTGAGAGCTACAGACCTATCAGCTTGCTTTGTTCGCTTGGTAAAATATTTGAGCGAGTGATTCTGAAACGCGTAAAATATTTTTTGGAGTGTGGGCAAATTTTACCCCAATTTCAGTTCGGTTTTCGCGAGGGTTATTCAACCAACCACCAACTATTCCGAGTTACTCACGATATCAAAAGGTCGTTCGCTGAGAAAGAATCTGTAGGTCTGATCACATTAGACATTGAAAAGGCTTTCGACAATGTCTGGCACGAGGGTCTACTCTTCAAAATGATTACTTTTAAAGTCCCTATCTACCTCATTAAAATCGTGCAGTCATTTCTGACTGATCGTGATTTTGCAGTAAAGGTTAATAGCAGTCTTTCCTTGCACCGCGTAATACCTGCAGGGCTCCCTCAGGGATCATGTTTAAGTCCAACCCTTTTTAATCTCTACACAGCTGACATTCCATCAAATCGCCATTCCAAACTGGCTATTTTTGCAGATGACACCTGCATATATACTACCAGCGTTGACCCCGAAACAGCTATATCCAACTTGGAAAATTCGTTTATGCAATTGTATCAATATTTTTTCAGATGGAAGATTAAAATCAATGCTGCCAAAACAAAGGCAATTTATTTTTCAAAAAAGAGGAAAGCATCAAACCTTCCTTCCCGAAGCCTCAACTTATTGGGGCAGACAATTGAATGGGCTGATGAAATTTCCTATTTGGGTATAATGCTTGATAAAAAAACTCACGTACAAGGCGCAGACGGACAATGCTTGCCTGAAGGTCGCAAAAAGCGCACATGCCCTTTTCCCACTGTTAAACCGCAAATCCAAATTGTCACTAAAAAACAAAATGACTCTTGTTGAACAAGTACTACAGCCAGTGATGCTTTACGGAGCACCAGTGTGGGGCATGTGTGCTAACGCCCACATAAACAAACTTCAGATAGCTCAAAACAAGTGGCTCAAGATGATCTGCAATAAGCCGTTTTTCTATTCCACGCGCAAGCTACACATCGAAACCGGAGTAAAGGAGGTAAAAATCCTTATAAAAAAGCATAGGATAAAATTTATTAGAAAATCTAGCCATTGCAACAACGCCCTCATTCAATCTTTTGCACAATCTACTAATATATAGTAATCATACAATAGTTTTAGCACTAGTCTAAAGTAGATTTTAGTTAGATTTAAGTAAGCTTAGTCTAGTTATAAGAAAAATTAAAGCATCTAAATATAAGGTTTTTGTACATTTTTCCTTATACTGACTCATTACTTTAAGTTCAATTAATCTCAGGAATAAGACTAAATTTAGTTCATAGTTGTAAAAGCAAATTGCTTAAACCTCTAAATTAAGTCTCAGCAAACCTGTTAAGTTCTAATTATAATGAATAAATTTGAATTTCAATTTGAATTTGAAAATTTGTACTCGTTTATCGGGCTTCAAAGAAAGAAATTCTTTGCAATGGAATAGTCGATGGTGCTGCTGTGGTGTGCACAAGCAATCTTGTTGGGTGCTTACTGTTAAAACGCTCTTTGATTTTTGATGGCCAGGAGGCCTTTGACGCTTCGATATCTCATCTCTCTGCACTGTTTCCAGTGTATGGAATTGACCTTCAATTAATTGCAGAAAGTCCTCAAGGAATCCGAACTCTTTCGGGTTTTCTAAACTCTGCTCATAGAGAGTGTACGTATTTTTGTCCAAATTTTTGAGCAAAAGATGCAACAAGATTGGATTTCATGTGTCAACGGCAATCTAACGCTTTTTGAGTGCTAGATAACACTCCTTGGTGACGTCGTGAAGCAATTTAACGTTATTTGCACAATCTGAATTTGTTGGGGGCTGATTAAGAAGCTTGTTGAACGTAGCTGTTACTATCAGCCTAGTGTTATTGTACCGACTAACTATGATGTTCCATGCTGTTTCATAGTTGTCAGATGTTACTGACAAGTGTCTGATCAAAGCCCTTGCTTCACCACTTAAGTTGCTTGCCAGATAAAATATCTTCTCAGTGTTACTTAATGGCTGCGTGTGTATGAGTTGCACATACAGGTCATGGAATTGAGTCCATAATAAATAATCACCATCGAAAACTGGTAACGTTAACTTTGGTAGCTTGATCCGGTTGTGTAACAAAACGTGCTGCGATCCCATTATATTTGTTATTGATTGAGGTAAATTGAGCCGTTGTTGAGAGTCCACAATTTTGTCTTGTAATTGTCTTTGCAGCTCATGAGATTTCTCAATATTCCCAAGAATATCTTCCGACGATTCTCCCATTATCAAATTGACAATTTCTTTGAGATCATTCTCAATAGCTGGCAGTCTTTCAATCTTTAGTTGATAGTAGTTCGAACTATCAACTTGGTCTCCTTTACGATCAATAGCGGCCAGATAATACTTTATAGTTAATTCCAGATTGTTTTGTTTTCGAAACAATCGTTCTAACATTTGTTGACCTGCTCCATTAGCAGTTCAAAGTGGCTCGTGGACCACTTCATTTGATGCTCCTGACGAGTAACCCATTTGCTGGCTAGGTCCTCTGATATCAGCAAGCCACGATCAGAAACGAGATTGTAATTTCTCCATCTCTTCAAAGTAGTTCTCTTTGAAACAAGGTTTATTTATTTATTTTTTTATTTATTTATTTATTTATTTGAATCCATTTTAACAGGCTTCATTCCAATTACAAAAATAGAAAAATTAAATAAATTCAAAAGGAGAAAATAGCAAAAATTAACAAATAAATGAAAATATTAGAATATACATATTAGAACTTAAAGCTAATATACAATTAAACATCGAAGAAAGTGGAAAAAAAGTACTAAAATTGAAAAGAAAATCAATCATTACAAGAAGCATTAAGAATTATGTCTTTAATTTGGGACTTAAATTGACAGAGCGTAAGCGGAAAAGGACCAAGGTGAAGATCATTATGCTTCCTGGGCATACGCAATAGCGGTGAGTTGAAATACACTTCAGAACGCGCGAAGGGAAGATAAAACATTAATTGGGATCTATCTGATCGATTGACGTTACGTAAACACAGCATATCACCGAGATCGGAGAGCATAGGGCAATGGAGCAGCTTGAAAAGTAAGCACTCGTCAAGGAACACTCGTCGGGACTCTAATGAAGGAATTCGGAATAAGGAAAGACGATCACTATAACCAAAGTAAGGGATTTTGAATTTAAATAACAGTGAGCGAGTAAACTTACGCTGAACGTGTTCCACTGCAACACTGAGATATTTATGACGAGGAGACGACACTTGACAACAATACTCTAGGATGCTACGAACAAGTGAAAAAAACAAATAGAAAGAGGTAGCGATGCTAGTAAACGAAGAGGAGCATCTAAGAATGAAACCGGACAGACGAGAGGCCTTGGCAGTTATATATGCAATGTGCAGGTCAAATTTGAGTTTTGGATCAAAGTGCACACCAAGATCCTTAAAATTGTTCACAGCCGTAATGGAAGAGCCGTAAAGAGTATAGGAGTAAACAAAGGGTGACATTTTATACGTATAGGACATCTGATGACATTTGGATATGTTCAAAGCAAGTGAATTATTCGAGCACCAGTCGCACAGAGTACAGAGATCATTTTGGAGTTGGAGGCAGTCGTTAGTAGATTCATTTACTCTGAAAATCTTGAAGTCATCAGCAAACAATAGGCAGGGAGAACGAATAAAGGAAGGGAGATCATTTATAAATATTAGGAATAATAAAGGACCGAGAATGGAGCCCTGAGGAACACCGGAAAGCGGACAGAAGGAGGAAGAGGGGGACGAAAGCACAGATACAACACAAGAACGACCAGAAACATATGATGAAAACCAAGACAAAAGAGAACCCGACACCCCATAACTTCGAAGCTTTGCAAGGAGAATTCTGTGGTCAACAGAATCAAAAGCTTTTGAGAAGTCGGTATATACGACATCCACTTGTTTCCGTTGGTCTAAGGCAGAAGCAACAAAGTTAGTAAAAGTAATAAGATTAGAGGTGGGAGATCTCCCTTTGACAAAACCATGCTGTTCCGGAGAAAGGAGGGGATGGAGGAGAGGAAGCAGCCTGTTGGAAACCACTCTTTCGAGAACTTTACCAAAACAAGGAAGGAGGGAAATCGGACGGTAATTGGAAACACAGCTTGGGTCTCCAGACTTGTGGATGGGAGAAATATAAGCAGATTTCCAAGTGGAGGGGAAGGAGCCGGAGGAGAGGCTGAGGTTAAATATAATTGACAAGGGAACACATAAGGACGATGATAGTGATTTGGCCAAAAGGTTAGGGATACCATCAGAACCACAACCAACATTGACATCAAGACATTCGAGTAAGGATTCAATTTCAAGAGGATTGGTGTAAATGGAAGATAGAGAGGATGAAGCAACAAGGGGGATTTCACAGGGCAAGATATGATTATGTTGGGAAAAGAAGGAAGAAAAATATTTTGCGAAGAAGTCGCAAATTTCACGTGGATTAGATGCCGTAGCATTATCGAGGAACATGGAATCGGGGAAGCGATGGGAACTTTTGAGGGAACGGACATAAGACCAAAAGGGTTTTTGATAATTAGAGCAGATAGAGGACTCAATGTTGGAAAAGTAATCTCGGATAGCTAGATTTACGACAGTTTTGGCAGAAGAACGTAGCCTCGAAAATTCGATGAAGTCCTCATGAGAGCCTGTTCGTTTAAATCTAGCTCGAGCGGCATCCTTAGCTTTCAGAGCCGTTGCCACATCACGACGAAACCAAGGAGCATCATTAGGCTTGCGAGGCCGTCTGGAAGGAGTGAAACGGGAGATAAGGTTGGATAGGAAGTTGTGAAATTTTAAGACAAGGTCATTGACAGTGAGGCCGCGAGAGAAGGAGAACCAGTTAACCGAGTTCATTTCAGTTATCATACTAACGAAATCAGCTTTATGAAAGTTAAAGCGCATGGCTCGAGAAGGAGCTCTAAAGGTCAGAAGATCAACTTGAAGTGTGACTGAGAGAGGAGGGTGATGTAAGTCAGCTTGGACATAGGGAAAGCAGGCGGTATGAACACTGATATTATGAGGGGGATATTAGAAAGAACAAAGTCTAGTATTTTGTTATTTACATTGGGAACACAGTTAAATTGGGAAAGTGAACACAAAGATAAAAAGGAAGAGGTTATCAAGGAAATATTTCCGGATGAGATTATATTAGAAAAGTTATGATTCCATATCAGGTTCAGTAAGTTGAAATCACCACATATTAGAGATAAGGCAGAGAGGAAGCTAATGTTGAAGTAGGTGGATAGCTCATCAAAAAATTTATTATAAACCGCAACTGGGGAATTACAAGGAACATAAACTGAAAAAACAATGAGAACTTTTGTGGGAGTAAGGGTAACGCGCACAGCAACACATTCAATAGGAGGAGACGGAGAGAAATCCATACAGAGTGTTCCTTGAAGAGACCTGTGAACTGCAACTAATACACCACCGCCATCGTTTTTACCTGATGTAACTCGATCGCGATCACGGCGGAAGACTGTATGAAACGAGAACAGCTCATTATCGTAGATATCTACTGTTAACCATGTTTCCGACAAACAAATTATATGATCAGAAGAAAGAGTAGAGGAGAGATTCAGAGTGCTCAGCTTGGTCCTAAGTCCACGAACATTCTGGTAGTATACATGAATTGGATTGATCTTATTAATTTCGGAGGAACTGATTCCATTGGTTCCGATTCCTGTTAAGCACACATTGTTTACTAAGGCTAGGGTGTTTACGTTGTGGAGATCTTTGATCTTGTTTGATGAAAATTTTTTCGAGGTCTCCTGGTGAATTCCTTAAACAGTACACCAGATGGCCAGAATTCTTTGTGAAGCAGAAGATCCGTACCAGCAGTTACCGTTATTTTGAACGAAGAAATTTCCTGATTCTGCAGGTTGTCTGGTGTTAGCTTCTTGCAGAGTAGCAGAGGCGGTAAGTAGCCAAGTTTGGCAGTGATATACTCCATGATTGCTTCTGTTGAAGTGTTGTATGCAAAACGCGATACAAACACATGCAAAGGTGGCGAGGCAACAACTAATCGTGGTAGAGTACGAGCCGGTTGATAAGGCTGAGGAAGACTTCCTGGTGGTTCACGATGAACTGCAGTCAGTGCATGATCCGATAGCAAGGAGTCGGAAGATGAAACAGTAAGAACGGCATCAGCATCATTGGCGGAAAAATCGCGTTGTGGCACTGGTGACGCACGCTTATGTTGAACTGGAGGCTTGGATGACGGATAAGTTTGCGCCTGTGAGCTCGGTGAATTCATTCGACGAAGATCCACTGGTGGTACCGATTCTGCCGAAGTAAGAACAGGCCGAGCTTGACTGTTAGGCTGCAGCAGCTGGGGCTGAGTAGAAAGCAGTTGCTTTTGGCTGCGAGTACAAATACCAGTTGGTAGAGGAATTTCAAGAGAAATTGGTGAAGCAGGAGGCGAGAACGTAATCGTTTCACAGGCAGTCGAAGCGAACGTAGATGGACGCTCCGTTAATGCAAATTTAAGGAGCTTTTCGGTCTCCTTGCGGGAATCCTCAAGCTGCTTATTTAGCACGTTGAAAGAAACCTCGAGCGCAGCAAAGTTTCGAAAATTCGCCCTGAGTCTCTCAACGTAGGTTGAAATAGAGAACTTCCGGCATTTATCGCAATAGTAGTGGATGCCGGAGTCCGCGCGATTAATGCAGTCGCCCATGGGTGCAGTGAAACCTGCACATTTTGAGTGAAAGTATAGTCCGCAAAACCCGAAGCAAGTTATTAGAGGTGTTTTATCTGCTTTGTCACAGCAAGTATTGGCAGAACAGAGCGACATGTCCAAAAAATATGTATAAAATTCAGTACAACAAATTTATATAAATGAAAAATCGATACAGCAACGTGGTAGCACTTTTATAAGCAAAAGCACAATGCACAATCTTGGTAGCACTACGACAGAAGGCTGGCAAGTGTCTCGACTACAACCCGGTATTAACTAAGCTCCACGATCGATCAGGTTCGAGAATTTAGCTAAACTTGATTGAAGTAATCACTATGAGCTTAGAAGCACCAAAGCTTTGGAAGCTTGGGATTGAAACACTGATGGACTTTGGTGGGTGATTTGACAAGTGTTTGAGTAACCGCAGCTTCACACCGAGTTTATAATTGTCACTGATGAACGAGCTTATGAACGAGCTTATAAATGTCACTATCGTAAGTACAGCATAAATTTGAACCGGTAAATTAGCAAAGTTATTTATGTCGAATATCTGCTTTGACCAGCCTCGCATGATTCAAAGTGAATTTTTTCCACAATGCGGTCAGGCTTTTCATGCGTTTATCCGCTTATTCACTCGTTTTTCTTGCAAGCGAATCCTTTTTGAAATTGGATGCCATTTGTTCAATGGTTTTTCCAATTTCTTGCTGCCGATTCAACAAATCGCTTAACTCTATTGCGTTTATTTGAACGCCTTTTTATATGTCAACTACTGTATTTTCGCTTGACGACTATGCGCTTCTTTTACAGTCTATGATCTACTGCTGATCAATACAACAAGCACTTCTACTTGTCATATCAATCCGAATTTTAAAACTCTAGCGCACCTGAACCGCTAGAAAACTAATTTTCCAAGAAATGGTCTTTGAGTGACAAAAAAGTGTGGAAAGACGTAACTCACTGTTTTGTAGAATCATATCAACCATTCCTTATCCAAAGCAACAAAACTCAACTATAACACAAATGATGAAAATATTCAGTGCTGGTAACACTTTCCGAACGAAGCAGCAATAAGTTTACCATAACAAGCTCATACTTAAATCAGCTTATCCTTTGAATTTCGTTCTCATCCCAGGATTTCATCGAAAAATTCAGCGGTTAAACGTTGTTTGAGGCTGCCATCCGAAAAATGTTCAAAACTCGGAAAATTTAAAAATTGATTCCTTACTTTTATTGCAACTGCTTCGCATATGAGAACGTAATTTGAAGCATCTGTTGGTGCAAT
>OZ022264.1:171091960-171126960 GCA_963978885.1 Nemotelus pantherinus | reverse complement strand
TGATTGTTCAAATATTGTCGCTATCTGAAAATTTATTTTTCTTCGTAATTATATTATGTACTAAATGAATCGTCGGTGATTTTGTTGTCTATATTAAGGGACAGAAAAGCTACTCTCTAGATATTTGATTTTCGTTTAAAAAAAAAACATTTTCCCTCGCTTATCCGTGAGGCTACGTCTCGTTCCATAGCCTAGCGAACGCACAGGAACCGAACGAGTGGCGCCGTTTTTTTCCCACGAACGTCTGCGGCTGTGATCGGGCAAACCCTAAAGCGTTAAAATTCGCGAGTTGAATTTCGCGAGTTTGAAGTGATGACAATTTTTGTAATCGCGGGTGTGTCGTGACATGTGTCTTTGATTGTTTATGGTGATTTTGTGTTGCATGGTAGTGAGTGTAATTTCACGGGTGTGATGTTCCGTGGTTTATTATGAGTGTAAATTTGATGAAATTTTAACTCTGTAAAATGTATAAATTTGATTATGTTTGGTGTTTCACATAAGTATAAGTTTATACGAGTTTCATATAGCCATGTCGTTGGCAAAAAGGTATTTGGTGGACAAGTTGGTCAAAGATGAGCTGATTTATGAGTTATTTATGCGAAATCTCCCTGCAGATACTACGGATAAATTGCAGAGGTCAAAAAATGCGTTGCCAAACGAGGTAGACAAGACACGGCGGCGTATAATGATGGGGATAGGCTTTGTTCTGGAAGATTCAAAAGAAGTCGAGGGGCTAGACGAAGAAAAAACAATTAAGACTGGAGTACTGGAGTCAAAACCGGCACCGGAGTCAAAGTCTCTTGTAAATTTCGAAGAACCAGCCTTCGGTTCAACCCCAAGGCTTGTCACGGAGGATTTTTCCAAACAACAAAATGTTGTGAAATGGGGGGTTTAGTTCACGGGTGAAACTCCAAGCTCCGTGAGTGCTTTTCTTGAGCGGGTGGAAGAGCTCCGTGTTGCCCGCGGTTTAGCCTCCTTTCAATTATATAATGCCACTGTGGATTTGTTTGAGGGCAAGGCTCTCATTTCGTATAGGGCTAATCAAGACAGGTCCTGTGGCTGGGAAGACCTGCGACGTAAGCTACGGGCCGAATTTCTTCCGGCTGATTGTGATGATCGCCTTTGGGATGAGATTTGGTGGCGTGCTCAAGGGCAAGGTGAGTCTATTGGAATCTATGAAGCCGTGATGGATGGTCTATTCCAAAGGCTAGGAGAACCATGGAGTGGATTCAAAAATATGAAAATCCTACGAAGAAATATTAACCCGTTTTATCAGAGCAAGCGCCACTACGGTGGCGTAGTTACCGATCGCATTGCTAGGCGGTATGTGATCGGTAACTACGGTAGCTCTTCAAAAGCACATCAACGCTGAGTTGGAGGAAATATTGAAGTTGGGAGTAGTAGAACCATCCTCCAGTGCATGGTCTTCACCAATTTTGATGGTGAAAAAGAAAGATGACACATATCGTTTTTGTGTAGATTTTCGCAAAGTCAACCGGGTGTCTGAAAAGGATGCATATCCTCTACCCTATATTTCAGTTACGTTGGATAAGTTACGGGACGCAAAATATCTTTTGACTCTAGATATCAAGACCGCCTACGACTACCCATGGCGGAAGATTCCCGTCAGTTCATCGCTTTCACAATTCCAGGTAGGGGTTTCCGGCTACGTGGCAGCGGTTGATTGATCGTGTTCTGGTCCTGTTTTAGAACCCTACATTTTCACGTATCTGGATGATATGATCATTGTCACCCAAACGTTCGACAAACACTTAGAGATAGTCCAGGAGGTGTTTAAACGGCTGAGAGAGGCAGGCCTTAAATTGTCCCGGAATAAGTACCGTTTCTGTCGTCCCCAACTAAAATATTTGGGATATCTAGTTGATAAAGACGGTTTAAGCGCCGATTTCGAGAAAGGTGAAAGCGTGATTAATATACCCAGACCCCAATTTGTGAAACAGGTTCGACAGTTTTTGGGTATGGTATCATGGTACCGGCGGTTTATACCGGATCATTCATCATTGGTGTCACCACTGACGGATCTGCTTCGGAAAAACCAGCGTTTTCAGTGGACTTCAGAATGTGAACTGGCTTTCAACAAATGCAAATTGAAATTGGCTTCTGCTCCGATTCTGTCGTGTCCAGACTTCAACTTACCATTCATTGTCCAGACGGATGCGTCAGACGTCGGTTGAGGAGCAGCGCTAAGTCAAGTTTTCCCGGAAGGTGAAAGAGTTATTTATTATTTGAGTCGTTCCCTAAACAAAACAGAGAGGATATTCGACTATTGAAAAGGAATGCCTGGCCGTTTTGTAGTCGATAGAGAAATTGCGGCCATATATTGAACGCACTGAAGGATCCGGCAGGAAGGCTCACAAGCCTCAGCAGTTTGATTTTAACGCTGTTCACCGAAAGAGGAAAGAACATTTAGTGCCAGACGCCTTATCGAGGTCGGTTCCTGAAGTAGCGGCAGTTGTTATGGATAGGTTGTTAGAGGATAGATGGGAATAAGGAATGATGGATAAGGTAAAGAACAATCCAGATCAATTTAAACACTAGCGAATAGAGGGAAACTTGTTGTGGAAAAGAGTTTCCAATGATTGGATCTCATTTGGATCTCAAAGGAAACTTATGTACAGAAGTGATTATCAGAGGGGCAGGAAAAAGGTTCTACAAGAATGTCACGATGAACCAACAGCGGGACATATGGGTGCAAGTCGCATATACGGTTGGGTGGCACAGAGGTATTTTTGGCCTAAAATGCGTGCCAATATTCAACGGTATGTGGCCAGATGTAAAGTTTGTCAGGCCACCAAAGTAGAGAGGCGAGGGAGATTATCTGTATCGATTTAATCGGTCCTTTGCCTCGATCGATGCAGGGTATTACCTATATTTTAACGGTAGTTGATTACTCTTCAAAATTTTCTCTATTTTCACTAAGGCAGGCCACGGCTACACAAGTTTCCAGACTACTCGAAGAAAGGGTCTTTTTACTGTTTGAGTCCCTGCGGTAATAGTGTGTGATAACGGGGTACAGTTCAGGTCCAAGGAATTACAGACTCTCATGTTGTCATATGGTACCTGGTTGCAATATACAGCCTTCTATCACCCTCAGGCTAATCCGGCAGAGCGTATAAATCAAAACATTAAACGTATGCTGCGGGCGTACATCGGCAAAAATTATCGGAAGTGGGATCGTGGTTGACCACAGATTGGGTGTGCGCTACGCACTTTCACACACGAGGCCATGGGAGCCACACCTTATTTTGTGAATTTTGGTCGAGATATGATTGTTTCGCGAAAGGGACCACAACCTCCATGCGAGGATGAGTTAGTCAGTGACCCGGTGCAGAGAGCGGAGGGACTGACGAAAATTCGGGAAGTAGTACTTCAACATCTAAAAGAGGCCGCAGGGAAGAGTATGCAGCGATATAACCTCCAGAAAAGGATTCTTCCATTTTTTGCAGATGACTTGGTTTGGAGGCGTAATTTCGCCCAATCCGATGCAGCTCAATTTTATTCCGCGAAACTAGCTTCAGAATATTTGGGACCTTTTAGAATGGTACAGCGTGAAAATTCATCAATTTTTAAGTTTGTGGATCTGGAAGAGCGTGAGGCAGGACGCTGGCATGTCAAGGATCTTAAACCGTACGTAGACTGAGATAGCCTTACAGAGATATAATAAGCATGAATAAACACGTTAAAGGTTTCGTGATATCCAATCAAACAAAAACAATAAAAAAAAAAGACAAATAAAAAAATTGTAAATTTTACAAGTTGCGAATATTGTTTTCGTTCCGTCGAGACATCTTTTGATTGTTTTTTTTATTTTCGGTAGTTTAAGTAACTGAATTATCTTAATTGAACAGAAATTATGAAGTAACGTATGATAAGTTTTAGTCTGTCAGTGTATCATCAATTGAATTTCAGGAAATTCTTTTCGTGAGGGGGAAGATGTTACGGATTAGATGTTTGGGGAATGTTTTAAATGGTTAATTTAGAGGAGAGTCACTTTTGGACCAATTCCTGGTTAAGTTTGCTTTATATCACCAACGGTTTATTTGAAACAAGATTAATGTTTATTACTAATGTTGCTGCCAAATTCAGTTTAATACTTTGATGTTTGTATATTGAAAATTCAGTAAGCTGAGAAATGAAAAAAACAGTTGTGAAAAATTGAATTGAAAAAAAAAATTTAGAAGTTGAGTGAGTTGAGTTTCAGTCTGAAAGTAGGCAAGTAGCCATAGAAGAGGGTAGTTGTCGTTGAGATTACATATTTGGAAGAAATTGCAGCAAACGAGCTAGAGAATTGTAACCATAGAAGAGGGTAGTTGTCGTTGGGACTACATATTTGGAAGAGATTGCAGCAAATGAGCTAGAGAATTGTAACCATAGCAGAGGGTAGTCGTCGTTGGGACTACACATTTGGAAGAAATTGCAGCAAAAGAAAGGAAAAATGGTCTTGGTGTCAGCGCTGAAGAAAAAGTTATAAACGGAAAGACAGACTCGAAACTATCTCAAGTGGTAAGAAAAACTACGAGTTTTAGACATATTTTTCAGAGTTTACCGCGAACAGTTTGAAATCTGAATTCAGTGGAAGCTAGCCATTCCGAAGTGCGAGTAGTTATCTGAACATTTATTTTTCTTCGTAGTTATATTATGTATTATATGAATCGTTGGTGATTTTGCTGTTTTTATAAAGGGAACGAAAAGTGACTCTCTAGATATTTGATTTTGGTTGAAAAAAAAACATTTTCCCTCGCTTATCCGTGAGGATACGTCTCGTTCCATAACCTAGGGAACGCACAGGAACCAAACGAGTGGCGCCGTTTTTTCCCACGACCGTCTGCGGCTGTAGTCGGACGAACCCTCAAGCGTTCCCCGCGGTATTGCATGACAACAGTTTGGTGTGGTGTCGAGTCCAAAGCGATGCAGATAATACCGATAATCGCCATGACCGATCAAGAATTAAGCTAGATCATAGCTTGTTTCTCCGTGGCTTTTTGAAGCCCATTGCGAAACGTTGGGGATTGATTTTTACATCTAACGCCCATTTTGCGCCTCTTCCCAGATACTCTGCCATGAGCGCATTAACACTAGCCTTTGAATCTCTCTCGTACTTGCTGTCCGTGCTTCGTTTTTAAAGAGTCGAAACGCTTCATCCGCAATTATTTCGATGGGCAGCATACTGGCTATAACACGCGTTGCGTCATAGGACGTCGTTCTAAAGGCGCAGCAAGTTCGAAGTGCTATCAGTCGGTAGGCTGCTTGCGTTTTTCGGCGATTCGATTTTATGTGTAGCGCTGGTGCCCACACTGGTGCTGCGTACATTAGAATAGAGGTCACAACTCTTGATATCAAAAGCCTTCGGCTTTGCTTCGGGCCGCTAATATTGGATAGCATTCTAGCGAGTGCTGACCCGACAACTGATGCCTTCTTCCCAGCTTTCTAAAGATGGGGTTTGAAGCTCAGTTTGCTGTCAATAATTACGCCAAGGTATTTTATAGCAGGCTGCGAGGTTTTTATACAGTCACCAACCTTTATTGGTGCTACTGGTAGTTTCCTCCGCTTCGTGATTAGTACCGTTTCCGTCTCATGGTTGGCTAGTTTGAGCCCAGCGCAACTAAGCCGTGATTAAATCGCTCAGATTGCTTCGATTGGGTAAATTTTAACTTCTTCAAGGTGACGGGTTGGAATCACGATACCAATATCGTCGGCGAAGCCTACCACCACCACATATCTGGGTACTCGTAGCCTAAGTATCCCGTAGTTCATTACTTTTCAAAGTAGTCTGCCAAGGACAGATCCCTGTGGTACTCCCGCCATTACTAGGTAGAGTTTTGGTCATACGTCTGAAACGTAGCGTAAGGTTCTTTCCTTGAAGTAGTTGACGATTATAGATGCCAAATAGCGTGACACTCCATAATCGACCAGAGCGCCTGTAATTCGGCTCTACCTCGCAGAGTTAAAGGCATTATTTACGTCTTACGTGACCACGGCGCAGCATCTTCCTTTATCTCTCGCGTTCATTGCCATGTCCGACACCATTCTGACAGCGTCCACAGTTGATCACCCTTTTCGAAAACCGAATTTTCGATCCGATAGTACGCTTTTGCTTTCGATTTCTGACAGCAATCGTTCATATATCACTCGCTCGAAAATCTTTCCCATCGTATTCAGCAGGCATATTGGCCTATAAAATGATGCCTCCCTAATAGGTTTATCCTGCTTGGGCAGGAACATCAGTTTCTGCTGCTTCCATTGCTTGGGAAAAACGCCTTCCCGTAGGCACGTTGTGAAAGTATCAGCAAAGACATTTGGCTTCCCCTATACCGCCAGCTTAAGTGCTTTGTTCGGTATCGCATTCAATCCGGGTGAGTCTGGGTGCCAAAAATTATTCTCTGCTTACTGCCGGCACATTTTGAGGGTCTACCTGTATTACCGGTAGCTATTCTGTGGGAATAACGTTATGACTATTTCCTGGAGCATCTTCGGACACTTTATTTGAGAAGAACTCTTTTGCTTTATTCTAGTCATAACGGCCATGTATGCTCCACCCCATGGATCGGAATCAGCCTCGTTACACAGCTTTCTGAAGTGCTTTCTCTTGTTCTTAAAGCTAGAACTACACTGGTCTCACGTAACGTGAGCTCACGTGTCGTCACATCAGCTGACCATACGTGTGATAGATCTGCAGTACCATTTTGTATGGTTAGAACTACACTGGCGACACGTCACACGGCTCATGTGAGCTCACGTGAGCTCACGTTTTTGATAATCTGCAAATTCAGATTTTTGAGCTCACGTGAGAGCACGTTTAGCCAATATTTTTACCGCATGGTATTTGATTTGTTTGAAATGTATAAGGTAAGTGATTTGTTGCAAATGTATAAAATGAATACTTGTGAAATGGCGAAATACATTGATGCTGGTAAATTGTGGGAAAAAATTGTAACAGAATTTTTATGTGCGCAGCAAAATTTAGTCAAACCTCAAACCGTCGATCAGGAAATGCAACACACGTGAGCTGCTAGCATGAGACAAGTGTATTTCCAAGCGTGAGCTCATGCCTCCACACGCATAACGTGACGACACTTGAGCTCACGTTACGTGAGACCAGTGTAGTTCTAGCTTAACGATCGCAAGTTGAAGGTTCTTTCGGACGTACTTGTACTGGTTCTGCAAGTCCGCGTAGTCTGGAGTGTTCCTGTGGCGCTGGCTACGTCGTCTAGCTTCCTCCTCCTGGATTTTTGCATTCCACCAATAATTTGCCTTCCTGGCCTTGTGGAGAGAACGCCGTGGCATGGAGGCATCACATGCTCACTGTATCTCGCGATGATTCACGCGGCCTTTGTCAACGCAGTTCCGTCCATTTCCATATCAGGAAGTAGCATTTTCCGGAACATTTCTTCATCTAGCTTTTTTGATGACTAGCCAACCATGTTTTTTTCCTTGGAACTCGTACATATTGTGTTTTTGTTACGTACGTACACGTGTTCACCGTAGCTATTGTGGCCAGATGGTCACTGTACGTGTAGTGCATGCTAACCAACCATTGCAAGTCCTTCACTAGAGCGTCGCTCACAAAAGTGAGGTATACGATGGATTCAAGCTCTCGCCTACTGAATGTGTTGGCATTCCCATTATGTGCGAGGACAATATTTAACCGCGAAAAAGTTTCCAATAAAACTCGTCCCTTAGCGTTGGTTTCTTGCTTCCCCACTCCTCAAACCAGGTGTTAAAGTTGCCGCCTATGAGCTTCGGATTGTGCCATTTTGCCTCCATTGCTACGCTGTCCAAAAAATGTTTATATTCTGCCAATGTCAAACTTGGTGGTGCGTAACAGCTATATATATAGATGCCATGAATTTAAGCTCATACGTATCCATTCCCCGGTTGTTGCATTACATCCTGGAACCCCCAATTCCCGCACGCCCATACTGCGGCTTTACTACTTGTATCCGTCGCCCAGACGCCACTATGAAGATTTCGATGCTGCTCGCAAATTATGGCGACGTCTGCTCTAAGCTCGTAAAGTGAATGCAAATCCTGCACTGCTAGACAATGATTGAGATTCAGCTGTATGATCTTCACTTTCGTCTGGAGTTTAACGCCTTCTTGAAAACTAGACACATGCTGCTACCTGCAACGTGCTTGTTATCGCAGCCTTCAGTTTCCCTGCTGAAGAGACAATTCGGATCCTTATTGCAATTTTTGGCAACGTGACCTTCTTCTCCACATCTTCGACATAGCTTTGATAGATCCTGCGGGTTTCTACAGTTGTTCGCTTTGTGTCCGAATTCGAGGCATTTAAAACACCTTTGCAATGAAATCTGCTCCCGTTATCTATAAATTACCCTCCCAATTCGGACTTTGCCTGCTGCTAAGGCCTAACGTGCTTGGTCAGCCGCAAGATGTGTAGTGGCAGTTTGAGTACCCCTGAAAGATCTTCTAAGACCCGCGATATTTGATTCCTCCACGTTTGACAGCCCCAGTTGGTCCTTCAGAGCACTGCAGATTTCCTCTTATGTAGTGATCTCATCCAGATCTCGGCATTCAACTGCTACGCTGGCAGTTCACTCGTACATTAGCCTTTTCTCCAAGAGAGGTCTGAATTTTCGCCTTGAATTCTTCATGCTCGGATCCGACAGATTTGAGTTCGAGCAGCAGGCAGCCTGTCTGTGTCCGTTAAATGCGGGTCACGTTGTCACTTAAGTTTTTTAAAGAAGGATCTCCCTTGACTGTTCGCAGGACGTTCGTGTAGGTAACATCCTCCTTAGCAGTGATAATCATTGCCTCCGGGCGGGGCCTCCGTTGCAGTTTTTTTTTATCTCTCGACCTTGGTCCACATTTCACTTATTTGCTTGGCGTTTCCACCCACCAGTTGCACAGGTTCTTTATTGCTTTTTTGTCCCAGTTTGGCACTGGAAAAAATCTTCTTTGGTGTCCTCGCCCTCTTTTTTTAGGTGTAGTTTGTCGCTCGCGTAAATCAGCCGCTTCCTCTCTTGGCAGCTTTTGCACTTCAATTTTTTCTGTTCGTCAATCAGCACTAGCTCTCAGGCCTAGCGGAGTGGATTTTACTCTGGCAGGTGCCGTCGGTGTAGTTTGCGTACCTGTTTCTACCTTGACTTGAGCTTGCATTATCCGATGTGCCATTTGCTCATCTCTCACCTTGTTGTTGGTCGATCTTATTGCCCGTATCCGCTCCTTAATCGCGTTGTGAACGTTATGACGCGGGTTTACATACTCTATCAGGTCAACAATGAGGTTCCCTAGTTTTGTGAACACATCCATTACGGGTTCGTTGCTGTCTTCAGTAAGGGTGTTACTCAGTTTTGAGAGTGCACTGTCCTGTGATGTCGGAGATCGACGTTGAAGCGTGCAGCGTTGAAACGGATTCTCCATTTGTATACTGATGTTTCGCTTTGTAATATTGAGCGTTAAAGGAGCCAAGCTGCCCGCTCCTTTAACGTTAGGGTCCGCTGCCGACTCCCTTCCAGCTATGCTGGAAGATAGCCTGCTGGAAATCACGGTTCTTTCCGACGTTTGAACGTATATCCTCGTTAGAATTTTCTACTCCTTTACTTCCATCATTGGTTTATTATTCTGGGTTCCTTCCCATAGCCTTTTATACCTGCGGCCAAGTTAGACGCATAGTTGAAGGACGGCGCCAACTCGTTCTGTCATAGAGAGCTCATTGGGTTTCTAAGGCATTTCCGCCCCACCCTCCTTCTCTACCGCTCTCGCTCAGGGATTGCTTATTTGTTATTCGCAGCTAGCCTTCATTACTGTAGGCCATCCATGATCCGCGACCTATGACCCCCTCAGAAGTTTGAGTTACGCCCTGTATCTATCCATCTATCTACCTATCTATCTATCTATCTATCTATCTATCTACCTTTCTTTATGAATTATACTATCTATCTATTGCTGTGACTAAGAACAAACAAATAATAGATCATAGTTATCACTTAAGAAATATATTATTATGACTAAAAACAAGCAACTAATAGATCGTAAGAAATAGTTACCACAACATCATTATCATCTAAGAAACAACGATCAAAATTATATTGTCTTATCAGGCATGCATGCATACAAGCATGCAGTGACACATCGAAACAACATGTTATCTATAGTGTGAATAGAGTTTTGGGTACAAAATGGAATCAATTAGAAATATAGAGTGAAAAATGCAAGAAGTGTTGTTTGCTTAATAAGAAATTATACTGTAAGCTGGGGGCTCAAACCGGTTTTAAAGACATTTTTATCCTGCGATGATGAAAAAAGAATAAAATAAATTCAAAAATTCCACGGGAAGTAGGATTTCCAGCACAACAAGCTTGAAAAAAGTGAAAAACAATCAGCAAACACCGTAGTGTAGGTCCTCAAATATTGAATAATACTTTCAACTGCAGAAATTCACAGATCCTGAAACATTGAACAGTAAATTTTTCAGCCAGTCTTTGGCATCAAAAGAAGTAAAACCTGGATCTATTACGGAGCCTGCGGACTCAAAAGAAACAAAAAAATTTTGATAATAACAGAAACACAACAGAAAATACCAAAATGGAGCAACAAATAGCCCAGCACAAATAGCAACATTAATCGGAACCATGCAACAACAACAGAAAGAATTTACCCAAAGGTTAGCATTAGTGGAAAAAACTGTAAACAAACAACAGCAATTGTTATACACGAAGACATTCAACTTAATATTGAAGATGCAGGAGATATTGATTTGGAACTATTTAAACCTTTGCCAAAGGTTGACGCGCATAAAACCCAATAAAGATAATGAAGATCGCAAGTATGGACATTTATGGAGGCAATAAAAACTCTTAGCTACCATCCGAGGTACTATAGCGCCCTAGGAATCGTCAGAACAAAAATCACAGGACCAGCCGCTGATATTCTAACCATTAACAACACCAAACTGAATTTTTATTCAATAATCAACCGGTTAGATTACACTTTTGCTGATCAACGTCCCTTATACGCTTTGTTGGACGAAATGAAGAAAATCGTGCAAGGTAGAAAAACACTTGCAGAGTTTCATAGTGAAGTATCCAAAGCACTCAATCTAGCATTATCCAAAATTAAAATAATTGGTGACCAAAACAACGAAGCAATGAAATACTACGCCATCCTGGAAGTAGTTAGAACATTTATTCTTGGACTAAATTCCAAATACACCAGCGGGACATTACACAGCAACAGCCCAAATAACTTGGAAGCAGCATATGCAATAGCGGATACAATATATCACGACCACGTAAATGAACAGTTCCAGATCCAAGCAACTTCATCAAGATTCAACAGAAATCACAATTAAATCCAGAACACTCACCCGAACCCACATTGAGACGACAGACACCAACATCAATACAAGGCAAAAATATGGATGCAGAGAAATAATTTTGATGCAAGAAATTCCAAAAATCAACCTCAACAACAACAACCTACTCCAGTACCAATAGACGTGGACAACATCATATGGTATGTACAAACAAATAGAAATAATTGTGCTGTAAATCGTAGCTATAACAACTCAAATCAGAGAGATAAGGTACCTAGTAATACAAACATGACTACATCGCAAAATAAAATGCATAGAATAAATCAGACTAGAATGGAAAATTTAGAATCGGTAGATTTCGTTAACTACGTAGAACAGTTTGAATCAGGCAGTACTTTTTTAGGCGACTAAACGGGCTAACCTGCATTCAAACGAAAAGCGGTCTTACAGGCACGCCCGTTACACTACTAGTGGACACAAGATCTACTAATAATTATATAAATTCAACATGTAAAATTGGAAAATCAATTAAAATAAAATCTTCCAAAACTAAAACTTTGCATGGCTATTCAGTCATAGATTCAAAAAACTCTAGCGCACCTGAACCGCTAGAAACACTCATGTTTGAAGAACAGTAGAAGAATCGTGTAGGTTTTGAGTGCATATTCCACCACATGAACTGCTTATTACGGCCAAACTGTTTCAAACGCCACGTTTTACTTTGGTCTCAAGAATGCATTATAACTCATATGGTGGAAGGTTTCAGATATTACCACTGGCATGAATTTCAACGTTTATGAGAGCAAAACACGGGTTAATTATATTCGTTATCAGTTGCTTATTTCACAAAATTTTGAAAGCAGCATCTCATATAACATCAATAAAGAAAATGCTCAGTGCCTGCAGCACTGTAACTGAAGTTGGTGTTTGGGGCTGCGATCCGAAAAATTTGCAGAACTTTGGGAATTGAAACATTGGTTGTTTATCTTCATTGTAAATGTTTCCGGTATGAATACTTACTTTAAGCATTTAATGATACAAAAGTCGCACAACCGACTCGTGCTGGCACCCTTCTGCCAGTATCAAAGCCAAGAATATATCACATCTGCTTCACATTGCTTAATCACATTCGAAGTTATAGGAGTATAAAGAAATTTAGGGTTACCTGCAGCGAGTTTTTTCAAATAATCGAAAACTTAATATTTGCTGTTTATTGTCATTACAATATCATTACCATTTGAAAATTCTACGATAAAGCCGCTTAATAAAGATATTGCAATTAAACACAAAACCAACAATAGCTGGCAACCCTATCGTGGCTTTTCAACTAAATTTGGCTTGGATAATGTTTATAATAGGTTCCATTAATTGTATGAAATTCGTATTCATTTCATGACTGCACTGGAAGTTATAGGGCAAAAAGAATTTTCAAAACCAAAGACACAAAAATTACCATAGCTGGCAGCACCAATCAAATGGTTAACCAAATTTCCACCAAACACAGATTGGAGTAAGTTTCAGCTACTGTGTTAATTTCATGAAAATCTAGTAACTTATTCACATTTCATAGGGAAAAAAAACAGTTTTTTTCTATGTAATTTTTCAAGATGGCACCACTGGCACAGAGTTGCCCACAATTCAAAATCGCTTCTATCAGTTCTGGTCCTACTTAAGTTCAATGCATTCTGTAAATTTCAGCTGTATGTGATTATTGGTTCGTGAGTTCCCGTGAACAGAAGTTTTTGATGCTAAAAATATAGGTTAACTGGGAAAGGGTTACCGTTCTTGTCCGACATGAAATTTCCAAAGTTTTTCTTTGAACGTGTAGATAAAGCATAAGATTTGTAAACAGATTGGTTTTATTGTAGGAAACGGACAGTTTTTGGATATTCGATGGTTTGAATGTTTTCACTTTCAAATATTTTTTTTCAAATTTAAGACACCAAAATTATCATAGCTGGCAGCTACAACCGAATTTTTCGACCAAATTTCTACCAAACGTGATTTAAAGTAAGGTCCAGCTACTGTGTGAATTTCGTCAATCAGAATTTAAAGGGCTAAAAGCAGTTATCTTTTTTAGTGATTTTTCAAGATGGCGCCACTGGCACAAAATCGCCCGCATTTCAAAACCACTTCTGTCAGATCTGGTCCTATTTAAGACCAATACATTCTGCAAATTTCAATTAATTCTGCTTATCGTGAGTTTCCGTGAACAGAAATTTTTGATGCTAAAAATATAGGTAAATTGGGCAAGGGTTACCAGACGTGCCCGTTATACCATATATAAATTTTTCTTGTCTATGTGAACATAGCACAAGATTTATATATGAGTGGTTTTTTTTTGAAGAAGCGCAATTTTTTCAAGAGAGACGATGATTTGGAGATTTTCACTTTCAGTGCCTGCCCTAGCTACACAGTTGCCAGCACGGTCATAAAAAGCTACATAAATCTACAACTAAATAATACCAATATGTCCAGAGAATTGCGTTGTGATTGAATAGCTCTGTCAAAAGTAATCGCAATTTAAAAATTTTCAAATTTTCCCGTTCTCTTTTTAGGCACATAGCGCACACATGGGGTTAAAAAATTCCCAAACATTATACGATTCACATGTAAAACACGTTCGAAATTTATTTCGTCAACTTTATTTTTGCGAAAATTATTTGTGTACGGAATAATAGGTATATTAAAAATATCACTAAAATGGCCACTGGCGCCAAAGGGTTAACAATAATTGACATTTAGTGAGACTTGGATCTATTTTGCATATACACCAATGTATGTTGAAACTTTCAGCTCAATCGGATGGCGGGTTCCCGAGATTGTCCACTGAAATTTTTTGATGATGATGATATATATATATATATATATATATATATATATATATATATATATATATATATATATATATATATATATATATATATATATATATATATATATATATATATATATATATATATATATATATATATATGGACATATGAATTTTTGGCCGAATCGATTTTAATACTAATGTTCGTTGAACATTATTAAAAAAGTAATTACCATGTATGGGCATCGCCTAACTTTCTTCGAAATCACTGAACTTAGCGAATTTGACATGATTCTTGGAGAACAAGGACTACGCCAAATGAAGGCAGACATAAATTCATTTGATTATAGCTTAAAATATCAGAAAAGGAAAATTTCAGAAGCAGAACCAAAGATTAATTATACTATTCATAATGAAGAATTCAAAGAATGAACTTACGAAAAGAAATAATTATATTTGTGAAACATTGCCTTTTACGACCACAATACAGTCATCAATTAGGACTGAATCAGAAGATCCGATATGGACAAAGCAATATCCATATCCCATGTCTGATCACGACTTTGTCAGAAAAGAGATTGAAAAATTTTTAAGTGACGGTAGAATCCAACCAAGCAAAAGCCCACATAGTTCACCTATATGGACCGTTCCAAAAAAGGGCATCGATAACCAAGGCAGACTCATAAGACGGATAATTGGTGATTTCCAGAAAATTAATTCTCATACAATTACTGACAGATATCCTATTCCGGATATCAATATGACTTTACAAAATTTTGATAAGGGAAAGATTTTTTCCACAATTGATTTGTAATCAAGTTTGCACCAGATATTATTTCAAGAACCTGACCGAGAAAAGACAGCATTCTCTGTCAACGGTGCGAAGCATGGATTTGTTAGGATGCCATTTGGACTAAAAAATGCCCCATCCATATTTCAACGATGCGTCGACGACATTCTTAGACCCTTTATTGGCAAATTTTTATATGTTTATATTGACGACGTGTTAATATATTCTTCTATACCTGAAGAACACATGGAACATCTCCGGATTATAATCAACGCATTACACAATGCAAACATGAAAATTCCTTACGAAAAGTCACATTTTTTCCAGGATTCAGTTGAATACCTAGGATAAATTATAAAACATAACAGGACAACAGTTGGCAATAAAAAAAGTCGAAACTATAAAAAATTACCCACAACCTAAAACTTTAAAAGAATTGAGATCTTTTCTAGGACTTGCCAGTTATTATAGAAAATTCATAAAGAATTTTGCCAAAATTACAAAACCGTTGACCATTCGTTTGAGAGGAGAATTAAGAATGTTTTCAAAGAATCATAATACCAAGACAATCGTACATTTGGACACAGCAGTAGTAGAAGCTTAAGAAAAAATAAAAAAACGTATAACAAGAACAGGTTGAACTTTTCCAACCAGATTTCTCTAAACCTTTTAACTTAACAACTGATGCAAGCAATTTTGCTATTGGAGCAGTTTTAGCATAAAATCGTCAACCAATTGCATTTATTTCACGAACATTAAATGAAAAAGAGTTACTTACAATTGTATGGTCTTTACAAAAACTTAGAAATTATTTATACGGTGTAGCAAACTTAACAATTAACACGGATCACCAATCATAAATTTTTTCTATTTCTGAGAAAAATCCCAATACAAAACTAAAACGATGGAAAAATTTAATTGAAAAATACGGTGCCAAATTCGTTTACAAACCGGGACACCAGAATGTTGTAGCCAATGCACTTTCGCGTCAACAAATCAATAGCACTTCAGATTGCTCAAACCATTCACAACAAATCTCACCAAATGAAATTATTAAAACTCTAGCGCACCTGAACCGCTAGAAACACTAATGTTCAAAGAACAGTAGAAGAATCGTGCAGGTTTTGAGTGCATATTCCACCACATGAGCTGCTTATTACGACCAAACTGTTTCAAACGCCACGTTTTACTTTGGTCTCAAGAATGCATTATAACTCATATGGTGGAAGGTTTCAGATATTACCACTGGCATGGATTTCAACGTTTATGAGAGCAAAACACGGGTTAATTATATTCGTTATCAGTTGCTTATTTCACAAAACTTTGAAAGCAGCATCTCATATAACATCAATAAAGAAAATGCTCAGTGCCTGCAGCACTGTAACTGAAGTTGGTGTTTGGGGCTGCGATCCGAAAAATTTGCAGAACTTTGGGAATTGAAACATTGGTTATTTATTTTCATTGTAAATGTTTCCGGTATGAATACTAACTGTAAGCATTTATTGATACAAAAGTCGCACAACCGACTCGTGCTGGCAACCTTCTGCCAGTATCAAAGCCAAGAATATATCACATCTGCTTTACATTGTTTAATTACATTCGAAGTTATAGGAGTATAAAGAAATTTAGGGTTACCTGCAGCGAGTTTTTTCAAATAATCGAAAATTTAATATTTGCTGTTTATTTTCACTATAATATCATTACCATTAGAAAATTCTACGATAAAATCGCTTCATAAAGATATTGCAATTAAACACAAAACCAACAATAGCTGGCAACCCTATTGTTTCTTTTCAACCAAATTTGGCTTGAATAATATTTATAATAAATTCCATTAATTGTATGCAAATAACCATAGCTGGCAGCACCAATCGAATTTTTCAAAAAAAATTCTATCAAACAGAGTTTAGAGTAAGGTTCAGCCACTGTGTCAATTTCATGAAAATCTGGTAACTTATTCACATTTCATACGGTAAAAAGCAGGTTCTTTGTAATTTTTCAAGATGGCACCACTGGCACAGAGTTGCCCACAATTCAAAATCGCTTCTATCAGACTTGGTCCTACTTAAGTCTACTGCATTCTGTAAATTTCAGTTGTATCTGATTATTGGCTCGTAAGTTCCCGTGAAAAGAAGTTTTTGATGCTAAAAATATACGTTAACTGGGAAAGGGTTACCGTTCTAGTCATAGGCGCGCCGTAGGGGGGGCCGGGACCCCCCCAGACCCTAGGTTGGCCCCTCCCAGAAAAATAAATATTTGCAACAGCAGACACTTACATTTTCGCCTCTTAGGTTTTTGTGGTTACAGCAAGAGGTGAGTAGTGTAGTAGTGTAAGCCTATACCAAAGCATACACACTACTTATAACATAGAGACTGTGTTATTTGCGGTATTAATTACGATGTTATGGGACTTATTTCGAGAAATGGACGGCAATAAGTTAAACGTTAAGAAAAAGATGAAAAGCACCTCGCCAATCATCCTTTTTTTATTAAGATTATCTGTTCATTCCTACTAGGCAATGTACAGGTATTTAGGTAAGAACACTTTTATAAACTGGCGTTTTATGCAATTATGTTTTTTCACAAAACATAGTCTAAGTATTAAAATAGTAGACAATAAGGTAATTAACGTAGAATACAATTTTCGAAGTCATCTGGCACTTTTATGCTATCTATGACCTACTTGGTTTACACTCAGGTTAAATGTGTGTGAATTTTATTATAATTTGATAACTGCATCGGAAGCTATAAGGCATAGCACTTCAATTTCACCGAGCGTTTTTTCATAGTGACACAGCCGCCACATGGTTCTTATTATATTCATTAAACTTTTGTCAGGCCTGTATCTACTCAAGACTAGTATATCCTATGAATTTTATCCGATCGCGAGATACCGTAGACGCAAGTTCCAGGTGCTAAAAATATAAATAATTCGGTGCGGTTTTTGTGCGATTGGAAATTTTACAAGTTTAGATTTGACTGTATAAATATTGTATCAAATTCATCAATCATTTACATTTTATTCTAAAAGCGGAAAAAAATACTAGAGAGTCAATGGTGTGAAAGATTTCTGTTTGCGTACTAATGGTAGCTACAAGGTTGCCCAGACATTATTTAAAAACGACAGAAACTTATTTTTTATGCCCATTGATGAGTCTTGTAAATTTCGCGATGATCTGATGACTCAATGTGAAGTTATCACAATGCGAAATTTTCCATAGAGTTTCCATTGTCGCCAAAAATGCACCAAAATTTCAGCTCGACCAAACTTCGCGATCCAGATAAATTATCCGGATAGTAAAATTCAAGCACAATGAGAAAACTCTAATAGTACTTGGAGGACAGTAAATGATATGGTGCTTGAACAGTCTTTGAATATTGTCAAGATAAACCGAAATTATTTGGAGAAGGTTATCGGCCATGATGAAAGTGGTGCCAGTGACAACCGTGATTTTTTTTTTTGAAATTTTGTGCATTATTCGCGAGGCATGATTCAACTTTTGAAAATAATTTTAAAAACAAGGTTGCGAATTACTGTAGTGGCAAAACACAAAATCAATTGATGAAAATAATTGCTGAAATCGTTCGCGAGGACAATATAGCTGAAATAAAAGATTGCGGATTGACATCCATTATGGCAGACGCAACAAGGGTCCAAAGAAGGATCAACTCTCCGTGGTTGTCAGATTTGCTAAAGAACTAGCAGTCGAAGAAAAGTTCTCAAGCTTTGTAGACTGTTCAGGAGCTAGAAATGCGTCGTATTTAGCAGATATAATTTTGAACCTGTTAAACAGCTACGGACTTCCCGAATTTCCTGTTGTTGTACAGTCTTATGATGGTGCTATTGTCATGTCAGGACAAAAAAGTGGTGTACAAATCTAAATTAAGATGAAACACCCTGCAGCCACATTTTTACACTGCCTAGCTCATAAAATTATTCTGGTTGTGATGGACACATTTTTCACAATCGAAACGCGTACATCCTTTTTCAATGCCATCGAAGCCATCACAACATGAATTGTTGAAGCAGCTTGAAGAGACAGTTGGTCTAAACACAAGGCGTGGAATGAGAAGTTTAAGCTAGTTAAGCTAAAGTTGTAGTAAATCTTTTCATCTTTCACTATGTTCTTTTTATAACGAACATGTTAAGCACATATTTACAAACTAAAAATGCTACTCTTCGGCATGGGATAAATATTGTGAATGGAACACTACTAAGTGAGCAAGAAGCCTTGTATGTATTTTGGGGAAAAATTAAATCATTCGCAGGAAAGAACTGTCTGAATCTCACATTTACCAGAGGACCGCGAAAACGGAAAACAGCAAAAAGCACTTGTTTCAAAGGTTTTGCTGTTTCATCTTGCCTCGGAGACGCAGTTAGGGCTACAAAGATATTCCTGCAAACCAAATGGCTCGGAAAGAGTAAGTTACAGCACTTATCATCTTGCTAAATTATTTTCGGTTTTTCTACGTTTTCTAGCTAACAAATGTTTGAAGCAAGGGATCAAGCTATCCTCTTCTTCAAGTATAAGTTGCAATATATTTAGCTTCTAGACGAAAAAAATGTTCATACATTTCTAATTAATTCCATTCTATTCCCGTATAATTCATACAAGCTTTCTTTCTTAGCGGTCATTGATAATTCATGTGTAGTTCATACCTACCATTCACATTACATGCATGTGGTAGTAGCTCATACGTATTCACAGACAAGAAGTTTATTTGATAATACATTATGCAATAGCAAATAACAAAGAATAAATCAACAAATATATAATGTATTAGTTAATCATATAAGTTGTATGAACAGTACGTGTACAAACAAAAACAAAATCATCGCAAGTCTTGAACCTTTCAGTCCCTGGCCCCTGCCAGATTTTAGGCCACGGCCCGCCTATGGTTCTAGTCCGACATGCAATTTCCAAAGCTTTACTTTGAATGTGTAGATAAAGCATAAAATTTGTGTACAGATTGGTTTCATTGTAAGAAACGGACATTTTTTAGGATATTCGATGATTTGAATACTTTCACTTCCAATTTTTTTCTTTTTTCAAATTCAAGACACCAAAATTATCATAGATGGCAGCTCCAACCAAATTTTTCAAAATAAATTGCTATTAAACTCGGTTTAAGGTAAGGTTCACCTACTCTGCGAATTTCGTCAAAATCGAACGGTTTAATCGGAACTTATAGGGCTAAAAGCAGTTGTCTTTTTTTAGTGATTTTTCAAGATGGCACCACTGGCACAGAATCGCCCGCATTTCAAAATCACTTCTATCAGACTTAGTCCTATCTAAGACCAATACATTCTGCAAATTTCAATCAATTCTGCTCATCGGATCGTGAGTTTCTGTGAACCGAAGTTTTTGATGCTAAAAACATAGGTAAATTGGGCAAGGGTTACCAGGCGTGCCCGTTGTACCATATCAAATTTTTAACTTTGACAATGTAAACACAGAATAAAATTAACATATGAGTGGCTTTTTTTTAAAAGAAGCAGCATTGTTTCAAGAGAGACGATGATTTGGAAATTTTCACTTTCAGTGCCTGTCCTACCTACCAGCACACTCATTAAAAAAATTTACAAATTCACAACTTAATATTACAAATATGTATTGAAAATTTCGTAATGACTGAATAGCTCTGTAAAAAGTTATCGCAATTTAAACATTTTCAAATTTTCCCATTCTCTTTTTAGGCACCTAACACATTTAAAACACGTTCAAAATTTATTTCTTCAACTTTATTTTTGCGAAAACTATTTTTGTACGGAATAATATGTATATTAAAAATATCCCTAAAATTGCTGCTGGCGCCAAAGGGTTCTTCGAACATTAGTAAAAAAGCTAAACAAGCACTTAACTCCTTCAAAAATCAAATAATTCAACAAAAACTCTAGCGCACCTGAACCGCTAGAAACACTAATGTTCGAAGAACAGTAGAAGAATCGTGCAGGTTTTGAGTGCATATTCCACCACATGTGCTGCTTATTACGGCCAAACTGTTTCAAATGCCACGTTTTACTTTCGTCTTAAGAATGCATTATAACTCATATGGTGGAAGGTTTCAGATATTACTACTGGCATGGGTTTCAAAGTTTATGAAAGAAAAACACGGGTTAATTATACTCGTTATCAGTTGCTTATTTCACATAATTTTGAAAGCAGCATCTCATATAACATCAATGAAGAAAATGCTCAGTGCCTGCAGCACTGTAACTGAAGTTGGTGTTTGGGGCTGCGATCCGAAAAATTTGCAGAACTTTGGGAATTGAAACATTGGTTATTTATTTTCATTGTAAATGTTTCCGGTATGAATACTAACTGTAAGCATTTATTGATACAAAAGTAGCACAACCGACTCGTGCTGGCAACCTTTCGCCAGTATCAAAGCCAAGAATATATCAAATCTGCTTCACGTTGTTTAATTACATTCGAAGTTATAGGAGTATAAAGAAATTTAGGGTTACCTGCAGCGAGTTTTTTCAAATGATCGAAAGCTTAATATTTGCTGTGAAAATTCTACGATAAAACCGCATTATAAAGATATTGCAATTAAACACAAAACCAACAATAGCTGGCAACCCTATCGTGGCTTTTCAACCAAATTTGGCCAGAATAATGTTTATGACAGGTTTCATTAATTGTATGAAATTCGTATTGATTTCATGACTGCACTGGAAGTTAAAAAGACACAAAAATTACCATAGCTGGCAGCACCAATCAAATTTTTCAACCAAATTTCTACGTTACAGAGATTAGAGTTAGGTTTAGCTACTGTGTCAATTTCATGAAAATCTGGTAACTTATTCACATTTCATAGGGCAAAAAGCAGTCTTTTTTCTTTGTAATTTTTCAAGATGGCACCACTGGAACAGAGTTGCCTACAATTCAAAATCGCTTCTATCAGACCTGGCCCTACTTAAGTTCAATGCATTCTGTAAATTTCAATTCTATCTGATTATTGACTCGTGAGTTCCCGTGAACAGAAGTTTTTGAAGCTAAAAATATAGGTTAACTGAGAAAGGGTTACCTTTCTTGTCCGACATGAAATTTCCAAAGTTTTACTTTGACTGCGTAGATTAAGCATAAGATTTGTATACAGAATGGTTTTATTGTAGAAACGGACATTTTTTAGGATATTCGATGGTTTGAATGTTTTCACTTCCAAATTTTTATTTTTTCAAATTTAAGACACCAAAATTGTCATAGCTCGCAGCTCCAACCGAATTTTTCAACCAAATTTCTAACAAACGTGGCTCAAAGTAAGGTGCAGCTACGGTGTGAATGTCGTTAAAATCGAACGATTCAATTAGAGTTTATAGGGCTAAAAGCAGTTATCTTTTTTAGTGATTTTTCAAGATGGCACCACTGGCACAGAATCACCCGCATTTCAAAATCACTTCTATTAGACCTGGTCCTAGTTAAGACCAATACAATCTGCAAATTTCAATAAATTCTGCCCATTGGATCGTGAGTTTCCGTGAACAGAAGTTTTTGATGCTAAAAATATAGGTAACTTGGGCAAGGGCTACCAGGCGTGCCCGTTACACCATATCAAATTTTTTTTTTTGTTTACGTAAACAAAGCACAAAATTTACATATGGGTTTTTTTTTTTAAGAAACGACATTTTTTCAAGAGAGACGATGATTCGGTTGTTTTCACTTTCCGTGCCTGCCCTAGCTACAGGGTTACCAGCACAATCATTAAAACGTACATTAATCTACAACTAAATAAAACAAACATGTCCTGAAAATTTCGTAATCGTGGAATAGCTCTGTCAAAAGTTATCGCAATTTAAAAATTTTCGAATTTTCCCGTTCTCTTTTTAGGCACCCAGCGCACACATGGGGTTAAAAAATTCCAAAACATTATCTAATTCACATGTAAAACTTGTTCGAAATTTATGTCCTCAACTTTATTTTTGCAAAAATTATTTGTGTACGGAATAATAGGTATATTAAAAAAATCACTAAAATGGCCGCCGGTGCCAAAGGGTTAAAGATTATTAATTTTTTGTGAGACCTGGCACGATTCTGCATATACACCAATGTGTCCTGAAAATTTCAGCTCAATCGGATGGCACGTTCCTGAGATTTTTTCACTGAAATTTTTTGATGATATATATATATATATATATATATATATATATATAGAAATATGAATTTTTGGCCAAAGTGATTTTAATTAGTAATAAGGGAAAAAACCAAGCTTTGTCTTAAACAACATTTTTCGGTCAATCTATTATATATATATATATATATATATATATATATATATATATATATATATATATATATATATATATATATATATATATATACATATATATATATATATATATATATATATATATATATATATATATATATATATATATATATATACATATATATATATATATATATATATATATATATATATATATATATATATATATATATATATATATATATATATATATTTATATTTATATATATATGCTGATTTTCATACTCCACCAGGGGAGGCTTATGATTGCCCCTGGCCGAGGCTGGCTTACATGCTTCCCTAGATACGGACTTGAGAGAATTAGTAAGGGAGTCAACCGCCCGATCCAATTCATGGTAGCAGTCAATGCTTCTAGGAGCAGTTTCCAGTAAGAATCGTGCCAGAAAATGAAATAGTTTCCAGTCTGTCCTCTTTCTAATAATAAAGGCTACCTGCACAGCAGAGCTGCGGCCAGCCACGTTATACGATATGTACCTATGATCAGAGAATGAGCACTCTCGTAGAACCCTCCAGTCACAGAGGAGATGCGAGTGCCGCCCACTAATCAAGGTAACATCAAGAACCTCCCTGCGGTTTGAGGTAAGAAAAGTTGAATCGCTACCAGTGTTGGCGATGAAAAGGTCGTGGGCCAAGATGAAGTCAAAAAGTTCCTCACCTCGTCCATTAGTGTTGGAGCTACCCTATACTTCATTATGAGCGTTGGAGTCAGTCCCTAGAATAAGAGGCACACCAATCTTTGTGGCTTCAGCCACAGCACCCTTGACAATGCCGCAAGGTGGGCTATCGCCATGATTGTGTGCCATGTAGCAAGAAACAAACCAGTTAGATGTCTGGTCGATTTCGACTGCAATAGCCATGTTATCCCTGTCACTGAAATTGTGTAGTACAGGGACGTTTATGGTTTTCTTGACAAGAATGCAGACACGTGGCTCATGTTAGCCATCGGGTACTACTAGTCTGTTTCCATCGGTGCGTAACCCGCAAACCCGGTTTTTAGCAACCCATGGTTCTTGGATAAGGATCAGCTCCTCCTCTGTCCTAGACAGTCGGAAGATCAGGGTAGCTGGTGCTTCTTTGGAATGGTGAAGGTTGATCTGCAATACCTTCACCATCATTAATTTTCAACGATGGTTAAATCCAGGTCCTCTCCCTCTGACATAGATGTCTGCCCAGTCTCTTCCTCTGCTTCCAGAGTCATGAGGTCCAGGCAGCCACCCAACTTGGAGCTAGTCCCGACACTAGCCCCGTCTGCATAGAGGTGCTCCACATCCGATTCATCCTCAGATGTCACCCTCGAACATGTGTCCAACCCCTTTTTAGGTGGGTCCCCCGTCATGTGAGTCACCTGTTTAGGTTCAGGTTCCTCAGGCGTTGGATCTCCCGCAGCAGACCTCTTTGGCTTGTCGCATCGGTAGATCCGCAGGGCTAGTTTTTCAACCTCATACCTGATAATGCCTTTTCGGGCATCTTAGACCGGGAGAGTCTCTTCATTTATTATGAGGAGGGCCTCCCGCCGATTTTCTACCGTTTCTCCAATCTTCGCAGCTCCTTAATTTTCCGTTGGAAGATCCGGGTTGAAAAGCCGCACTATTTCCAGGACTTCCATTGGATCCGAATGGAATTTTGAAATCCAAGTCCTGCATCTAGGCCGGCTGGGAATCTCATCCTTGTGCACCACCTTAATTTTGGCGCCTGGCCAGAGTTCCCCGAGCTAGGAGATTGCCTGCTTATAGAAATCGGCTGATCGTTAGTCTCCACACGCAACCAGCGTGATTCCTTTTGCGCCAGCCCACGTCGTTCACCGTAGGTGGTGGACCCGAGCTAGCCTTCTGCAGTCTGCATCAGACTCCAAATAAAGCCTGCCTGATCTTAAGCCAGTTTTCGGGGAAGATGGTTCCATCTCCCTTGCTGGCATCAATCACGGCCTAAACTAGGCACTCTTTCGTCATTTCACTAAATGGCCGAGTTATCCCTGTAGGTGCCGTCACTACTTTCTGCTTTTTGCAGTCTTACCTGCCCTGATTCATCTGCTCAGCTAACCTTTGTTGTTTCTGAGCTGAAGCTCCAGGGTGTAGAAGGAGTGGGTGAGGGTGCTGTGCAATGATTGATTTTGCCCACTGATGGGAATTTTTGTCTTTGTCGGACATAGTGTCAGGGGGGACATTTTGAAACTTCCTCAGAACTTTGAAGTCTGCCCTTCTAGTTCGATAAGCCCAAGATTTTATGGTGAAGGAGCTTTTTGTGCCTGAAGAGAAAGCGGCACCGGAGGTAGCGCTTGTTGATGGTCGGGCTGACTCATTTACCTTAACCTTCCCACCATACTGGCCACAAACGGACTTTTTGGAATTCGCAGGGCCATGCTTGGTGACCCCAGCCCCGGAACCGCCTAAAACCGGGGTTGAGGAAGATTGGAAAGGCACTAGACCTGACCCACTCGTCATGTCTCCACAGCCTTGTTTAGCTGATATGCCAGAAATCAATGGAGCTGACTCAATTGCCATGTCTCCACGAACCCCAGCAGCCTTAACCTCAGTCCACAGAGCTGACTTATTCACCATGTCTCCACTTCCTGAGGCTTTAGCTGCAACCAACGGCGCAGCTAACTCAGCCTCCCCCCCTCTACCTTAGAGGTTGACTTTGGTTAGTTGCCAGGCTTGTACCTGACGAGTTTGTGTTTAGTTTGTGTCTTCCTCATGTTATAAGGGTCCCCACTCAGAGCCGCTATCTCAAGTCCGAATGTGTAGTCATCTTAATGATCCACATGGTTATCTATGCATGGTAGGGAGGCCATGCGAGGGTTGCCATCAGCCATTATGGGGACAAGTAGTCAGACCCGGATTGGTAATAATCAGGAGTCCACCTCAACTGAACCTACACCACCAATTTAATGGCGACGAGACTGAGAACGTACTCTGAGGCCTGCCAGGGTTCTAATGGGACGGAAATGATCGTGCTAACCCGGAGCCGTTCACGAAGCGGATTTCACTCCGTCGCTACCGCGCCTAAAGACGACTAGGTCCGGAATGCTACGACCACCAGCCCAAGTGCAAAAAACGAATCGTAAGTCATTTAGCGTTACCCAGGATGCACCGCGAGGAGGCGATCTAGCTACATCCCAAAACAATAATAATATTTTATTTAATAATAATAATATTTTCAAAAAGTTTCAAGCATCCTCCACCTTGAGATGATGAGGTACAAGAAGTCTTAAAGCCTATTTATGAAGACTTATCATCAAAAGATCTATTAAAGCGCTGCTTGTGCAATTTAACGCAGAATAATAACGAAAGCTATAATTCTTGTATTTGGCATTTGGCCCCTAAACATACTTTTTGTGGAAAAAATATCATAAATTTGGCTGCAAATATTTCTGCATGTACATTCAATGAAAGATTTATGGCTATCTTGAAAATAATGAAAGTCTTGGGAATTACAATTGGCCAATGTGCGCTGGAATATGCAGAAAATAGAGATGCTGCAGGCGGAAAAACACTCAACTGAGGCATCTAAAGAGACCAGAACTGCTCGAAGAGAACAAAAATCTTTGGAAGAGGAGGATTTTGAACAAGAAAAAGTTATATTGTATGGTCCACGCAACGCAGAATAAATTTCGGTAAGATTTATTACAAAAAATATTGAAATTTAACTTTAAACGAGTTTTTCTCAAAACAATCTTTTTTAAGTTGGCGTGCTTGATTAAGAAAAATATTTTTAGTCAATCGTTCTGAAATTTCAACACGTTAATCGGCACATAATATTGCTTGGAATGAGCTACGGATGAAAAAATCGGCATTAAATGTTTTTAGTTTTAACCGATTTTTGGGGGGAAAAACCTCGATTTTCGAAAAAACGCCGCCATTATGTTATTTTTCAACAATTTTTTTTTTAGTTCATTCTAAGGCCGCTTTGATGCTGATAAAAACTCGGTTTTTTTGTTTTTTTCCCCAGCCTTTTCTTAGGGCAGTTATTGTGCACGCCAGGTTTTTTTTGGTGTTTTTTCAAAAAATTGTAGCAGACAACAGGGGCCACAACAAATTGTTAACAATTTTTTTATGTAGTTTAAAGCAATTAAAGTATATGTACAAAGTTTCATTAAGATATATATTTTTATTCAATTAAAAACTAACCTTTGAAAAAAAACCATTTTTTTTCAACTTGAAGGTGCTATATCCTCGTAAACGAAAAGTTGCTAAATCAAATAATGAATTTACGAATTTATCAAACAGTAAAAATTATATGGGAAAAATATTTGTAAAAAAGAACTAAATGATGAATGTACTATTCCCTTATTATTAAAACAAAAAGCTCATTGTAATATTATTCAAGAAAGCAATTTTCCGTTGCAAATACTAAATCATGGTAATATTATAGCAGATAGTGAACATATATGGAATGGACAAAAAATAAATGGTCCACATCTAATCCAATACAACAACAGTACAGCAATAGATAATAAAACATATGTAAGCCATGACCAAGAAATAAAAAATGTAATATATGCTCACCAAAGCGAACAAGTAAAAGTACTAAACATTTTAACCTCTGAATCTAATTATAAATTTTCTAACATACGAGGAACATCCTTGGAGATTTACCCTTTATTTTATTCTAGTAATTATAACCTTAGTTTTAATTATATATTCATGTATAAAAATATATACATTCCGACAACTACAGGAAAACATCAAACGACGTAGAAATTTCGAACAAGCATATGAAACTGAAATGCGCCGACTTCAAACATAGACGTTTTGAAATGACATTTTATTTTAACACAGGGGAGAGTTAAGGAAAGTATTCCTTTATATATCTATCTATCTTTTTTATGAATTACACTATCTATCTATTGCTATAACTAAGAACAAACAACTAATAGATCATAGTTATCACCTAAAAAATAGCTACCACAACATCATTAACTATCTATCTATTGCTATGACTAAGAACAAACAACTAATAGATCGTAAGAAATAATTACCACAACATCATTATCATCTAAGGAACAAAGATCAAAATTATATTGTCTTATCAGGCATGTATGCATACAAGCATGCAGTGACACATCGATACAACATGTAATCTATAGTATAAATAGAACTTAGGGTACAGAATGGAATCAATTAGAAATACAGAGTGAAAAATGCAAGAAGTGTTGTTTGCTTAGTAAGAAGTTATACTGTAAACTCGCGCTGGTGTTGTCTGGTGTTGCGGTGTCTTTGAAACTTGGGTCGAGTAGTTTTCATCTTATAAAATAGAATAACTGTTGAAGGAACTACTCTCGATTGCTTGAACTCAATAAAACTCAATTTTGGAATTTATTTTTATTATACCAAACAGAGTTTTTATTAACTTATTCCAACAGGTTTCCAATATTTCTAAAACGTTTCAATTATCCATAATTAAACCAGAAATCAAATCACTTACTTCATTGAGCTCTTCACTAGCACTCATTTTCACTATTGTTCATAATTCCAAAAACAATGTTGCCTGATACAATGAATGAGTACAGAAATTCATTGGTTGATGCGAGTACTCCAATCGATAAATATTGACATAGTTAGTTCAAAAATAACCGTATATAAAACATGTGGATGATACAGTTATACGCCACAAGAAATTAAGCTGTCTAACAGTTGTTATAACGCCAATTATTCTTCGACTTTTTTTGATTTTTATTATTACTTCCGTATATTTTCATTCAAACGAAGTCAGAATGAAACTATTTGATATTTTTATATCAATTGAAAATATTTTTGATATGGACGAACAGTAACAAATATTTAAGTTATTAATGGAGAAATTGAATTGCTATAATAGCAATAGTGATACCATGAGTTACTAACAAATTGATAAAAATATAACTTCTTTTCTTACCCCTACTTTTCCGATTTTAATAAAACAATCTCTAACATTCGTGGTTTTTTTAATTTTATCTATGTTAATTTAGTACACTTAAAGTTAACAAACATCATGAATTTTAAAGGGTTAAAATGATCTGTAAAAGTGTGAAATTGCAGAGCGAAATTGTTAAATTGAATTGCAAAAGTGTTAAATTGTTTTCAAAAAGTGTTAAACTGAACTGTAAAAGTGTTAAATTGAATTGCAAAAGTGTTAAACTGTCTTGCAAGATGGTGTTTTATATATATATATATATATATATGTATATCTATATATATATAATATATATATATATATATATATATATATATATATATATATATATATATATTTATATATATATATAGATATATATATATATATATATATATATATATATATATATATATATATATATATATATATATATATATATATGTATATGTATATCTATATATATATATATATATATAAATATATATATATATATATATATATATATATATATATATATATATATATATATTTATATATATATAAATATATATATATATATATATATATATATATATATATATATATATATATATATATACATATATATATATATATATATATATATATATATAAATATAAATATATATTTATATATATATAAATGTATATAATTATATATATATATATATATATATATATATACATATATATATATATATATATATATATATATATATATATATATATATATATATATATATATATTTATATATATATATATATATATATATGTATATCTGTATATATATATATATATATATATATATCTATATATATATATATATATATATATATATATATATATATATATATATATATATATATATATATATAAATAAATATGTATATATATATATATATATATATATATATATATATATATATATATATATATATATATATATAAATAAATATGTATATATATAAACATATATATATTATTATATCATGTCATGAATTGGTACCCAAGGGGAGTCAAAAGCCCGAGACGGTGCCTGAAACGATGAGGCCATGACATAAGAAAGCTAGCCGGCATAACCTGAAAACGTATAGCCAAAAATAGACAACATAGAGGAAAATGAGAAGCCAATACTGAGAGAAGGCTAGATCATTATCCGTATGCATGGTTGACAAGCTGATAGCAATGACGAAGATATATATATATATATATATATATATATATATATATATATATATATATATATATATATAAATATATATATATATATATATATATATATATATATATATATATATATATATATATATATATAAATATATATATATATATATATATATATATATATATATATATATATATATATATATATATATATATATATATATATATATATATATATATTTATATATAAATATATTCATATATATGTTTATATATATATATATATATTATATATATATATATATATATATATATATATATATATATATATAGATATATATATATATATATATATATATATATATATATATATATATATATATATATATATATATATTTTGTATCTTTTGTAAGTTATTGAAAATAATTCAGTTAGCAGGTAAGATGCCTCATTACAAAATGATTAAAAATATTCAAAAGAATTGTGATATAATAAAACACTTAAATAAAAAAAAAACAATAAGAATAGAAGTACCAAAATGAAAATACAGTAAAGTAAAAGAAGTTAATTAAAGGACTATGGATATAATAATAAAACAGCCAAATACAAAAATTCAGAATGAGAATAGAAGTACATAATTTGAAAACAGTAAGTGTAAAAATAAAGAAAAAAGTCTAGCGCATTAGAACCGCTAGAAAACTATATTTCGAAGAATTTATCTTTGAGGGATTTAAAAATGTGTGAAGACGTTATACACTTCTTTGTAGTATCATATCAACCATTCCTTACTCAAAGGAACAAATATCATTTTCTGACGGCATATCCTATAGCACACATAATGAAAATGTTCAGTGCTGGGAACATAACATGCTCGTGCTTAGTCAGCCTATCCTTTGAATTTCGTTTTCATTCAAGGATTTCATCGAAAGTTTCAGCGATTAAACTTTGTCTGGGCTTGTCATCCGAACAATGTCCATAACTCGGAAAATTTAAATATCGGTTGCTTATTTTATTGTTAATGCTTTGCTTATGAAAACAAAATGAAAACATTTGTTGGTGCAATATTAACGAAATTGTCTGGTACTGGCAATCATGTGCTAGTACCATTGCTGCTTCATGTTGTGTTTAACCCACCCAATGAATTTCGTTTCGATTGAATGGCTGCGCTGTTAATTATACGAGTGAATATAATTTTAGGATTACCACCGTCCAAGCTTTTCAATATTTGTTGTTAATTGTCATTGCAAGGTCATTGCCATTTGGAAATTTTATGACAACATCGCTCGATTAAGAAACTTAAATGAATTACGAAATTCATCATAGCTGGCAACCCTTTCACGACTTTTCTACGAAATTCCTACAGAACTAGAATCGCATCAAGATCCACTTATCACATGAATTTCGTTTTAATTTCGGTACTGCATCGGAAGCTATAGGGGAAAAAGCTTTATTTTCCTGATCAAATATACAATATGTAGGAGACAAAACTTGCCATAGCTGGCGTCCCTTAATAATTTTTCAAAAAAATTTCCATGAAATTAATCTTAAAGTAAGGTCCCCTATTGCGTAAATTTTGTTTAAATCTGGTGGCTTAATCGGAAGCTATAGGCAAAAAACCGGTTTTTTTCAGCGATTTTTCCAAATGGCACTTGGTCCTAGCTTAAATTTCATACTGATTGAATTATCCGATCGTCGGTTCTCGAGAAAGTTTTGAGTGCTGAAAGTAGAGGTTATTTGGTCACGGGCTGCCGTTCTTGTTAAGAGCGGGATTTGGAAATTTTAATTTGATTTGGTGGACAAAAGTCAAAATTTATCAGTAATTTGAATTTATTTTCAAAAATCAAAAAATTTTCAGGAAGGTCGATGATTTGAAGGATTTTTTTTCAGGAGCCTGGTGTAGCTACAGACGTGCCCTCACAGTCTTGAAAGTCCATGTGTGTTAAACTTTGATCTATATTAAAACGCTACCGTAATTTTACGATGATTCATTGTTTTTCTTAAAAGTTATGACAAATCGAAAAAATTCCTTACCTACGTTTAGTCACTCCGCGCCTAAAAAAAACTCGAAATTTCCAATTCTTAACCATCAACAAACTAAATACATAAACAGTTTTCATTCCTTATACTTTTTCTAAACAAAAATTTACACTGCTTGGAAATATAGGAGTACCCAAAAATTCACTAAAATTCCCACCGCCGCAAAAAGGTTTATTATATCTGAATTCTCGCAAATCATGGACCAACCTGTAACATACATCCATGTCCTCCGAAAATTTCAACTCAATCAGATTAACCACTTCAGAGATTATCTCCCTTAATAATTTTGCTGATATATACAGATAGATTATGTATATATATATATATATATATATATATATATATATATATATATATATATATATATATATATATATATATATATATATATATATATATATATATATACATATATATATATATATATATATATATATATATATATATATCCATATATATATATATATATATATATATATATATATATATATATATATATATATATATATATATATATATATATATATATATATATATATATATATATATATATATATATATATATATATATATATATATATATATATATATATATATATATACATATATATATATATATATATATATATATATATACATATATATATATATATATATATATATATATATATATATATATATATATATATATATATATATATATATCTATATATATATATATATATATATATATATATATATATATATATATATATATATATATATATATATATATATATATATATATATATATATATATATATATATATATATATATATATATATATATGAAGCTTGAGTAGCCTAGTGGGTAGAGCACTGGCTTCTTGCGTGTGGGGTCCCTGGTTCGAATCCAGGTTCGGACGAAGGTCAGCGCACCAAGCTTTGAGTTCACCTAGCTCAGATTAGGTACCTGATTTAAATCAGGGGCAAAGTGAGTCGTGGAACTAATCACTCCACACTCGTATCCACAATGATTAGAAAAATGTTAATGTAGCTCTCTACCAGCTTCAACCCCTAGACCCGTGAGGGTTGTCGTGGGATTGCTTTGCTATATATATATATATATAAATATATACAAATATAAATATATATATATATATATATATATATATATATACATATATATATATATATATATATATATATATATATATATATATATATATATATATATATATATATATATATATATATATATATATATATAAATGTATATATATATATATATATATATATATATATATATATATATATATTTATATTTATATAATAAAATAAATATATATATTTATAAATAAAATGATTAAGTAGGCAAAAAAGTGCACTACGAACTAAACTTTTGAAAATATGAATACACTGAGGGAGAGAACCAAGCTGAAGATCATTATGCGTCCTCAGGAAGCGCAAAACAGGTGAATCCAAAAAATTTCTAGCGCATCAGAGCCGCTTGAAAACTTAATTTCGAAGAAATTGTCTTTGAGTGACAAAAAAATGTGGAAAGACGTTGAATTATATCAACCATTCTTTATCCAAAGCAACAAATTTCAATTATAACACAAATTATGATAATGTTCAGTGCTGGCAACACTTTCCCAACGAAGCAAAAATAAGTTTACCATAACAAACTCATACTTAAATCAACGTATCGTTTGAATTTTGCTCTCATCGCAGGATGTTCAGTGCTGGCAACACTTTCCAACGAAGCAAAAATAAGTTTACCATAACAAACTCATACTTAAATCAACGTATCGTTTGAATTTTGTTCTCATCGCAGGATTTCATGGAAAGCTTCAACGATCAAACGTTGTTTGAGGCTGCCATCCGAAAAATTTTCAAAACTCGGAAAATTTAAAAATTGGTTTCTTATTGTTATTGCAAATGCTTTGCTTATGAGTATGTAGCTTGAAGCATCTGTTGTTGCAATATTTACGAAAATGACTAATGCTAGTTGCCCTGTGTAGGCAGCATAGCTAAATATATACCAAATCTGCTTCACGCAAAGTTTAACCCGACCAGTAAATTTCGTTTCGATTGAATCACTGCGCTGGAAGGTATACGGGTGAAAATAATTTTAGGGCTACCACCCTCAACATTTTTTCAAATTTTAAAAGGGTAAATATGTTGATAATTTTCAGTGCAGGATGATTCCCATTTGCAAATCTTATGAAATAATCACTTGGTAAAAAATTCCTAAAATTTACTAAAATTGTCATAGCTGGAGCCCTTTCATGATTTTCGTACAAAATACCTACAACATTTGGTTCACATTAAGGTTCATTTACTGCACGAACTTCGTTTTGATTTCATGACTGGTGCAGGTGTTATAGGGAAAAAAGCTTATTTTGCTGAGCAAGTTTGCAAGATTTAGGAGATAACTCTATTCTAATTTTGCAGCCAAATTTTCACCAAATGTTATCTAATGTAAGATCCAAATATCGTGTGAATTTTGTTTAAATGTGGAAGTTATATACCAAAAAGCTGTTTTTTTTCTCAGTGGTTTTTCAAGATAGCACCACTCCCGAGGGTTGCCCGCATTTCAAAATAGCTTCTATCAGACCTGGTCCTAGTTAATACCAACATGTTCTGTAAATTTCATTATGATCAAATAATCCGGTCGTGAATTCTCGTGAACAGAACTTTCGAGTGCTGAAAATAGAGGTAATTTGGTGATGGGTTGCCGTTCTTGTG
>OZ022264.1:171083945-171091760 GCA_963978885.1 Nemotelus pantherinus | reverse complement strand
AAATTTCGAACAAGCATATGAAACTGAAATGCGCCGACTTCAAACATAGACGTTTTGAAATGACATTTTATTTTAACACAGGGGAGAGTTAAGGAAAGTATTCCTTTATATATCTATCTATCTTTTTTATGAATTACACTATCTATCTATTGCTATAACTAAGAACAAACAACTAATAGATCATAGTTATCACCTAAAAAATAGCTACCACAACATCATTAACTATCTATCTATTGCTATGACTAAGAACAAACAACTAATAGATCGTAAGAAATAATTACCACAACATCATTATCATCTAAGGAACAAAGATCAAAATTATATTGTCTTATCAGGCATGTATGCATACAAGCATGCAGTGACACATCGATACAACATGTAATCTATAGTATAAATAGAACTTAGGGTACAGAATGGAATCAATTAGAAATACAGAGTGAAAAATGCAAGAAGTGTTGTTTGCTTAGTAAGAAGTTATACTGTAAACTCGCGCTGGTGTTGTCTGGTGTTGCGGTGTCTTTGAAACTTGGGTCGAGTAGTTTTCATCTTATAAAATAGAATAACTGTTGAAGGAACTACTCTCGATTGCTTGAACTCAATAAAACTCAATTTTGGAATTTATTTTTATTATACCAAACAGAGTTTTTATTAACTTATTCCAACAGGTTTCCAATATTTCTAAAACGTTTCAATTATCCATAATTAAACCAGAAATCAAATCACTTACTTCATTGAGCTCTTCACTAGCACTCATTTTCACTATTGTTCATAATTCCAAAAACAATGTTGCCTGATACAATGAATGAGTACAGAAATTCATTGGTTGATGCGAGTACTCCAATCGATAAATATTGACATAGTTAGTTCAAAAATAACCGTATATAAAACATGTGGATGATACAGTTATACGCCACAAGAAATTAAGCTGTCTAACAGTTGTTATAACGCCAATTATTCTTCGACTTTTTTGATTTTTATTATTACTTCCGTATATTTTCATTCAAACGAAGTCAGAATGAAACTATTTGATATTTTTATATCAATTGAAAATATTTTTGATATGGACGAACAGTAACAAATATTTAAGTTATTAATGGAGAAATTGAATTGCTATAATAGCAATAGTGATACCATGAGTTACTAACAAATTGATAAAAATATAACTTCTTTTCTTACCCCTACTTTTCCGATTTTAATAAAACAATCTCTAACATTCGTGGTTTTTTTAATTTTATCTATGTTAATTTAGTACACTTAAAGTTAACAAACATCATGAATTTTAAAGGGTTAAAATGATCTGTAAAAGTGTGAAATTGCAGAGCGAAATTGTTAAATTGAATTGCAAAAGTGTTAAATTGTTTTCAAAAAGTGTTAAACTGAACTGTAAAAGTGTTAAATTGAATTGCAAAAGTGTTAAACTGTCTTGCAAGATGGTGTTTTATATATATATATATATATATATGTATATCTATATATATATAATATATATATATATATATATATATATATATATATATATATATATATATATATTTATATATATATATAGATATATATATATATATATATATATATATATATATATATATATATATATATATATATATATATATATATATATATATATATATATATATATATATATGTATATGTATATCTATATATATATATATATATATAAATATATATATATATATATATATATATATATATATATATATATATATATATATATATTTATATATATATAAATATATATATATATATATATATATATATATATATATATATATATATATATATATACATATATATATATATATATATATATATATAAATATAAATATATATTTATATATATATAAATGTATATAATTATATATATATATATATATATATATATATATATACATATATATATATATATATATATATATATATATATATATATATATATATATATATATATATATATTTATATATATATATATATATATATATATATGTATATCTGTATATATATATATATATATATATATATCTATATATATATATATATATATATATATATATATATATATATATATATATATATATATAAATAAATATGTATATATATATATATATATATATATATATATATATATATATATATATAAATAAATATGTATATATATAAACATATATATATTATTATATCATGTCATGAATTGGTACCCAAGGGGAGTCAAAAGCCCGAGACGGTGCCTGAAACGATGAGGCCATGACATAAGAAAGCTAGCCGGCATAACCTGAAAACGTATAGCCAAAAATAGACAACATAGAGGAAAATGAGAAGCCAATACTGAGAGAAGGCTAGATCATTATCCGTATGCATGGTTGACAAGCTGATAGCAATGACGAAGATATATATATATATATATATATATATATATATATATATATATATATATATATATATATATATATAAATATATATATATATATATATATATATATATATATATATATATATATATATAAATATATATATATATATATATATATATATATATATATATATATATATATATATATATATATATATATATATATATATATATATTTATATATAAATATATTCATATATATGTTTATATATATATATATATATATTATATATATATATATATATATATATATATATATATATATAGATATATATATATATATATATATATATATATATATATATATATATATATATATATATATATATATTTTGTATCTTTTGTAAGTTATTGAAAATAATTCAGTTAGCAGGTAAGATGCCTCATTACAAAATGATTAAAAATATTCAAAAGAATTGTGATATAATAAAACACTTAAATAAAAAAAAAACAATAAGAATAGAAGTACCAAAATGAAAATACAGTAAAGTAAAAGAAGTTAATTAAAGGACTATGGATATAATAATAAAACAGCCAAATACAAAAATTCAGAATGAGAATAGAAGTACATAATTTGAAAACAGTAAGTGTAAAAATAAAGAAAAAAGTCTAGCGCATTAGAACCGCTAGAAAACTATATTTCGAAGAATTTATCTTTGAGGGATTTAAAAATGTGTGAAGACGTTATACACTTCTTTGTAGTATCATATCAACCATTCCTTACTCAAAGGAACAAATATCATTTTCTGACGGCATATCCTATAGCACACATAATGAAAATGTTCAGTGCTGGGAACATAACATGCTCGTGCTTAGTCAGCCTATCCTTTGAATTTCGTTTTCATTCAAGGATTTCATCGAAAGTTTCAGCGATTAAACTTTGTCTGGGCTTGTCATCCGAACAATGTCCATAACTCGGAAAATTTAAATATCGGTTGCTTATTTTATTGTTAATGCTTTGCTTATGAAAACAAAATGAAAACATTTGTTGGTGCAATATTAACGAAATTGTCTGGTACTGGCAATCATGTGCTAGTACCATTGCTGCTTCATGTTGTGTTTAACCCACCCAATGAATTTCGTTTCGATTGAATGGCTGCGCTGTTAATTATACGAGTGAATATAATTTAGGATTACCACCGTCCAAGCTTTTCAATATTTGTTGTTAATTGTCATTGCAAGGTCATTGCCATTTGGAAATTTTATGACAACATCGCTCGATTAAGAAACTTAAATGAATTACGAAATTCATCATAGCTGGCAACCCTTTCACGACTTTTCTACGAAATTCCTACAGAACTAGAATCGCATCAAGATCCACTTATCACATGAATTTCGTTTTAATTTCGGTACTGCATCGGAAGCTATAGGGGAAAAAGCTTTATTTTCCTGATCAAATATACAATATGTAGGAGACAAAACTTGCCATAGCTGGCGTCCCTTAATAATTTTTCAAAAAAATTTCCATGAAATTAATCTTAAAGTAAGGTCCCCTATTGCGTAAATTTTGTTTAAATCTGGTGGCTTAATCGGAAGCTATAGGCAAAAAACCGGTTTTTTTCAGCGATTTTTCCAAATGGCACTTGGTCCTAGCTTAAATTTCATACTGATTGAATTATCCGATCGTCGGTTCTCGAGAAAGTTTTGAGTGCTGAAAGTAGAGGTTATTTGGTCACGGGCTGCCGTTCTTGTTAAGAGCGGGATTTGGAAATTTTAATTTGATTTGGTGGACAAAAGTCAAAATTTATCAGTAATTTGAATTTATTTTCAAAAATCAAAAAATTTTCAGGAAGGTCGATGATTTGAAGGATTTTTTTTCAGGAGCCTGGTGTAGCTACAGACGTGCCCTCACAGTCTTGAAAGTCCATGTGTGTTAAACTTTGATCTATATTAAAACGCTACCGTAATTTTACGATGATTCATTGTTTTTCTTAAAAGTTATGACAAATCGAAAAAATTCCTTACCTACGTTTAGTCACTCCGCGCCTAAAAAAAACTCGAAATTTCCAATTCTTAACCATCAACAAACTAAATACATAAACAGTTTTCATTCCTTATACTTTTTCTAAACAAAAATTTACACTGCTTGGATATATAGGAGTACCCAAAAATTCACTAAAATTCCCACCGCCGCAAAAAGGTTTATTATATCTGAATTCTCGCAAATCATGGACCAACCTGTAACATACATCCATGTCCTCCGAAAATTTCAACTCAATCAGATTAACCACTTCAGAGATTATCTCCCTTAATAATTTTGCTGATATATACAGATAGATTATGTATATATATATATATATATATATATATATATATATATATATATATATATAATATATATATATATATATATATATATATATATATATATATACATATATATATATATATATATATATATATATATATATATATATATATATCCATATATATATATATATATATATATATATATATATATATATATATATATATATATATATATATATATATATATATATATATATATATATATATATAGATATATATATATATATATATATATATATATATATATATATATATATATATATATATATATATATATATATATATATATATATATATATATACATATATATATATATATATATATATATATATATACATATATATATATATATATATATATATATATATATATATATATATATATATATATATATATATATATATATATCTATATATATATATATATATATATATATATATATATATATATATATATATATATATATATATATATATATATATATATATATATATATATATAATATATATATATATATATATATGAAGCTTGAGTAGCCTAGTGGGTAGAGCACTGGCTTCTTGCGTGTGGGGTCCCTGGTTCGAATCCAGGTTCGGACGAAGGTCAGCGCACCAAGCTTTGAGTTCACCTAGCTCAGATTAGGTACCTGATTTAAATCAGGGGCAAAGTGAGTCGTGGAACTAATCACTCCACACTCGTATCCACAATGATTAGAAAAATGTTAATGTAGCTCTCTACCAGCTTCAACCCCTAGACCCGTGAGGGTTGTCGTGGGATTGCTTTGCTATATATATATATATATAAATATATACAAATATAAATATATATATATATATATATATATATATACATATATATATATATATATATATATATATATATATATATATATATATATATATATATATATATATATATATATATATATATATATATATATATATATATAAATGTATATATAATATATATATATATATATATATATATATATATATATATATATATTTATATTTATATAATAAAATAAATATATATATTTATAAATAAAATGATTAAGTAGGCAAAAAAGTGCACTACGAACTAAACTTTTGAAAATATGAATACACTGAGGGAGAGAACCAAGCTGAAGATCATTATGCGTCCTCAGGAAGCGCAAAACAGGTGAATCCAAAAAAATTTCTAGCGCATCAGAGCCGCTTGAAAACTTAATTTCGAAGAAATTGTCTTTGAGTGACAAAAAAATGTGGAAAGACGTTGAATTATATCAACCATTCTTTATCCAAAGCAACAAATTTCAATTATAACACAAATTATGATAATGTTCAGTGCTGGCAACACTTTCCAACGAAGCAAAAATAAGTTTACCATAACAAACTCATACTTAAATCAACGTATCGTTTGAATTTTGCTCTCATCGCAGGATGTTCAGTGCTGGCAACACTTTCCCAACGAAGCAAAAATAAGTTTACCATAACAAACTCATACTTAAATCAACGTATCGTTTGAATTTTGTTCTCATCGCAGGATTTCATGGAAAGCTTCAACGATCAAACGTTGTTTGAGGCTGCCATCCGAAAAATTTTCAAAACTCGGAAAATTTAAAAATTGGTTTCTTATTGTTATTGCAAATGCTTTGCTTATGAGTATGTAGCTTGAAGCATCTGTTGTTGCAATATTTACGAAAATGACTAATGCTAGTTGCCCTGTGTAGGCAGCATAGCTAAATATATACCAAATCTGCTTCACGCAAAGTTTAACCCGACCAGTAAATTTCGTTTCGATTGAATCACTGCGCTGGAAGGTATACGGGTGAAAATAATTTTAGGGTTACCACCCTCAACATTTTTTCAAATTTTAAAAGGGTAAATATGTTGATAATTTTCAGTGCAGGATGATTCCCATTTGCAAATCTTATGAAATAATCACTTGGTAAAAAAATTCCTAAAATTTACTAAAATTGTCATAGCTGGAGCCCTTTCATGATTTTCGTACAAAATACCTACAACATTTGGTTCACATTAAGGTTCATTTACTGCACGAACTTCGTTTTGATTTCATGACTGGTGCAGGTGTTATAGGGAAAAAAGCTTATTTTGCTGAGCAAGTTTGCAAGATTTAGGAGATAACTCTATTCTAATTTTGCAGCCAAATTTTCACCAAATGTTATCTAATGTAAGATCCAAATATCGTGTGAATTTTGTTTAAATGTGGAAGTTATATACCAAAAAGCTGTTTTTTTTCTCAGTGGTTTTTCAAGATAGCACCACTCCCGAGGGTTGCCCGCATTTCAAAATAGCTTCTATCAGACCTGGTCCTAGTTAATACCAACATGTTCTGTAAATTTCATTATGATCAAATAATCCGGTCGTGAATTCTCGTGAACAGAACTTTCGAGTGCTGAAAATAGAGGTAATTTGGTGATGGGTTGCCGTTCTTGTGCAAATCGGAACATAAAAAATTTCAATTTGGCATATAGGACAAAGGATTAAATTTATCAAAGATTTAAATTTTTTGTCAAAAACAAAAATTTTTCAGGAGGCTCAATGATTTGAAGGATTTTGTTTTCAGCAGCCTGCTCAGCTACAGGGTTACTTGCTTTATTTTGAATATCGATATGTGTTTATATTTAGTCAACATCAATACGCTCTGTAATTTTCACGATGATCCATTGTTTTTCTTACAAGTAATGACAAATCAAAATTTGAAAAAAAATCCTTGCGTACTTTTAGGCAGTCTGCACCCACACACGGCTCAAAATTTTCAGTTCTGTAACATAGAAGAGCTGAAAACACAATAAGTTTTCATTCCCAAACATTAAGTCTAACAAAATTTTACACTGCGTGGAAATATAGGAGTTGTTGAAAATTCACTAAAACGTTCGCCGCCGCCAAAAAGTTTATGATTTCTGAATTTTAGCAATTTATGGACCTACCTGCTATATACATATACGTCCCCCAACAATTTCAGCTCAATCGAATTGGCCACTCCAGAGATTATCACTATTTATCATTTTTATATGTACATATATATATATATATATATATATATATATATATATATATATATATATATATA
>OZ022264.1:171053945-171078945 GCA_963978885.1 Nemotelus pantherinus | reverse complement strand
TTCTCTGGCTGTGCATTTGGTCGTATCTTCGAAACTAGGCCACTTTTTCCTAGACTTGTATGGAAATTTTGCCCAAAACTACTCAGAAAGGTCCCCGAATTCATGCTAGACAATAAAAAGATTTTTGAGAAAATTGGACGTTTATGCTTAATGTACCTTAGCAAACAGTTTTTTCCTCATTAAAATATCATTATTATACTCTCCGACCACTTTAAACCATCGAAAGCGCTTTAAAGGCAGTTTTTGCAAGACTATGGCCAAAATACCCCCTCCCCTACAAAACCGAAATGTTTGTATCACAACAATAGGCTTTGTAGTCCGGGCAAATCTAACATGGTGCTTCGGAAAAATTGGGGGAAAGCTGAATTTTGGTGTGAACCTTGGTACTGGCGTGTTGAATAAAATGTCAAAAGTCCCTATCGATCCGAGTGCTGCGTCGCTTTTTATACGGGGTCAAAGGTCACCAAAAATGACCTTTCCTAAATATCTCAGTAACGGTTACGTCTTTAGAAAAACAATGTATTGACCCCGTATAAAAAGTGACGCAGCACTCGGATCGATGGGGACTTTTGACATTTTGTTCAACATGCCAGTACCAAGGTTCACATCAAAATTCAGCTTTCCCCTAATTTTTCCGAAGTTTCGCCTTTTTTATGTCGGATTTCACTGGGTTTTTGGTCCGTTATATCCCAAACCACTCTTACCCAAAATTGGCCGATTTTAGCTACTTTTGCCCCAAAAGCCTTATGAATATTTGAAGAAAATACTAAAAACATTCAAATTTACATGAAGGTCACTTTTGTGCCATATTTCCATTTCAAATTAAATATATTGTGTTTCTAGTCAAAACTGAATTACTTCTTGTCATTCTTGCTAGAGAGGAAAATATTTTTTGCATGAATATTCATTTTTGTGCTGATGCAAATAATACAAGAGCAATAATATTGTTTCTTGATTAACCACTTTATTCAACATATTTTCTATTAACATAAAAAGGTTGACTGTAGTATAAGAAATACCATTTAGAAAAGTTAATTTGCAGACAAACGAAGCCATCAAATCTAAAATTCACTTAAATTTCCTAAAAATGATATATTTCAAATCAAATCAAATTTTCGAATCAAATCAAATCGAATCAAATTTTCACGACCAAAGCACTTGCTAATTGAATTTCAATCAATCGGTTTGCCTACCAACGTAACATAAAACATCTACACATGAAATATATACAAACGACGCGTTTAGATCATTTAGCATCATAATCTGCACGTAGCATTCCTAAATAGTAGCCCAAGTCAATTTCAAAGCTTGCTTTAAATCGTTCATTCACACCGTTTTTCATCGTTCGAACAATTTTCTTCATCTCAATGACGGCAATTTATATGGTTGATCAAACTTAATCACCCTACACGCTATCAAGCTTTCCCCACCTACGAACAAAAGCAATCAATAAAACTGGCCGTCGGGCGGTTTGACACATGTTTTATTTTCAAATTTTCATCAATTTAAATTGTAAATGTTTAGATTGGTCAATAAACAACAAAATAAAAAGTGTTTTGCACCAATTGCTCAAAGAATTTTGCCCTAGAATGTGTAATGTGAGTACAAATTCAATTTGAACCAATGTATGTCTTTTTACCGGATTTAGCACAGAAAGCCTTCGACTCGTGGAAAGAAATGGTTGTTAAATGTGTACGAGCAACATTTTCGGCCTCCCCTTATACATATATATATATATATATATATATATATATATATATATATATATATATATATATATATATATATATATATATATATATATATATATATATGTATATATATATATATATATATATATATGTATATATATATATATATATATATATATATATATATATATATATATATTTATATATTTATATATATATATATATATATATATATATTTATATATATATATATATATATATATATATATATATATATATATATATATATATATATATATATATATATATATATATATATATATATATATATATATATATATATATATATATATATATATATATAAAGAAATATGAATTTTCGGCAAAACGAGTTTAATACTTATTTTCTTCGAAAATTAGGAAAAATGTCAGTATGTGCAAAATGTACATTGAACATTGAGGTCGCCATTAATAGGTCTTTCATGATGGCGAGACGTAAAAAAACACGTCAAAGATGAAGATAAATAACCGCAATAAACTTGAAAAGGAAAACATTCATGGAGTTAAATTCTGCGCTGGTAAAGTCGAGAAATATTAAGGGTATATATATATATATATATATATATATATATATATATATATATATATATATATATATATATATATATATATATATATATATATATATGTATATATATATATATATATATATATATACATATATATATATATATATATATATATATATATATATATATATATATATATATATATATATATATATATATAGATATATAAATATATATATATATCTTCGAAACTAGGCTGGCTTTTCCTAAACTTGTATGAAAATTTCGCCCAAAACTACTCATTGAGACGTTTTTGCTCAATGTTCCCCATCCAAAATTTCTTTCGTCCTTAAAATATCACTTTTATACTCCCCGACCACTTTCAATCACCGAAAGCGCCGTAAAGGCAGTTTTTGCCAAACTATGGCCAAAAACCCCTTACTCCCCTTCAAAACCGAAATGTTTGTATCACAGTAATAGGTCTTGGCCCGTTATGTCCGAAACCACTTTAACCCAAAATTGGCCGATTTCAGCTACTTTTCCCCTAAAATTTTTTGAATATTTGAATAAAATACTCGATACTTGATATGTTTTCAAACTGCGCTATATAAAAGCTGATTTTATTTTAATATACTTGAAAGCATGACAAAACTCAACTTCATATAATATTTGATCATACACTTTAATCAGACTTAATGGTTTTAGCAACACTACCAGCCATTTATACATGATAAATGCTAGCCATACAAATTCGCATGCATATCTGATCATTACATTCCATGTGTATGCACATGGAAAAAAATATACTGAATCCTTTATCCAATCCATTCAAATCTATTCTTCACAAGTGGTTCTACTTGCGTACTGTGTATATAAAGCGGATTTGAAGGGCAGAATGTGCCGATGCAAACTTTTTATTAGTAAAAAAAAAATTGAAACTGTTAGATTACGTTTCGCTTAAGAGTATATTTGCAAATACTACGCACACTTTTAATGCTAATAAGCGCTATTGACGTGAATTACATTACATCAATAGTAATAAATTTGTATTTGCACCAAAAAAGTTGCCCTTTAATTTTACAATATTTCACGCCGCCCTCGTCATACAAACACATTGCGACCTCTCGCTCACACAACTATACCTGGGGTCAAAAATTGCTTCATTGCTTTCAGCCCATTTCGTATCCACTCCTTTCATATCTATGCCTATTATTCTCTCAACATATTAAAAAAATGTGAATATGATAAAATGTTTGAAATTTCTACCCTAATGTGTGCGCTAGGCGCCTAAAATGAGATTGGGAAAATTTTAAAATATTTGAATTGCGATAAGTTTTGACCAGATAAATAAATCACTATGAAACTTCAAATACATATTGATATAATTAAGCTGTAGACTCGTGCAGTTTTTTATAAACGTGCTGAGAACCCTGCAGCTACGGCAAGCATTGAAAGTGAAAACCTTCAAACCATCGACTTTTTACAGTGAAAACCAAATAATATACCTTTGTTTATAGAACCAAAGCAAATTTTTGAAATTTCACATCGGACAAGAACGGTTGCCCCTCTCCAATTTACCTATATTTTAGGCAGGAAAAATTTATGGTCACGAAAATTCACGGCCCAATTTTCAATTGCAGTTTAAATTCACAGAATATATTGGTATCAAGGAGGACCAGGCCTGATAGAAGCGATGTAAGAATGCGGGCAACTCTGTGCTAGTGGTGCCATATTAAAAAATATACAAACTAAACAACTTCTTCTTGGCTTATAAATTCTGATTCGGTCACCAAATTTTGATAAAATTGACACAGTAACTGAACAGTACTCTGAGTTATGTTTGGTAGAAATTTGATTGAAAAATTCGGTTGGTGCTGCCAGCCATAATAATTTTGTTGTCTCGGGTTTTGAAAAATTGCTCAGAAAAATTAGGCTTTTTGCCCTATAGCTTTTAGTGCAGTCATAAAATCAAAACAAATTTCATACGATGTATGGAACTTAATATAGGCATCTTTCAGATCGAATCTGGTTAAAAACCCATGATAAGGTTGCCAGCAATTTTTGGTTTTGTATTTATTTGGAATATCTTTATGAAACGATTTAATCTTAAAATTGTTAAACGGTAATGATCTTGTAGTGACAGTAAACAAAAAAATATTAACATGGAATTGTGTTTGCGGGAAAATTTCAAAACTTTTGCGACTGGTAACATTAAATTTCTTTGTACCCCTATCAGAGCATAAAGATTAATATATAGCACGGAGAACGCGACATTTTCCGATGATAAGGGTATGATGTTGAGGATTTACGAGTCGGGTGGTGCCTGAAAAGAGGCCGGACATAAATAGTACGTTTTTCTATATGCAAAAGTAAGAAGAGCATATTCTCGGCCCTGATACAAAATATAAATGTATGCCTAAAAAAGCCAAAACCAAATAAGTTCATGAGTTTATCATATGCGAAAGTGAGAGAAGCATAATCTTGGTCCTGACAATCAACCAATGAGAGGTGAGATCCCATCAAGAAATAATAAACGCAGCGAACATTTGCTACCAATAGCCAACATTGTCGTTAGTGGATGGCATAAACGTAACAGAGATGATTTTTTTTATTCTCCAAACGGTATCGAATATGGTATTTCGCATCAAATATCTTATTGCCGAACTATCTAATACACAGACTAGGTTTTAAGAAAATTAATATTGCATAAAACGCTAATCGTAAAAAAGGTGTTTTTACAAAGAATATGTATTTTGCTAATTGGGAATGAAAGAACGTATTTTATCGTAGCATTGCTATTGGCGGGGTATTTTTACTAATTTTCGGAGAAAATTAGCATTAAACTCGTTTCGCCGAAAACTCATATATCTTTATATATATATATATATATATATATGTATATATATATATATATATATATATATATATATATATATATATATATATATATATATATATATATATATATATTTATATATATATATATATATATATATATATATATATATATATATATATATCAGCAAAATGATTAAGGGAGATAATCTCTGGAGTGACCGATCCGATTGAGCTGAAATTTTTTGAGAACGTAGATGTATATAGGAGATAGCTCCATAACTTTCTCAAATTCAGATATCCTAAACCTTTTGGCGGCGGCGAGCGTTTTAAAGAATTTTGTTGAACTCCTATATTTCCAAGCAGTGTAAATTTTTGTTAAACAAAAGTATTGGGAATGAAAACTAATTATGTTCTTAGCTTGTTTATGATAAAAAAAATTGGAAATTTTGAGCCGTGTGTGGGTGCAGGGTGCCTAAAAGTAGGCAAGGAATTTTTTTCAAATTTTGATTTGTCATTACTAGTAAGAAAAACAATGGATCATCGTGAAAATTACAGAGCGTATTGATGTTGACCAAGATATGGCACATATAGATTTTCAGCATAAAGCAAGTAAACCTGTAGCTGTGGCAGGCTGCTGAAAAAAAATCTTTCAAAGCATTGACCTTCTTGAAAAATTTTTGAATTTTGACAAAAATTTCAAATCTTTGATAAATTTTATCCTTTATCCTTCATATCAATATGATAAATAGTACGTTTTTCTATATGCAAAAGTAAGAAGAGCATATTCTCGGCCCTGATACAAAATATAAATGTATGCCTAAAAAAGCCAAAACCAAATAAGTTCATGAGTTTATCATATGCGAAAGTGAGAGAAGCATAATCTTGGTCCTGACAATCAACCAATGAGAGGTGAGATCCCATCAAGAAATAATAAACGCAGCGAACATTTGCTACCAATAGCCAACATTGTCGTTAGTGGATGGCATAAATGTAAAAGAGATGATTTTTTTTATTCTCCAAACGGTATCGAATATGGTATTTCGCATCAAATATCTTATTGCCGAACAATCTAATACACAGACTAGGTTTTAAGAAAATTAATATTGCATAAAACGCTAATCGTAAAATAAGGTGTTTTTACAAAGAATATGTATTTTGCTAATTGGGAATGAAAGAACGTATTTTATCGTAGCATTGCTATTGGCGGGGTATTTTTACTAATTTTCGGAGAAAATTAGCATTAAACTCGTTTCGCCAAAAATTCATATATCTTTATATATATATATATATATATATATATATATATATATATATATATATATATATATATATATATATATATATATATATATATATATATATATATATATATATATATATATATATGTATATATATATATATATATATATATATATATATATATATATATCTATATATATATATATATATATATATATATATATATATATATATATATATATATATATATATATATATATATATATATATATATATATATATATATATATATAGATATATATCAGCAAAATGATTAAGGGATATAATCTCTGGAGTGGCCGCTCCGATTGAGCTGAAATTTTTTGAGAACGTAGATGTATATAGGAGATAGCTCCATAACTTTCTCAAATTCAGATATCCTAAACATTTTGGCGGCGGCGAGCGTTTTAAAGAATTTTGTTGAACTCCTATATTTCCAAGCAGTGTAAATTTTTGTTAAACAAAAGTATTGGGAATGAAAACTAATTATGTTCTTAGCTTGTTTATGATAAAAAAAATTGGAAATTTTGAGCCGTGTGTGGGTGCAGGGTGCCTAAAATTAGGCAAGGAATTTTTTTCAAATTTTGATTTGTCATTACTAGTAAGAAAAACAATGGATCATCGTGAAAATTACAGAGCGTATTGATGTTGACCAAGATATGGCACATATAGATTTTCAGCATAAAGCAAGTAACCCTGTAGCTGTGGCAGGCTGCTGAAAAAAAAATTTTTTTTGAATTTTGACAAAAATTTCAAATCTTTGATAAATTTTATCCTTTGTCCTTCATCTCAAGACAAAATTTTCAAAATTCCGATTTACATAAGAACGGCAACACATCACCAAATAACCTCTTTTTCAGCACTCGAAAGTTCTGTTCACGAGAACTGACGTCCGGATAATTCGATCGTAATGAAATTAACAGGATATGTTGGTATTAGCTAGGACCAGGTCTGATAGAAGTGATTTTGAAAAGCGGGCAATCCTGTGGCAGGGGTACCATCTTGAAAAACTACTGAGAAAAAATACAACTTTTTGGCCTATAACTTCCGATTCAGCCAACAGATTTTAACAAAATTTACACAGTATTTGGATGTTACTTTATGTAGCATTTGGTGAAAATTTGGTTGAAAATTAGTATATGGCTGGCAGCTGTGGTGATTTTTGTCTCATAAATCTTGCAAATTTGCTCAGCAAAATAAAGCTTTGTTCCCTATAACTTCCGGTCCAGTAAAGAAATCAAAACGAAGTTAATGCAGTAAATGGACCTTAGAGTGAAGTAAATGTCGTAGGAATTTCGTACAAAAATCATGAAAGGGCTGCCAGCTATGATAATTTTTGTAATTTTGTGGAATTTCTTTACTGAGCGATAATGTCACTATATTTCCAATTGAGAATGATCCTGCAATGAAAGTTAACAACAAATAACCGCGTTTTAAAAATTTGAAAAGTTTTGAGGGTGATAACCCTAAAATTCTGTTCACCCGTATACCTTCCAGCGCAGTGATTCAATCGAAACGAAATTTATTGGTTGGGTTTAACTTAACGTGAAGCAGATTTGGTATCTATTTTGCTCTGCTGCTGACACAGGCTTACTAGCAATGTGCCATTTCCGTTAAAATTGCACCAACAGATGCTTCAAATTACGTTCTCATATGCAAAGCATTTGCAATAAAAATAAGGAATCAATTTTTAAATTTTCTGAGTTGAACATTTTTCGGGTGGCAGCCTCAAACAACGTTTAACCGCTGAAACTTTCGATGAAATCCTGCGACGAGAACGAAATTCAAACGATAAGTTGATTTAAGTATGAGCTTGTTATGGTAAACTTATTGCTGCTTCGTTTGGAAAGTGTTACCAGCACTGAACATTTTCATCATTTGTGTTATAGTTGAGTTTTGTTGCTTTGGATAAGGAATGGTTGATATGATTCTACAAAACAGTGTGTTACGTCTTTCCACACTTTTTGTCACTCAAAGACAATTTCATCGAAAATTAGTTTTCTAGCGGTTCAGGTGCTTTAGAGTTTTTTTGAATCTAAGTACCCGATCAATCCAAGAGCGGAACACCACTCACCGAGAAAAGTGGAATAAGGAGAATCCTCCACCAGCTCCAAACGAACCCAGTTCCTCGTCGCCTATCTCAATTTTACCTTAAATCACTAAGGGAATTAGAAGTATATCAGTATTGCTACTTTTAAAAAACTTCAATTATCTCGAAACTGGTTGATAGAGATAATCTCTGGAGTGGCCGATTCAATTGAAGTGAAATTTTCGGAGAACGTAGATGTATATAGTCGATTGGTCCATGATTTGCCAGAGTTAAGATAGTCTGATTCTTTTGACGGCGGCGAGCGTTTTAGTGAATTTTCAGGTACTCCTATATATCCAAGCACTGTAAATTTTCGTTACAAAATATGTTTGGAAATGAAAACTTATTGTGTTTTAAGCTTATCTTTGATAAAGAAATGGAAATTTTGAACCGTATGTGGGTGCAGGTTGCCTAAAAGTAGGCAAGGAATTTTTTTCAAATTTTGATTTGTAATTACTTGTAAGAAAAACAATGGATCATCGTGAAAATTACAGAGCGTATTGATGTTGACCAAAATTTAACACATGTGGATTTTCAAGATAAAGCGGGTAATCTTGTAGCTATGGCAGGCTCCTGAAAACAAATCCTTCAAATCATTGACGTTCCTGAAAAATTTTGATTTTTGACAAAAACTTCAAATTTTTGATAAATTTTATCCTTTGTCCTTCATGTCAAGTGGAAATTCTGGAAATTCCGATTTGCAGACCTACCTCTATTTTCAGCACTCGAAAGTTCTGTTCACGAGAACTGACGACCCGATAATCAGAGAAAAATCGCTGAGAAAAAAAACCAATTTTTGGCCTACAACTTCCGATTCAGTCATCATATTTAAACAAAACTCACACAATATTTAGATCTTACTTTAGACAATATTTGGTGTGCAGATGCATTGGAAAAAAACAACAGCTCAATTTGTGGATAGGGGGAGTTGTTGTTTTTTCCAATGCGTCTGCACTGGTTACCATTGTTCTGTTATAGATAGGGAAAGGGAAAAAAACACGCCTTATGTAATGTTATGCTGCTTTTAAAGTTTTGTATTGTTTGGCTTTCCTTAATCTTGAAATTCATGCAAGTGGTAGTCCTGAAATGCTTTCCCCTCGATGAGCTTAAATGTGTTGTTAAGATCAAAGTGGTTTCGCCCTCGAAACAGGCTGGAGCACGTGTGGTAGAATATGCACTCAAAATCTGCACAGCTCTTCTATTCTTCATCGAATATTAGTTTTTCTAGAGGCTCAGGGGCTATCGAGTTTTTTTAACTTCGACTTAGATATTGATATTGGTTTCTTGCGATCAGTGGGGTAATATCGCAACGCAGGCAAATTCTGCATAATCTAATCTGTTAGCTTTATCTGTAATTTTCGGCTGCATACACGTCTGAGTACGAACGCGATCACGTATGAGCAAGCAAATATATGCATCTAACGAAGGCGAGGCAAAATTATTGCGCTAGAGTCCAGGCTTTTCACCGGCCATACACGATTTGTCGGTACAGAAGAGAATACGTTTTGGATATGGACGCTATTTGTATATTTTGAATATCTGTTTTGTGCTTGCCATGCTCTTTAACGTACGGAAAGAAGCCAGAACACAGCAACATTCGCGGTTTCAGCTGATTTCGTTAGTTGCCTAGATAGAGACATATGAAGTATAAAAGGTGCTCTACCCAGCGGAAAAAGTGATACGTAAACATACTTTCTGAAAGTATTCCGTATTCCCTCTACATTTGTTTTGAGCATGGAATGTTCTAGGCTGGGAACGTATATACATGGAGAAATTGAGACTTTGATTGTTGTTGCGTTATATAAAAGGCTTTTTGAAAAGCCCAACAGCATATTCTTGTATTTTTCCTATATCTAGAGGTATTACATCAGGGTGTTTTTACCGGTGGTCGAGTTTATCCCTTCAAGATTTGGAATGTGTTGAATATGCTCGCTGTATGATTGCAAGTTTTCTTATAATTCCAGTCATCTAGAGGCTATACATACTGCTGCTTGGACCACTGGATAAATTTGTTTCTGCCTGACTTACAACCTGCAATTCCAAATATTCTACTCATTAGTTTCTTAATTTGAAATGCTTGAAATGGTAATCACACCATTTCATAAAGCAGACATTACCCATTGCAAGTTTTGTTACGATAGCAAAGTACATTGCCCTTATTAAATTATGGACTATTTGGCAAACAGTTTTCAAAAGTTACATCTACATTGCTAAGAATCTTTTCTTCATGCGTTCTGCTTGAATGCATTACAGTGATTCTCGTTGTGTAGTTTGAAGCATTTGCGTTCCTGTTCAGATGTGTATACGGCTTAAGAGTTGCATGTTTCTTATCTATTCAATGTTTTGCTCCGTAAACAGTTTGCTCGAGAAATTTGTATAGCCAAAAAATCAGTGTGTTAATTTGAAATTTTATTTACAGACAGTTGATAATAACATTGTTAATGTAAAAGAAAATAGTGAATCAAAACATATTCGTGATCAGTGCATTATTGCAGTTTCGTCTTACTGGTAGAAAATAATGTCATATATGATTACCAGCATTAGTCATCTATTTAAGTTGAGTGTTTTCGGGATGAAGCTACTTTTCATATATTTGCTCATAAAATTTACAAATATCTTAATTTGCCATGCCACCTATTTGAGACGAAATTCAAATAATTTCCTTATCAGAGATAAAAGGTATTTCGTTTTCCTAGAGTCTTCAACTGTGTCTGCAGGTATGTCTTTATCAAAAAGGCTTATCACACCATCACCTCAAGGAACAAACATCTTAATTGGTGTGGGAATTGCCTATGATCTTCCTACGCTATCTATGTTTTGGGAATCAGACATATCAAGCAATGATAATGTATCAAGAAATAACTATAGCAGGATCCAAAAATTACAACCCAAATTGAGAAGAAAGTACGGAGCGAAAAATGGTTACAACAAATATGTAAGTATTTCAATCTGAGTCTCAGTTGTAAAGTATAAGAAATTTCATAGCTGAGACTCATAATCATAGCTAATGTATCTAAACAAATAATTAAAATATACCCACATTTATAATTTTATAAACATTCTGTACTGAGGAGTAGATCACGTATGATTTTAACTCTCATAAAGTTTTTCAGGTTTCTCACGCAGTAGATACAATATGCATAAATAATATATTACTTAAATAACTGAAGAAGGCCTACTTCTGCAATGACGATTTTCAATTGCACTTTTTTGAAAAGAAAATTGTGTGAAGCTTTGGCACGTTAGGTTTTGTAAAACGAGTCGTCAGTGGTAATAAATCTATATGTTTGAGTGCATAGTAAATTCGAGTGTTAAATATTTTAAACAATGAGGTGCTTGTAGACATTTGACTATCATAAAATCAGCTATGATCTTTTCGTGGAAAAGATGTGAAGTTTCAAAGCTCTAGATTGTTCAAACTCAAGTGCCCCATCAGTTAGGTTGAATAAATATTCATCATAATCGTCATCGTAAATGGTGTAAACCTAGTAAAGGTTCCCTGTAGCATAAAGCCACAGAAGTTTCGGTTTCATGCCGTTATGCTTAACGGATCAATAGCTATTATAAATACGTAAAGATAATGAAAAACATGTATTGTTTATATATTTCTGTGGGACATTTTTTACTGAGTCTACTAAAAGAAACTAGAGGTGTTTTGTTGGTTTTATTAACGCATTAAGTCATTTTTGATATTCTTCATAATCACCACATTACATACTTTCACATATCTTCAAAAAACAACATAAACTTCACGTGGATCTAAAAATGAAGAGATTAAGTAAACTTGGGAAAAATGTGTAACAACAGTTAATGAAATAAAGCAAGAAAAATGTGAAGAGTGTACATTGTTCATCCTAAATACTTGAAAAGGGATTCAACTTTGTGAAGATTAAATTTGCAAAATCTATCACAAAAGTGAATGTCTGTAATAAATATATACCACTTTTTGAGGAACTTTAATGCGGTGTAGGCTCATTCCCGATTGGCCAAAAAGATTCTTTGATAAAGTAATCTCAGAGCTAGTAATTCAAAAAGCATTGTTAGCTCAAGAACTTAGCTGAAAACAGCTCGTCGTTAGGCACACACGAAACACTGTTTCTCTTGTTTCACAACGAAAAAATTATAAACAACAAAACCTTAGTGAAGCAGAGCCGCTAGAAATACTAATTTTCATGAACATTAGAGGAATCGTGCAGATTTTGAGTTCATGTTCTAGCAAACGTGCTCTTTATCACATCCAACCTGTTTCAATGGCCATGCGTTGCTTTAATCTCAAGACTAAATTAAAACTCACAGAGTGGAAACGTTTTCAGGGCTATCACTTGCATGAATTTCAAAATTTAAGGTAAATCAAATACTTCTTACTTATATTTATTATTGGTTGTTAAGCTTACAAAACTTTGAAAGCAGCATCTTCTCTAACATATATGAAGAATATGCAACAATTTGTCACAAATTTACTACTGCTTGTCACGGTTCAATTTGCGTAAATCAAGATACACCCGCGCGGCAAAAATGATTGTACCATAGCGTAGAGATGTTTAGAGCGACGATCCTGGTGGCGATGCAGCTGGCCGCAGTTAGGTCATAAGATCCGCGGTCGATTTTGTATATACAACCGAAGCTGGTCTGCATGGTCCCGATGCAGACCAACCCTTGTAGGTTCCGGAATCGCCGCAACCGAGTTAATTTAAAAAAAAATCACAAAAGGCTAAAATTACCGTTAGATATTTTGGGTCTGCTCTCCTGTGTCGCCTTCCTCATCCACAAAAATGTCTTCGTTTTCCTCTTCAAAAGCCTTTGCGATTGGATTCGAGCTATCCGATAACTAATGTGGAGAGCTCGTAGGACAAGTTACACTTGTTCCAGTATTGTTTTCTACTATAAGTGCCGTGCAAAACACTAATCAACAAACTCACTGATGGGAGGTGTTGACGTTACAATGAGTGTTTCAGATCGAATTGTCACCGAAGCAGCAGCAGGGCGGTCGGAAAAATTAGAAATGATTCGAGACTCGAGACTGCCCGAAGATGGTAAGACCTCTTGTGCCACCTATAAATCGAGGTGAATGCCCAAATGCTAAGTGCATTGACACGGGAATGCAAGAAGTGCATCACATGCCGCTAAGCTGGAAAGTAAAACTTTCGGATTCAGTAAAACTTTCGTCGTTTATGGCGAGGCGATCTAGAGTTCTTTTTCTTCTGAACAGCGGTCGACTGTGAGCAAATTCAAATAGAACATTTTTGATTTTCACATGAACGACTGGGGTGACGGAGAGGATCGAGGCGGCTGATCGAGTAAATAAAGACGCGGCGAAGTATATTAGAATTTATCCACCACACGGCAGAAGAATTCAAGCGCGACGACGATTTTCTTCATTTTTTTTACCTGGACAACTGGGGCGACAGACAAAATGGAGGCGGTCGATCGGAGAAACGAGTTGACGGCAAAAAGAAGAGAATTTATCAAAAACGCAGCAGAAACGACGTGATTAGTAACGAGAAAGCCACCAGGTAGGAATTTGAAGTAATTTATGTATGGTTTAAGAAGTGTTAGGAATAAGAGTATTTGAATTATATCGAGTCGTACGTAGTAAATTCAGTGGAGTAACGTAAAATCGCGGCACCGCAAAGTTTTTTATTGCTTTTATTATCAATTTGTCTCACTATGACGAATAAATTCCATGTGTAATTGAAGTTGTAAACGCGGATGTATTAATGCGATTAGCGAGGAAAGAAAAGTAGATAGTTCGGAGAAGTAGAGATTATCGACGAACCTTACGGCAGGATCGGGCATTGAAACGAGTGGCACCCAGATTCAGCCTCTATCCCAGTGAGTGTAGCCACCCGTTTTGTCCCCCTTTGGTCTTATTAGGGGATTAGGAGGCCGTTAGGAGACGATAGCTGCAATTCGAGGCGGTGAACATATGTCAAAATCAACTTCCTCAAAATTTCGATTTCAATCAATGGCTTCTTCGAAATTTATTGGGATAACAAACTGTTTCCGGTTGCCATCTGAAAAATTTCCAGAACTTAGAATATATAAACATACGATGGTTGATTCAAAACAAGTGTTAGTCGGTTTCTTTTCAGTTCGACCATAATTCAATAAAACATTTTGTTACTTCCTCATATATCCACTTAGTCAGGACAAAAAAAAAACATATAACTAGGCCATGCGTCCAGTAAGGTACATTCATTTGAATAAAATAGTCGAAGAAGGAACATCAAAATCAATCAAAACGAAATCAGAGCTGCCATTAAGTACTTGTGTTTAAAAAACGGTCTACTAAAGACTTAGACAGCGATTATATAATACATAATGGTACTGTGCTCCTTCCTAGAAGTTTAAGCTGGGAAAGACATTCACTGAAAATGAATACCGCGAAGGACGTTCATCAACGTCCTTCACTGAAGACAACGTGAACAAAGTCGAAGACGACGAGCTGGTAGATCAAAACGTGACCATCAGGCATATAGCTGAGGTCACAAGGATCTTGCATGGCAGTGTTCAAAGAATCCTTGCCAACGAATTCCGTCTTGAAAAGGTTTCTGCGCATTGGGTGATGAGAATGTTAGCTGACGAGTGAAAGGCGAAACTAGTCAGCAAAGTTCCAGGCAGATCAGGATAATTTTTTCTCACGTTTTGTAACCATACACTAGACCCGGATCTACCATTCTTAAAACCACTTGACTTGGAGGCAACCATCTTTGCCGATGCCGAAGAAATTCAAAGTCTCGAGCTCGGCAGGGAAGGCTATGCATCAGTTTTTCGGAACGCTGAAGCAATTATTTTGGTGGAACATTCAAAATAGGAAGCCAACATATCGGATTCTTTTACGCATACCAAATAAGGAGATTGGAGAGGCTATGCAGGGAAAAAAACATGACAACCTGCGAGCAACAGTGCTGTTTCATCAAGGCTGCAGTTGCAATGGATGCAATTCAAGAAACAGGATTTGACTTGCTTGAACACCCACCCTGTTTGCAGAAACTACCCCTGAGTGACTTCTACCTCATTTCTCGGCTCAAGAAGCACCTTCGGGGCAAGAAATTTAAGATGATAGCAAAACTATGGTCACTTTTGGGCAACAAGAAATAAAGGCAAAAAGTTTTTTTCTGGAGGTTCCCTGGATTTGGAAAAAGATAGACTAAATGCATTTACTTGCTAGAAGACTATGTTGAAAAATAAATATTTTCTTTAAGTTCTATCACTTTGGTGTACATTGTGTAGGATCATATGCGTTTTCCAAATGGGAAACCATCAAAATCCCAAATTCACTCACCCCCACTACTGCGCACAACTCACCGATGCTCACTTTATCAACCAAGGTATCGATACCACAGCACAACCCTTCCAATATATCTCGTTTGCATTGCTGAGATCAGGAGATAGTCCTCCAATGGTCGAGATGGTTTCGCCCGTCGGCGACCAATGAAAAGTTGTAGTATTTCATGCGTTTCCCACATGAAAAAACGCGCTGGCTGCTTTTGCGAGGGGTTCGCTTGGAAATGGTGACCAAGGCGAGATCAGGTGTCATCGGTCGATCGATCGAATTTTTGCCTGAAAGACGGATATTTAATTCGAATAGAGAAAACGCAAGTGGTCCACAAAAAAGTGGCAAAAAAATGTTCAGGTGTGTTGAAGGAACACGGGAATAACAAGCTTCGGTGCATAAAATTAGTGAATCTGTTTTGCATTTTGCATTCTACAAGTGCATCGTGCGCCCTACCGCAACTCTCGTTTCTTTGTTTGCACATTGTCCATGTAACGCACGTAACCCAAAGCTGTGAGAATCAGAAAATGGTGAAAACATAATCCATGACTGAACGATGAAAGTAACCGCGTGCATAAGATGAGTGCTGCTTTTTGTACAATCTGAGTACTTAGGCATCAAAACGAAGATCGTGTTACGCGATGATCTGAGTGAATGATTGCTCAGAGTCAATTAAAGTCGTAGCCACAGACGGCTAAATAGGGTAAGAGTGTCTCTCTGTAAGTTAACGACACGTTCCCGCATAATCAGCAAACACGCGCCCAGGTAAAAATGCATCGATCACGATCAACCGAATGCAGTAATGGTAGACGCTGCATCAGCAGAAATATCGGATATAAACAATCATCGATACTAGAATAAGTTTCAGTTTATATTGTACATTCATTTGAATAAAGCTCAAAGAGCATTTTTTTTAACATAATTAAAAAGTAATTTTTTAACTGGCGGCCGAGCAGGGACCGCGCTTCGCGACACCACGCAAAGTAAATATTCGGTAATAATACTACGAGTAAGTATTAATCGCGCTAAGATTACTGGTCGAGCGTTAGCCTACATTAGCTTGCTAAGTCACTCTCTGAGGCTGGGGCAGTGATCCAGTTTTCCTTAGAATACGGGAAAATCGCTATTACAAGTACCCTCGCGATAACGACTATCGAAAACCGCGCGATAACCAAGCAGGTATCAGTGGTGTTTTTGAGGGAAAGGAGGCCCCCCCGTAACCGCGAAACCGGCAAAAAGGAGTTAAGATATTCACAGCCGCCCTCAGCAGTGAAGGACAGCGGTCCACCCAAACGCAGCAACCAATTGGACACCTAGTAAAAGCAGACATAAGAATCTGCGAGGACTCCAGGGAGCAGCATGAGTGCGTTGAACTTTGTAGGAATCCTGTAAGTTCGAATTTTGTTATTAATCTAGTACCAAATGAAATATTAATGGAAATAGTTGGAAAAGATTTACTAATTGTTTTAATGAGAACTAATTATTATTGAATGAAGAAATAATAATAATAATATACGTTGATTACAATTTAAAAAGTAATATTCAATATATTGGAAAAGTAATATTCAATAAATTGAAAGAAAGAATAATAAATTTCAAAAAGTAATATTGAAGTTATTGGAAAAGTAATATTCAATAAATTGAGAGAAAAGATAATAATTACAATTTTAAACTATCGGAAAAGTGATATTCAGCGAATCGAAAGAAAACATAAGGTTAAAAAGAATTTTTCAAAGAAATAATAAGAAATAATGAATAGTTATTGATCAATCATAGAGAAATTTTTTTTTACTTAAATATCATTAACCAAATATATACCTACATATATCTACATATTTTTTTTTATTGGTAAACTATTATATTTTACGCACTAAATATTTTGGGTGTGATCATCCTGAATTTTCTACCTAGTGAATAAGAATTAAGTGAAAAGTTTTGTAAAAAGTGTCAAAGTGAAATTGGTTATCTTTTCGCAAAGTATTCGTGATCGTTTCATCTTGCTAGAAATTAGTGCTACTATCTGTTTTTACTTTGTGGAATTAATTGTTGTTGGAAATCCCCTTTTTGTGCGTGTATAAGACAATGGCCAACCAAAACAACCTGATTAGGCCCGCGCGCTTAAACATCGACGAACTTCCACCCGTAATGGAAGAAGGGGGCGCAGCGTTTACAAACCCTCTTAATCCACAAAACAATCCCCGAAACAACGAGGATCTCGTTCAACTAATCACCCAGTTAGTGGCAGAGACCCTACGTATCCAAGGGAGGCAAATTTTCGATTAATACATGAATCCCGCGTCAGATCCGAATCAGGATCATGACATCCCTATAAACATAGGCAATGAAAGGGACCTATCCGATATGGATAAAATCCCGGACGTGGTTAAAAGCTTACGCACGTTCTCAGGTGATCCAGGCAAATTTTCCTCATGGAAAAAGAGCGTGGAGAGGATATTACAAATCTACCAACACCTGCAGGGCACTCCAAAATACTTCGGTATTTTGTTCGTTATACGGAACAAAATTGTAGGACAGGCCGATATAGCCCTTGAGTCTTACAACACACCCTTAAATTAGCCCCAAATAGCAAAATGTCTAACATTGCACTACGCGGATAAGCACGATATAGGTACTCTTGAGTACCAGATGACTACCCTTGTGCAAGGTAGTCATACGATACACGAATTCTACCAAATTGTGTACCATCACTTATCCCTTATCCTGAACAAGTTATCATCCATGGACATGGGACACGAGTCCATGAGAAACATGACACAGTGCTATAGAGACAAGACACTAGATACATTTGTGCGTGGCCTTAAAGGTGATCTCCCACGTCTTCTAAGTATTCGAGAACCTGTCGATCTCCCACAAGCCCTACATATTTGTCTTAAGTTGCAAAATGTAGATTACAGGGCTCAGCATGCTTTGAGCTCACATGGATCGGCTAAAAGATACTACCCGAATGAACCACCACCACTACCACCAAAAAGAAATAACGCACAGCATCCGCCCGTGCAAAGCCACATTCCAAGAAAAGATTTTCGCCCAGAGTTGCTACATAACCCTAGTGTTCCACAGCCTCCACAATTTCGTCGTCCTGCACAGCACAACCCCTTTTATTCAAGCAATAGACCATTTGCACTAAATCCAAACTTTAGGCAATTACCTCCAAAACCCAGACAATACGAGCCAATGGACATCGATCATTCAATTAGATCAAGAGCCGTAAATTATCAAAATCGACCGCAAAATCCACACCAACACTTCGCTCAAAAACGACCAACATCTCAAATGGCCCACGTGCCAAATAAATAACAAAGAATATTCAATATAGAACAAAATGCCGTTGACACTAGTGAAATTTACGATAACGAACAATACGAACAACATTATAACTATGACGATACGAATAACTATGAATACGACCATACGACTACAGACACTCCTGACCAGAATCCTGAAAACGAATACTACAATATGACTGCAGACGCTCCTGACCAGAATTCTGGAAACGAACAAGACAGCGTTCATTTTTTAGATTGTTGAGGTCTTCGCTTCCCTACATGGAATATGCTGCGAAGAGTGGAGAAAAATTGAAATTCCTTATTGACACTGGCTCGAATAAGAACTACATTCAGCCACAACTTATCCGGAATCCCATAGAAAACGAGAAACCTTTTAACGTAAACTTCGTCGGCGGACCAATAAATATAGCGCACCATGCCTTTATCCCCTTATTTGGACCTGATATTGGAAAAATCAAATTCTTTACCCTATCACCATTAAAAACGTTTGCAGGAATAATTGGTAATGACAGCCTGAAAGCTCTTCAAGCGGTTATTCATACGGATAATAACTTCATGACGATAAAAGGAAATATTAAAATCCCCCTTAAGGGGTAACACCACAGTAACCGGTTCAAAAAATCCAATTTTTTTTATAGCTTTTTATAGCTTTTTTTTTATATAGAAGAGCACCAACACGGATAGCCAAATGTATGGTGCAGGCATCGTTGTTAAAGGTACATATAACATTTTTACTAATGTTCGAAGAAGAACATTAGTATTAAAATCACTTTGGCCAAAAATTCATATTTCTATATATATATATATATATATATATATATATATATATATATATATATATATATATATATATATATATATATATATATATATATATATATATATATATATATATATATATATATATCATCAAAAAATTTCAGTGAAAAAATCTCAGGAACGCGCCATCCGATTGAGCTGAAATTTTCAGGACACATTGGTGTATATGCAGAATAGTGCCAAGTCTCACAAAAAGTTAATAATCTTTAACCTTTTGGCCTCGGCGGCCATTTTAGTGATATTTTTAATATACCTATTATTCCGTACACAAATAAGTTTTGCAAAAATAAAGTTGACGAAATAAATTTTGAACGTGTTTTACATGTGAATCAGATAATGTTTTGGAATTTTTTAACCCCATGTGTGCGCTGGGTGCCTAAAAACAGAACGGGAAAACTTGAAAATTTTTAAATTGCGATAACTTTTGACAAAGTTATTCAATCATTACGAAATTTTTAAGACATATTGGTATTATTTAGTTGTAGATTTGTGTAGCTTTTGATGAACGTGCTGGCAACTCTGTAGCTAGGGCAGACACTGAAAGTGAAAACCTTCAAATCATCGTCTCTCTTGAAAAACTGCCGCTTCTTAAAAAAAAAGCCTCTCATATGTAAATCTCGTGCTTTGTTTACATAAACAAAAAAAAAAATTTGATATGGTATAACGGGCACGCCTGGTAACCCTTGCCCAATTTACCTATATTTTTAGCATCAAAAACTTCTGTTCACGGAAACTCACGATCCAATGAGCAGAATTAATTGAAATTTGCAGAATGTATTGGTCCTATATAGGACCAGGTCTGATAGAAGTGATTTTGAAATGTGGCTCGTTCTGTGCCAGTGGTGCCATCTTGAAAAATCACTAAAAAAGATAACTGCTTTTAGCCCTATAAATTCTGATTGAATCGTTCGATTTTGACGAAATTCACACAGTAGCTGAACCTTATTTAGTACCACGTTTGGTAGAAATTTGGTCGAAAAACTCGGTTGGAGCTGCCAGCTATGATAATTTTGGTGTCTTAAATTTGAAAAAATAAAAATTTGGAAGTGAAAACATTAAACCATCGAATTTCCAAAAACTGTCCGTTTCTTACAATAAAACCAATCTGTATACAAATCTTATACTTTATCTACACGTTCAAAGTAAAACTTTGGAAATTTCATGTCGGACAAGAACGGTAACCCTTTCCCAGTCAACCTATATTTTTAGCATCAAAAACTTCTGTTCACGGGAACTCACGAATCAATAATCAGATACCATTGAAATTTACAGAATGCATTGCACTTAAGTAGGACCAGGTCTGATAGAAGCGATTTTGAATTGTGGGCAACTCTGTGCCAGTGGTGCCATCTTGAAAAATTACAAAGAAAAAAAACTGCTTTTTGCCCTATGAAATTTGAATAAGTTACTAGATTTTCATGAAATTGACGCAGTAGCTGCACCTTACTCTAAGCTCTGTTTGATAGAAATTTGGTTGAAAAATTCGATTGGTGCTGCCAGCTATGGTAATTTTTATGTCTTTGGATTTGAAAATTCGCTCAGGAAAATAAAACTTTTTGCCCTATAACTTCCAGTGCAGTCATGAAATCAATACGAATTTCATACAATTAATGGAACCTACTATAAACATTATTCAGGCCAAATTTGGTTGAAAAGCCACGATAGGGTTGCCAGCTATTGTTGGTTTTGTGTTTGTTTGCAATATCTTTATTAAGCGGTTTTATCGTAGAATTTTCAATTGGTAATGATATTGTAGTGACAATAAACAGCAAATATTAAGCTTTCCATTATTTCAAAAAACTCGCTGCAGGTAATCCTAAATTTCTTTATACTCCTATAACTTCGAATGTAATATAACAACGTGAAGCAGATGTGATATATTTTTGGCTTTGATACTGGCGAAAGGTTGCCAGCACGAGTCGGTTGTGCTACTTTTGTAGCAATAAATGCTTACAGTTAGTATTCACACCGGAAACGTTTACAATGAAAATAAATAACCGATGTTTCAATTCCCAAAGTTCTGCAAATTTTTCGGATCGGAGCCCCAAACACCACCTTCAGTTACAGTGCTGCAGGCACTGAGCATTTTCTTCATTGATGTTATATGAGATGCTGCTTTCGAAATTTTGTGAAATAAGCAACTGATAACGAATATAATTAACCCGTGTTTTGCTCTCATAAACGTTGAAATTCATGCCAGTGGTAATATCTGAAACCTTCCACCATATGAGTTATAATGCATTCTTGAGACCAAAGTAGAACGTGGCGTTTGAAACAGTTTGGCCGTAATAAGCAGCTCATGTGGTGGAATATGCACTCAAAACCTGCACGATTCTTCTACTGTTCTTCGAACATTAGTTTTTCTAGCGGTTCAGGTGCGCTAGAGTTTTATGATTTAAATGCACATTAAACTTTAAATGCGTTTTTCTCAAAACTACTTTTTTCGACTTGGGCGAAATCATAACTCAAAAACTATTGCTCCGATCAGTCTGAAATTTTTTTTGTAGCTTTGTTCATGCAATATCTTGAGCATCACGTAGCCGTTTTTCGATTGGATGTAAAAAAAATTTTTAATAACAATTTTAAACAATTACAAACAATCATAAATAATTATAAAAAATTCAAAAGTGTGCCATTTCTGCAAAAATCAGTTTAAATAAAAACGCCTACGTGATTCTATAGCTAATTGTATGTGAATAATGAACTTTGTTTCTTTTTTGATCCAGGTCTCATCGTTTGCGCTAAATCTTTTCGCCCATTTATCAATTTAAAAAAAAAGGCTTATTTGAAGATTGGCGCTATCGCCGCCATTTTGTATGAAAATGATAATAAAAAAAAAATTTCTCATACTTCAATGTGTGCTCAATAAAGCCCTTTAACGAAAATTTCCTACTCCCGTTCCAGGTTTCCGAAAAAAATTGTCAAAAAAAGCCTTATTTTTCGACCGTTACTGTGGTTTTACCCCTTAAGCAACAAACTTCCGTAACCGTAAATCACTTGAACCTGAGAACTGACCATATGACTGAGTCCCAAATTAAAAGTCTTAGACACATTCTTCAAAAATATCCTAATCTATCTTCAGAACAGAATAGAAGTCTGACCTACATCACTACCGTGAAGGGAGAAATTCGTACAACAACAAACGACCCTGTCTATGCGAAATCCTACCCATATCCAAAGGCTTTGAAAAACGAAACTGAAAAGGAAATTCAACAGCTCTTAAAAGATAACATTATTCGCCCTTCCAAATCACCCTATAATGCACCGGTCTGGATAGTTAAAAAGAAAGAGGATGCATCAGGAGAAAAGAAATTTCGGATGGTCATCGACTATCGAAAATTGAACTCCATCACTGTTACCGATGCATACCCTATTCCCGACATTAATGACGTCCTCTCCAATCTCGGAGAAAATCAGTACTATTCAATCATTGATTTAAAGAGCGGGTTTCATCAAATCCCCTTAAGAGATCGCGATATCGAAAAGACTGCCTTCGTCATTAATAACGGCAAATATGAGTTTGTTCGTCTTCCTTTTGGTCTGAAAAATGGCCCAGCTATCTTTCAAAGGGCTCTCGATGATATCCTTCGGGAACATATTGGAACACGCTGCCGCATCTATATAGATGATATTATAGTTTTCGGTAAAACCGAAAAAGAGCACTTCGAAAATTTGGACCTAGTCCTCAAGACTCTCAAGAATGCCAATATGAAAATTAATTTAGATAAGTGCGAATTTCTTAAAAAGGAAGTTGAATTTTTAGGATTTATAGTCAGCGTAGATGGCATCAAAACAAACCCTAAGAAAGTCGAAGCAATCGCTTCATTTCCACTTCCGAAAACGCTAAAAGATTTGCGTTCCTTTCTTGGCATGTCAGGGTATTATCAAAGGTTTATTAAAGATTATGCGAAAATCGCAAAACCCCTGACATCCCTCTTAAGAGGGAAGGATGGACGAGTATCAAAGAACTCATCCAAAAACAAACCAATTTTTCTCGACAGAAATGCAACAGCAGCATACGACAAACTCAAAAATATTCTCATATCACGAGACGTAGTACTCTCACATCCGGACTTTAAAAAACCATTTGAGCTAACAACCGACGCATATAATTACGCGATCGGTGCCGTCTTATCTCAAGACAACAAACCAATTTCATTCTTGTCAAGGACTCTCAGTAAAACCGAAGAAAACTACGCAACGAATGAAAAAGAAATGTTAGCAATCATTTGGTCACTCAATTCTCTTTGAAATTACCTATACGATTCCAGTCATGTGCGAATTTTTACGGACCACCTCTCCCCTCTCCTCGCCCCTCACATATGCACTTAGTTCGAAAAACACCAACAGTAAATTAAAACGCTGGAAAGCTATTCTCGAAGAATACAATTATGAATTACAATACAAGCCGGGTAAAGCAAATGTTGTAGCTGATTCCCTTTCCAGACCCCCTCAAACAGTCAATACACTGTCTACTGTGACACACGACACAAACGAAATAAACTCTATGACGCCCACGGAGCATAGTGACGAAAGTTCAGGACAAAATTTAATCCCCACTGTAGAAGCTCCAGTTAACGTATTTAGAAATCAACTCCTCCTTAAAATAGGAGAAGAAAATAGCTATCAGATTCTAGACCCTTTCGAAAATTATACCAGGCATATTATCATCCAACCAACTTACTCCGAACGCGACATAATTAACATTTTCAAAAGATATTTAAATCCGCACCTTATAAACGGTCTCCTCACTGACGAACCAACTATGGGTCTTATTCAAACTATATATCCACACCACTTCAGAGATTACAGAATTCGCTTCACACAAAAACTGGTTGAAGGTATTCCCAAAGAGGCAGAGCAAGAAGAACGAATTCTTCGAACTCATAACCGAGCGCATCGTAATGCAGAGGAAAACCGTCACAAATTTTAGAGAATTTTTATTTTCCGAAAATGGCTTCTAAAATTAGACAACTGGTGAAACTTTGCACCATATGTAAAGAAAATAAATATGACCGACACCCGAACAAACCATACTTAGAACCGACACCGATTCCCCAATATCCTGGACACATAGTACACATCGATATATTCATGACTGAAAAGAAACGCCTACTCACTGCAATAGACA
>OZ022264.1:170876445-171048945 GCA_963978885.1 Nemotelus pantherinus | reverse complement strand
ACTCGAATTCATCCATCATTTCCAGGGTGTATTTTTATAATACGGCCCATGGGCCATTTGTATGAGGGCAAGCGATTATCCTTGATGATAACCAAGTCGTTCAATTCTAAATTAGGCTGACGTCGGTTCCATTTCGGCCTTTCTTGCGATCTTGCTATGTATTCCGTATACCACCTTTTCCAAAAATCCTGGGTTAATCGTTATATTAGTTGCCAGCGATCCAATCGATTGAGCTTTATATCCTTGATGTTATCTTTTGGAACTGTTAATAATGTATCTCCGATAAGAAAATGTCCTGGTGTTAATGCATTGAAGTCATTAGCGTCGCTCGTCAACAGGCAGAGAGGTCTTGAATTTAAGCAAGCTTCTATTTTTGTCAGAACTGTGTTGAACTCTTCGTATGTCAAGGCTGCACTTCCAACAATTCTTCTCAAATGATACTTCGTAGACTTCACCCCAGCCTCCCATAATCCCCCAAAATGTGGTGGATGGAGGATTAAAATGCCATGTGATGCCATCATTAGACAGTTCTTGTGCCAATGTTTTGTTTCGTTCCATTATCTGCTTCAATTCTTTATTGGCGCCCACAAAGTTCGTACCACAGTCACTGTATAAGTGACAACACAGCCCATGTCGACTCACGAAACGTCGAAAAGCAGCTAAGAAGCATTGTGTTGACAGATCGCAAACTAATTCTAGATGAATTGCTTTCACAGCAAGGCAAATAAAAATGGCTATGTAGCCCTTGGTTAATTTCGAGCCTCTGCCCCTTGATACCTTAATGTCAACTGGGCCACAATAATCAATGCACCAATGAGTCAATGGTCTGGATGGGACTGTTCTCGGCTCGGGCAAATTATCCATTAGTTGTGTTTTTGTTTGTGGCCTTTGCTTGTAACATACTATGCACTTCTGTATGACGTGTCTAATCGCGTTTCTAGTATCAATAATCGAATATTTCTGTCTAGTTATATTTAACATGCATTGCACAGCTCCATGTAACGTAAACAAGTGGTAGTGCATGAGTATGAGAGGTAACAGCTTACTCCTTTTTGAGATAATCATCGGATGTTTCGAATCGTATGGAAGATCAGCATTAACAAGTCGACCACCAACTCGCAATATCCCACTCGCGTCCACAAAGGGATTCAAATTTAATAAACTACATTTATCATCGCTTAGTCGTCCCTGTTTCAAACGTTCAATATCTGCCTGATAGTCACTCTGTTGAGTATATCTAATCCAAAATTTTAAAGCTGAATCGAGCTCTGTTGTACTGAAATGTGGTTATGTGCAATGAGTTCCTTTCACCAATGCTATGAATCTAATAAGTCGCATCAACGAAGAATATTTGCTTAGCCATGAGTCCAAAAATTTTGATTCAGAATGAGCTACTAATATAGTCACGATTGATCTTTTCCTTTTTTCTATAGTGCATACTGGCAGTGATGCACTAACAGGCCAATTTTCCCTCCGTTCCTTCAACCATACGGGACCATCCCACCATAATTTACATTCAATGAGCTGTCTAGGAAGAACACCACGTGAGGCCACATAGGCACATAGTTCCAAGGAATGTCTTTCACGGCTTCATGTATTTGCGTGGTTCAATTAGCTACAAAGGTTGTCCAAGTTGATGGATGTTTTGCCAGCCATGCCAAAACAATAGTTGAATCAGTCCATAAATATGTTCGAGAAACATTCACTTCTAATGATTTTATGATTCAATGTACTATTTTAGCCAGCAAGAGGGCTCCACATAGTTCCAAACGTGGAATCAAAATGGCTTTGACAGGTGCTACCCTTGTTTTAGCTAATAATAATGAAGATGTATTGTTATTTTGACCACGAGAAACAAAGTAAACGAATGCCGCATACGCTTTTTGAGAAGCATCACTAAAACCGTGGAGCTCAATAATGTTGTTATTGCCATTTTTCAACCATCTAGGTATTCTAAACTTCTGAATTGTCTCTAAATCTGATTTGAATTCGTGCCACTTCTTTGCGGTGTCAAAAAAACTATTTCATCCCAAGTTATTCCATCTAACCATAGTGATTGCATTAATATTTTGCCTACGACAAGAACTGGGGAGATCCATCCAAAGGGGTCGAACAAATTTGCTATGACGGATAATATCTTACGTTTTGTATATGTAACGTCATCCATTTGAATGTTAATCTTGTACGAAAATTCATCCGATATTGGATACCATATAATACCAAGTGTTTTGAGGCCCTGATCGAGATTCATATCTAAAATTGAAAGAGTTTCACGGTCTTCAATAGGAAAATTACACAAGAGTCGCTCGTGATTGGCTGCCCATTTCCTTAGTTTAAAACCTGTCGAGCTTAGGAACGTTCTTAATTCATCTTTTTTGGCGATTGCGAGTTCCAGACTATTCCCACCTGACAGCAGATCGTCTACGTAAAATTCATTTAGAATTGCCTTGTGTGCCATGTTAAACGAAGACTGTGAATCCTCTGCAAGTTTTTGGAGAGTGCGAATGGCTAAAAATGGTGCACAAATCACTCTAAAGGTGACTGTATTCAAGCAATAGTGCCGGATCGGTTCTTGAGGACTATTTCTCCAAACAATACGTTGTAGATCAGCATCTTCTGGATGTATACTAATGTGGCGATACATTTTTTCGACATCTACTATAAACACAAATTGTAAACATCTTCATTGTAGGAAAATGGTATCGAGACTATTTTGAAGAGGGGGTCCAGCATAGAGTGCTTCATTTAAAGAAATTCCAGAACTTGTTTTTCGTGAGCCCTTGTACTGCTGCACGAGCCCTTGTACTGCTGCTTTCTTTATATACTAAATGATGCGGGAGGTAGTAACCTTTGCATTTAGACGTGACATTTGCATCTAGTTGTCTATCTATACTGTCACTAGCTTCACGCATGTGATTCAATTCTAAATATTCTTGAATGCATTTGGAATATTCCACGTATAATTCCGGATTTTTAGCAAACTTTCGTTCTAGCGACATTAGGCTGGCAAGGGCGGTGTTTCTTGATTCACCTAACATGTGCCTGTTGAAACCTTCTTTAAATGGCAAAAGAGTTACATATCTTCCGTCTGTGTCACGATGAATGTTTTGCAAATAGAATTCTTCACAAAGCTGATCCTCCTTCGTCTGCTGCTGCGATACATTGATTTCTTCCAGTTCCCAGAATTGTCTAAGCTGTCCACATGAATCTTCATGATGAGTTACTTCTAGTTTGAAACTTTGAAGAGTACGTTGTGGTTGAGCATGTACTTCTCCTGAAACAATCTATCCTAAGCTGGTTCTTTGGACTATTGGTCTCATCGTTAGTCTATAAATATCACCTGATATAAGCTGAGCGTAAACATCCGCTCCTAGGAGTAGATCAATTTTCCCCGGTTTATCGAAGTTGGGATCAGCAAGTTCAAAGGTTTTCAGCTGATTTTGTACTTCTGAAGAAACTTTCCAAGTGGGTATTAAATTTGCCAATTGATCCAAAATGTACGCTTCTTTTTCCAGAGATTGGTAATTACAAAGATTTAATTTCAAGCGTACGATCCCCTTCGTTACAGTATTATTGCTCCTACCGATACCACTAATGGTAGTGTTTGTATGCATTCTTTTTATGTTGAGCTGTTGGATAGCACTCTCAGTGACAAATAATGCTTGAGAGCCTTGATCTAATAGTGCTCTTAAGACTCTACAACCACCAAAAGTTTGTACACTCACTAATGCTGTGGCTAAAAGCACTTGCTTTGATGCAACTGCACTCAGTGTTTGTTTCGCAGAATCATTTTGCGAAAGATTAGGTACTGGTGCATAACTAGATGCAAATTCTGCTGCGTCAGCGCTCAGCGGTCTAGATGTCGCAACATCTGTTATTGCTGTTTCTCTATGCGAGAGATTATGATGTGATCTTTTGCATTTTGCACATCTACTTATGCTTGGAAATTTGCTATTATGTGTCCTTTCGTCAAACAATTAATACACAACCTATTGCGTTTAACGGTTTCGAACTTTTTGTCGTAATTTATGTCACTGAAAGTGGGACATTGCCAAATGTGATGGCCAGCTCTACAAACTATACAACTTTGAGTCATTTGAGCTGCGTAGCTCTGCAAGTTGTGAGGTTGGAGCATACTTGTATTTCTTGCTTCCAATTCTCGAAATCAACGTTGCAAGAATTCGGATGAATCAGCTTATGAAGGAAGTGTTGTCCTTTGTACATATTCCTGTTCCCATTGTTGTCTCGTAGACGGAGGTAACCTTTGCGTGATTATATGCACCAACATGGCATGCCATAAATTTTCTATCCCCATGTTTTCAATGGCCTGAACACATTCCATCGTTTTATCAAGCAAATTTTTAAGAGAAGATGCTGACTCATTAGCATTTGATATGCAAAACAATCGTTTGAACTGCGTGCTCAATAAAACATTCACGTTATCATACCTGTCGTTTAATACACGCCAGGCAATGTCGTAGTTTGCTTCAGTGACTGCATATTGACGAAGCAGTCCTTCAGCTTATCCGGACAGACTACACTTCATATAGTGCAGCTTTTGCACCTTCGACATGTTTGTGCGATTGTGGATGAGTGATTGAAACAGATCACGAAACGGTATTCATGAGTCATAATTACCATGGAACTTTGGCGAAGAAATACAAAGTAACTTAATGTTTTCAAAATGTGGGTCCGATTCTTGTGCTCCATGGTCCAAAACTGTCTTTCTTTCTTGTCCATTTTTCCATCCTGACCGATTTCTGAATCCATCTGTTCTGCCAATCCTTTATCTGCTTTATCCGCTGCTTAGCGATCGCTTCTTTTAACTGCTCTTCCACTTCAGATGCAAACCTCAGCTGTACCTCGTCAAATTGAATATATACTTCATTCGAAAAATATTCTAAATTAAGTTCAGTCTTATCTCCCTGTAACAACGATAGTATTTTCGAATGGTTTTCGTAGAAAATTTCATAACTAACTTTCAATCTTTCCTTGATCTTTTCACAATAAGAAACCGTTTTGCGAGTTGAGGAATCTTTCTTATAATTGAAACGAAACCTGTTCAATTGAATTAAGGCTAACTTTTATTGCACAAATAAATTTTCCATCTTCAAATGGACTATAAATGATACGTGGTGCACTTAAGATATTGAAAATATTCCGACCACACACTCACAGACTACTGCTCCGCAACACGGCCCAATGCAATATTTAATATAAAATCAATTCAGTGTTAGCTGACAAAGTGCTTAATATAGCTCCGATTCCCAAATAAGACACAAGCTCGCAGTTTATTGCCTAATACAACGACAAAAAACTGCCAAATATCACTTTCTACAGAATGCCCAATGAATTTTAAATAATGCTCAATAAAAATTTTAATTTACTCACACATTGCCCAATTCACTCTCAAATTCACAAAAACTATGCTTGTATATTGTAATTGAAATCAAATATAAGGAAAAATATATATTGGTATAAAGGATAAAAAGAAAAAAACTCTAGCGCACCTGAACCGCTAGAAACACTAATGTTCGAAGAACAGTAGAAGAATCGTGCAGATTTTGAGTGCATATTCTACCACACGAGCTGCTTATTACAGCTGAAATAAGTATTGATTGCCATTGAATTAATGTTGTTGACGGGCCTTGGGATGCTTCTGTTGGGTCCTTACTGTTGTGGAGGAAAAGTTTCTTAAACTCAAGAGTAGAAAATAAGACAAAGAAGATTCAACCTACCAAAGCGGCGAGGCCGCAGTTAATGCTGGCACCAGGTTTAAGCTACCCTTAAACATTTGCCGTGCTTTCTATAGCTTTGCAAAAATTATCCTCGCAAGAGCAGATTCAGAGTAAAACAACCGTTTCAGTCAGTATACTCAGACGAATCTCTTTTCAAATAATTCTACAACTCCTTATATACGATTTTACAATCATAACTTTACCTACTTTATTACTAAAACTCAGCATGCCCTGAAATAAATCATCAACACATACATTTTCTCATGACACAATATTCGACATGATTCACACGTGTCCTATTTTCTCACGCTACGTTCAACCGATATTCCTATGGCCACTTAATCAACATGCACAAGAACTATTTTCATGTGCGCTCATTCATACTGAAACCATATATCATGTTATTTGGGTCGCGTGCCATGGTGACAACAAGAAACTATGTCAATAACAACAAGAATCTATGTCGCATTCGAATAAACCTAATGGCGTGGATATTCATAGTCACTTCTCGGAAATTTGATATGGTCAGTTGAGCGCAAGTATAGTGCATTATACTTGACCTATACAATACGTGTGGTCTGCTAGTTCATAACTCATTACGTAGACGATCTTAGTGGATTGCATAATTTATGTTTTGATTTATTTTCAGGCATGGTGATGGTGTATCATTACACAGCCAAACTCTTTCAAACGCCACGTTTTACTTTGGTCTCAAGAATGCATTATAACTCATATGGTGGAAGGCTCAGATATTACCACTGTCATGAATTTCAACGTTTATGAGAGCAAAACACGGGCTAATTATGTTCGTTGTCAGTTGCTTATTTCACAAAATGTTGAAAGCAGCATCTCATAAAACATCAATGGAGAAAATGCTCAGTGCCTGCAGCACTGTAACTGAAGTTGGTGTTTGGGGCTGCCATCCGAAAAATTTGCAGAGCTTTGAGAATTGAAACATTGATTATTTATTTTCATTGTAAATGTTTCCGGTATGAATACTAACTGTAAGCATTTATTGATACATAAGTAGCACAACCGACTCGTGCTGGCAACCTTTTGCCAGTATCAAAGCCAATAATATATTACATCTGCTTCACGTTGTTATATAACATTCGAAGTTATAGGAGTATAAAGAATTTTAGGGTTACCTGCAGCAAGTTTTTTCAAATAATCGAAAACTTAATATTTACTGTTTATTGTCACTACAATATCATTACCATTTGAAAATTCTACGATAAAACCGCCTAAAAAGATATTACAATTAAACACAAAACCAACAATACCTGGCAACCCTATCATGGCTTTTCAACCAAATTTGGCCTGAATAATGTTGATGATAGGTTCCATTAATAGTATGAAATTCGTATTGATTTCATGACTGCACTGGAAGTAATAGGGCAAAAAGTTTTATTTTCCTGAGCGAATTTTCAAAACGAAGACACAAAAATTACCATAACTGGCAGCACCAGTCAAATTTTTCAACCAAATTTCTATCAAACAGAGTTTAGAGTAAGGTTCAGCTACTGTGTCAATTTAATGAAAATCTGGTAACTAATTCACATTTCATAGGGCAAAAAGCATTTTTTTTTCTTTGTAATTTTTCAAGATGGCACCACTGGAACAGAGTTGCCCACAATTCAAAATCGCTTCTATCGGACCTGGTCCTACTTAAGTCCAATGCATTCCGTAAATTTCAGTTGTATCTAATTAGTGGTTCGTGAGTTCCCGAGAACAGCAGTTTTTGATGCTAAAAATATAGGTTAACTGAGAAAGAGTTACCGTTCTTGTCCGACATGAAATTTCCAAAGTTTTACTTTGAAAGTGAAGATTAAGCAAAAGATATGTATACAGATGGGTTTTATTGTAGAAACGGACATTTTTTAGGATATTCAATAATTTGAATGTTTTCACTTCCGAATTTTCATTTTTTCAAATTTAAGACACCAAAATTATCATAGCTGGCAGCTCCAACCGAATTTTTCAACCAAATTTCTACCAAACGTGGTTTAAAGTAAGGTCCAGCTACTGTATGAATTTCGTCAAAACCAAACGATTGAATCAGAATTTATAGGGCTAAAAGCAGTTATCTTTTCAAGTGATTTTTCAAGATGGCACCACTGGCACAGAATCACCCGCATTTCAAAATCACTTCTATCAGACCTGGTCCTTATTAAGACCAATACATTCTGTAAATTTCAATTAATTCTGCTTATCGGATCGTGAGTTTCCGTGAACAGAAGTTTTTGACGCTAAAAATATAGGTTAATTGGGCAAGGGTTACCAGGCGTGCCCGTTATACCATATCTTTTTTTTTCGTTATGTAAACAAAGCACAAGATTTACATATGAATGGCTTTTTTGAAGAAACGGCATTTTTTCAAGAGAGACGATGATTTGGAGGTTTTCACTTTCAGTGCCTGCCCTAGTTACAGGATTGCCAGCACGCTTATTTTTATTATACACAAATCTACAACTAAATAATACAAATACGTCCTGAAAATTTCGTAATGATTGAATAGCTTTGTCAAAAGTTATCGCAATTTAAACATTTTCAAATTTTCCCGTTCTCTTTTTAGGCACCCAGCTCACACATAGGGTTAAAAAATTCCCAAACTTTATCCGATTCACATGTAAAACACGTTTGAAATTTATTTCGTCAACTTTATTTATGCGAAAATTATTTGTGTAGGGAATAATAGGTATATTAAAAACATCCCTTAAATGGCCGCGGGCGCCAAAGGGTTAACAATAATTGACATTTAGTGAGTATTGGACCTATTTTGCACATACATTAATGTATCCTGAAAGTTTCAGCTCAATCAGATGGCGCGTTCTCGAGATTATCTCACTAAAATTTTTTGATGATATTTATATCTATATATATATATATATATATATATATATATATATATATATATATATATATATATATATATATATATATATATATATATATATATATATAAGATGTATATATAGATATATATATATAGATATATATATATATATATATATATATATATATATATATATATATATATATATAGATATATATATATATATATATATATATATATATATATATATATATATATATATATATATATATATATTTATATATATATATATATATATATGGAAATACGAATTTTTGGCCGAATGGATTTTAATACTAATGTTCTTCGAACATTAGTTAAAAGGAACTGGACTTACATCGGCTTACAAGAACCACACTTAACAATCGGAAATTTCCCGTTTATACCCGAAATCGCGTCCGGGCTAATTTATTCAATTAATCACTATTGGATTCACTTCCAAAACTTCAATAAGATTTAAGTCACTTTAAATAGTTTTCTTTCTATTTGCACAAAACGAACTGAAATTGTAAATCACGATCCGGTTCGAAGGACCAAATGTTTTGTATTTCCCTTGTTATTCCGAAAAAGCCTAGCGCATTAGAACCGCTAGAAAACTAATTTTCGAAGAAATTGTCTTTGAGTGAAAAAAAAATTTGGGAAGACGTAATACACTTTTTTGTACAACCATTCCTTATCCCAAGTAACAAAACCCAACTATAGCAAACGATTGAGTACTTTTTCTGCATACGCCCGTTGATTCACGTGAATTGATCCATCCAGTCGTTGATCAATTTCAAGCCTCAAGAAACAATTTAGCTCGGACACCTTGATCTCGAATTCTCGACGCAAGTGTTCAATGACTGATAAACGCCGTGGTGCCATAATATTGCCTCGATCCCGTAAACGCCGTCCGATAATATTTCTATTATCGAGATCACATATTGCACCTCGTTCAATTGGCTGCTCTGGTGTTATCTCCACCACATCAACTTCCTTTTCATCGTTGGGTACGTTTGCAGTGTCACCGATGTCGAGTTTCGCCATTGATTCCTCAAGTAGAAAAATCACATCACGAGCCACCTCGATTTTGTTCGCCTCCGGATTCCACACTCGATATGATCTTGAATGGTTGTCATATCCAACGAATATACACTTGACTGCCTTTGGATCCAACTTTTGTCGCTTTTCCTTCGGAATGTGAATGAAAACTTCCGAACCGAAAATCCGCAAATAATCGATTTTAACTTTCTTGTCGTACCACAATTCGTATGGCGACTTTTCAAGTACGGTGCTCGTTCGTGCTGTTCGATTTAGCACATGCACTGCCAAGTTGACAGCTTCCGCCCAGAATGTGTAATCCATTTGCCTCGAATGAATCATCGTTCGGGCCGACTCTACAATTGTTCGGTTGTCCCGTTCTACACAACCGTTCTGCTCTGACGTATACGGTACACTACGTTGATGCACAATGCCCATTTCGCTGAAGAACTTTTTCAGTTCGGCATTGACAAATTCTGTACCGTTGTCCGATCGAAAATGTTTCACCTCGTGCCCAGTTTCCTGCCGCATTCGCCTCACTGCCTCTTTTACCTTGGCTGTGACCTCTGACTTTTGCGCCAGAAAATACACAAAACGATAATGTGAAAAATCGTCTTTAAGAAGCAGAAAGTACCTCGAACCGCCAATAGAAACTGTTTGCATTGGCCCGCAAACGTCTGCATGTATAATTTCGCCACATTTCGTTGACTTTTCTTCACGAAGTTTGTAGCTGCCACGATGATGTTTGCCATAGACGCACGCTTCACACGTAAAGTCCTCGTCCACAAAATCAATCTCGTTTCCCCGCAGAAATTTCTTTACATGAGCGACGTTTTGATGTCCGAGTCGTTCATGCCATGCTCGAAGTGAAATTTTCTTGGTCACCACATTTGCAATGGCTTTATCGACCTGCGACAGTTCTTCAACTTTGAACAACATTTGAAACAGGCTTTCGCGTCGAACTCCCACTGCAAAAATGTTTCCATCCTTCAGCAGTTCGCAGCGCTTGCTATCTGATTTAAAATGATAGCCACGATCCATGGCCCTTCCCGATGAAAATAAATTCATATGAATTTCCGGCACATACAGTACGTTCACCATGCGTCTGCGAATCCATTGATCGCCATGAAACGCATGAATAATGATGTCGCCTTTTCCTCGAGCCATGCTCTTTTCGCCATTTCCAATTGTAATGTGTGATGATGCTTCCACAAAGTTTTCAAACCATTCACGTCGATGACACATATGGTCACTGGCTCCCGAGTCTAAAACCCAAACGTTTTTGTCTCCAATTGATGCCGAATCGTGACATACAAATGCATCGAGAGATGCACTGTCCGATCTTTTGTTGTCCGAGTTGTTCTTTTTCTTCTGTGGACACTCGCGTTTCCAATGACCAGCTTCGCCGCACTGATGACATTTGCCTTTGCGACTATTGCCGCCCTTGCTCTTGTCTTTGTTGCTGTGTCCCGACGAACTACCTTTTTTCGAAGCGAAATTCTTTTGAAAATTTCGTTTGGCCATCAACGCTACCACACTTTCGACTTGTCCTTGCGATTTCAATCGAAGCTCTTCTGCCATTAATCGCGCACGCAAATTCGCCATTGTTTGATTTTTTACACTCGTTGATTCCCAAGCACTGTGGAAATGATTATATTCTGCTGGTAAAGACATCAGTATTTTCGTTATAACCATCGAGTCGGAAATCTTTTCATTTTGGTCTTTTAGTTGCTGCACGATTTCTGTTAGCTTTGACATACACGTTGCAATATCATCGCCCGGCTCTTTTGTGAAACTGTAATATTTTTGTTGCAAAAACAAAATATTGGACTTCGATGCTTGCTCATATGTGCTCTTGAGCATTTCCCACATTTGATTCGCCGTTTCACAGTTCATAATTTGCAGCACTGGCTGCTTTTTACACGCCGTCGAAATAGCACGTCTTGCCTTGGCATCGCTCCGTTTCCATTCAATAATTTCCGTCGCATAGTTTTGACTCGCAATTGTCGGTGCCGAAATTGTTCCATCCACCACGTCGAACAATTCACTAGCTTCAAGCACTTGGCGCATCTGAAATTTCCATGTCAGCCAATTACTACCACCTTCCAACTTTTCAATGTTCACTCGATCGCCCTACATATGTCTTGCCTTGAAAACGCACCGTAAATAAAACGAAACAGTTTTCTTTTGTTGTTACACACCAAATTTCACCGAATGAAATTTGAAATCGACGAATATAAATGACAATTTATGTCCGCCCGTATTTACTGTGTCACAAAGAACCAATAGTCCTCTTTCATACGATGACGAAATACCACGAAAACTGTTTTCTCATATGACACACAGCAATAACAACAATTCCCGCAAAAACAAGAACGATCACGAATAAATCCTGACTTCACCGTCTCAGCTCAAATTTGATCTACCGAACCTTTCATTCACCACCACGCGATTTTGTTCCCGAATGTTCTCTTGAATCGTACAAATTCCTTTTGCGGCAATTTACCGTACGATCTCAAACGATTCACACAAAAAAACACGAAATGCACTTTTTACTCAATTCGATTCGACTTTCTTATTGGCATGGACTGGGCCCATAACCTGTTGAATTGCTAAACTTTTATTCAAGAATATGAAAATTGTAATTACAAGTATGGATGAAGTACGTGCATGAACCGGCTTGTTCAACTGTCAAACTTGAAGTACACATGAAATGAAAACGTTCAATGAATTTCAATAGTTCCTGACGATCTAAGGGAAGAGCAACTGTGCTTGAGAAAAGAATAAGGTTAGTCAAAGTAGACTTACCCCTCACGAACCCATGCTGATCTGGAGCTAGAATAGGATGAATGATAGGATACATTCTAGAGAAGACAATTTGTTCAAGGATTTTACTAAAACAGGGGAGAAGAGAAATAGGCCGATAATTTGAGACCGAGGAAACATCGCCAGTTTTGAAAATAGGGTAAATATAAGAAATTTTCCAGGCGGAAGAAAAAATACCGGATGATAGGCTTACATTGAAAAGGATAGAGAGGGGAACGCACAATGAAGAAGACATAGACCACGCAAAAAAATTGGGAATACAATCAGAACCACCACCGGAATTCAAATCAAGGCTGAGCAATAAATTCTCAACTTTGATCGGATTAGTTTGGATTAGAGAAAGAGAAGGAGGAGTGGAAGGAAAAATCAGAGAATGAACAAGAGAGGTAGAACTTTTAAAGGAGGAAGAAAAAAAGCTAGCGAAAAACTCACATACTTCTTGTGGAGACGAGGAGGTAGAGCCATTGAAAGTTACTTGGTTAGGGATGGAAGAATTTTTCTTCAAGGATTGAATGTAAGACCAAAAAGGTTTAGTATTGGAAGAAGAAATAGAAGACTCCAGACTAGCGAAATAATCTTGCATTGCCTGCTTCATTTCGATTTTAGCGGAGGATCGCAGGGACTGAAACACGGCAAGATCAGTGGCAGAATTCGATCTACGAAACTTTTTCCGAGCAACATTTTTTAGTTGGATTGCCCTCAAAACTCGTTGGGTTAGCCAAGGAGGATCTGTAGATTTACGAGGGTTGAAGGTAGGTGTATAGGTAGAGATAACGTCATAGATGAAGGAATAAAATTTGGGGAGTGCATGATCAATATTTAGCCCACGGAAAAATTTTTTTGAAATTCCGCTGTCATTCCTGAGAAGTTAGCCTTGCGAAAATTGTATCGAGGAGCCGCTGAGTTTCCTTTCTCTGAGGAACATGACAATGCAACATAAAGAGAAAGAGGAGGGTGGTGAGCGTCTACTAGAACATAGGGATGGAACACAGTGGAGACAGATATATCAGTAGAGGGAACATTAGTAAGGATAAGGTCAAGAATACGACCATTCAAGTTACGTGTAGTGTTAATCTGCGAAAGGGAGTTGAATGAAAGGAAGGAGGAAAGTACTAAGGAGAGCTGATCATTAGACCGGATGCAGTTTGAAACTGGATTCCAGTCAATAGAAGGCATATTGAAATCGTCACAGATTATTAATGGGTCAAAAGGAAAAAATTTATGAAGGTAAGAAGATAGCCCGATAAACAAATTTTCGTACACAGCACAAGAACTGTTACAAGGAACATATACAGTGAGAATTATTAAGTGAATGTTATTAGGAAAACAAGTACAAACTATCACGCATTCAACAGGAAGAAAAGGATGAAAGTTACGACAGAGTGCCCCATGAAGAGGTTCGCGTAAGGCAATCAATACACCTCCGCCATGCGATTTTTTGGAAATAGAACAATTCCGATCAACACGAAATACCTGGTGCAAAGGAAGAACTTCACTGCTATATATATCGCTAGAAAGCCAAGTTTCCGTGAGGCAGATAATATTGTCTGAGGCTAGTGAAGAGTAAAGGGATATGGATTAGAGCTTCGATCGCAAGCAACGCAGGTTTTGGTAGTATAACGATATTTTACAATTTTTACGTTTAGGTTGGAACAGGTGCTTTCCTTTTCGGTTGAAAATTTGAACGAGGTCTTCTGATGAAGGTTTTGGCAATTATACCGGGGGGCCAGAAATTGGCATCCAATAATTCCTTGTTATCAGCGGTGGTTGTTATTTTAAATGAGCTGATCAATCTTCCAGCAATGTTGTCAGGAGTGAGCTTAGTGCAGTCCAGAAGGGTAGGTACAAATCCAAGTTTGTGATGGATATAGTTCTTGATAGCAGCAGTACTTGTCTCATAAGTGAGTCTAGTCACAAAGACTTGTAGAGGAGGAGTAACAGCAATCAAGGTTGGTGCCGAAGGCATCTGATGTAGCGTTTGAGCAGAAGTAGCATGTTGCATAAGTAGGCCAGTAGACACAGGTAAAGGATGAGCCACCGGCAGAAACGGGCTTGGTAGCTGTTGCTGTGCATAACGAGATTGTTGCAACACTTCCATATTATTCAATGATAAAGACTGCCCAGATAAGCCAGTTGACACTGGTTGAAGCGTAAGCAGTAATGGGCTTAGCAGTTGTTAGCAATTACCTGGTGGTAATTGTTGTTGTTGATGAGCAACGTTCAATGTTGACGCAAGGTTCTGCGTCTGCGATCGATTTCGCAATGCAGCAGAAAATCCAGGTGGGCGTACAGAGTAGTCAGCTGACGTTCCATGTGGTGGCGCAGAAGGCGGCTCAATTATTGCAGTACGAAGCAGCTCATCAACCTCATCGCTAGTTGACCGAAAATCCTCAGTCAATTTCGAAAGGGAACGAAAGAGACCGTCGATAGCAGATTTCGCCCAGTGCAGCCGAGAGGCATAAGAAACCATTGAGTGTTTCCTGCATTTATCGCAGAACCAGTAAACACCTGAATCGCGTTTTAAGATCTCATCGCAGCATTTTCCAGGCAGGGAAACGCATTTAAAATGGAACGTTTGCGCGCAGAAACCCGCACAGATAACGAAGGGAGAAGTATCCTTCTTATCCAGGCAGTTGATGGCTGTACAAAGTGCCATAATATCAAATTATTATCATGTGATAAACCGCGAAAGAAAAATAAGATGAATGGTTAATAACGATACTAACGGAGGGTTACTAACGAAAGTTAATGAAAAGTGTCCACGCTACGCGATGTCTCGGATGGCTTATGGTAAGTATCTCCGGCAAATAAGCGGTAAGTGTCTTGGGTAAGCTTGGTATGAGTCTGTGTCAGATTTAGATAGCACCCTCTTGTGGGATTCTGGCACGGCAATTATGTAGTTAACAAAGTTAAAATTAACGGCTTTGAAGAAAAAACCAGTACTCGCGCACTCAATAAGAAAATAAACACAAGCACAATAAAGAAAGAAAAAAAAGTCACCAAACAATATGACAAAGGCACTCGCGGAAATTAAGAAAACCGTCAAGATTAACAAGATAACTGATGGGTCACAGTAAGAAGCCGAAAAATACGTATCCACTGGGGAGCTCCACACTGACGTTGATGACAAGTCAAACGTATTCGTATGTGTTTAGATATGTATCCAGCCCATAACATAACTTTGAACATGTTACTATTTCTGCAGTAACATTATTCGAGCCCCCATACGAGTTTGTATAGCGTGCTAGGTCTAGTTAGTTACGTAAGTTTAATAAGTTCCCCAAACAAGGTTTTTTGAAAGTTTTCCTTGGCCTCTTTAAAGACAAATACAAATGGATGTATATAAACACCTGTTGTCACGGTCGATCACGCCCGCGAGCCGTACCGGTGGCAGATGGAAGCTCATGTTAATTTATAGACGTGGACACGCTTGCGGTAGGGAGTCGAAGGTTTGTTGTAAACTATGTAATCGTAGGATAAGTAATAATGTAGGTCATAGTGCTGTATTACAAATGGTATCGAGTCGTGGAGTAGGCTTCGAGTCTCAGCGAACCCTGACAAGAACGGCCAATATCAAAACCAAGGCGCGCACTCGTCAGGACCCGGTATTCCTCGAAGCTGATACTGGTAACTTCCATGTCAGCCGCGATATTAAGGAAAAAAAGGGAAAATCGCCATAGTACTCACCCGACAGTATCGAACGCAACGTCGAAACGTATAAAATCACTTCTTCATCTTTGCCTACAAGAATAATCACCAAGGCCATCGTCCGTCGCCTCATCGTCGTGGATGACCGCCAGCAGTATATTTGGAAAAGCACCGTCATAATGAGAACATAAATCTTTTAAATAAGCTTCATCCGTTAGTCCTGATGTTGATTTCAACGTTTCGTAATGATCTTCCGAATGCTTGATAAGAATTTCTTCCTTTGTTGCTCTTCGAGATTCAATGCGTTTGCATCGATCTAGTAACTTCAATTCAGCACACCTCGCCAGAATACTTTAGAAGCGTTGTGGACATTCGGGATGCTCTGGAAACCACAAGCATCCATGTCGTCGTCAGCACCGTCATCATCATCATCATCTACAAATACCGAACATAATAACTGTCGCGATAATAATAATATAATAATCATGCAACAAATCGACTTGCGGTTGGATCTGCAGCGATAAATTTGAACAGTCGAAACACGCACAGGTCACCATCATCAGGAGCAGCAGCATCGATGTCGTCGTCAGCATCGTCGTCACCATCATCATCTACAAATATCGAACATAACAACTGTTACGATAATAATAATATGATGAAAGGGGCCGATTAATACAAGGAAGGAAAAAGAATCTTAGGCTGACCATCCACTTTGACATGAGCGGCAATGCGAGGTGTACCTAGCTCGAGAAACTTACCTATCACAACAAATTCTGCCGGTCTGATTATTCTGGAACCAAACAAATGTCTCCGAATCCGTTTCCCGGTTTATTCACACTCAATTCACAGGATTCACGCGGCCCGCCAGGAATCGTAGTCGTATTTTGTGAGTTTCAACCTCGAGATTTCACCATTAAACTTTGTATTTCAACCGAAATTATGAACTATCGATCACTCGAAAAACTAGGCCGTGTCGTAGCGAAAGAAAAACATGATTTTGACAGGTCATATGTCAATTGCAACTGGGCGGAACGCCAGAGGAACGGACCGCGTTCCGAGATGTACCGAGGCGTTGCCATGCTTGTGTCGCATTAGATCGAGCGCAATACCAGGTGCAATGACCGAATGCACTTGGGCTGCACATGCAGATTGCGGCAATGCACATTAACGAAGATAGTGCAATTGAATTGTGGGAGAAAATACGGTTTTCCCCGAAATTCCGCAAGCTAGTGCGACAAGTGGGGTCGAAAGTGGCCGGCGAGCTGGACAGGCGATGGATAGTCTTTCTTTTCAAATCTACCTCGGTAAGGAACAGTCGAGTGTGCAGAGTGGTAGAATCGAAATACGAAGAGTCGAATTTTTCTTTATTACATGTACTTGGCGAGGAACGAGCTTGGTCAGTTGGTGGTCAACAAAGAATAGACATCGAGGGCGACAACGGCGGAAAAAGGGTTGAGAAAAAGATAACGAGGATCGGACGGAAACAAGTGTTGTAGATTGACGAGGCTGTAGAACGAAAAAGATTGAGGAAAAGGTCGAGTTTCCCGAACGGGTTATTGTGGAGATATAGGCGAAGTGACGGAGAATCAGGCGAATCGCGACGAGTCCACCGAGGGAAGATATTAAATTGTAAGTAGGTTAAGTTTATTGTTTTTTCCTAATATCGCAATTTGCAAAACAAGAAAGATGGTAAATGTTATACATAGAGGAAATTATTAGAAGTGTTAAAGTTTAATTTTCGCGGCGCCGTTTTAGGATAGTGCGTAAGTGCCGATATTGTGAATTGAAAACCTTCGTTAATAAACGGTTGTATAAATTTTTTTTGGAAACCGCGTGTATTTTTTTCTTTGCACTCTACATTTAGCGCGAAACCGTCGCATTTTCTCGCTTCCGAGCGTCGGCAAGCGTAGTTTCTGGATTGTGAAGCGAGTGGCGCCCGACCCACCCCCATCTCCGGTGAGCATAGGCCCCCGAAATTATCGACTTGGGGTTCAAGAAAGTTAAACGCTTGATAAATACCACCGTAGAAGAAAAACGGTTACAAATTGGCACCCAACGTGGGGCTAACGGTCCAAACGGTACCGGTGAAAATTTTCTAGCTTCTTTGTTTCGAACTTGTAGAACCGAAAATACGAATCCTGTAATAGATTCCTAACGCGGAGTAATTTTTCTTTCGTAGAAGAAGAGAACCGGTGGCTAGTTACTACAACAGCTAAACTGAAGAGATCGGTATAAATTTTGCGAGCAATTCATATTTTTAGTGCATGCATAATTTGGAATATATATGGAATAAAATCCGCTTATTATTAATATACATTAATGCCCATTTTTATGGTTAATACCTATTATATAATAACATTTGAATTCTGGTGCGCCAGTGTGTGTGTGTGGGTGTGCGATGATATTTGCATAGTCCCAAATTGTGGGAAGTTCGGTAGGAGCATAAATTTTAGATATGAACGATAGCAGATGGAAAAGTCCAACTTAAGTGGCTATTTATTTTGTTTTGGGGCATTGCATACTTAATAGGATTTATTGTTGGGTCTGAGAATCGTAGTTTTCGTTTACAGGTATTATTCTATAACAAGTTAGTGCGGTATTTACAGCGTATACTAAAATTTGAATTGGGAGTGTGAGTAGGGAAAATACATTAAATTCAGTGTGTGTGATAGGATCACGTCAGTGGAGAAAATAGACAGGTGCGGAGTGACTAAGTACGGTTGCGGGAATTTGTTGGTGAAGAGGTGGTGGACAGTGATTCGTTTTTTCCAAGGGTGGCAGTTCGCTGATCGGGCTTCTCGGGGTAGAGGTGCAAGGAGACTGGGCACTTCGGGTGGTTTAACGCTCGATTTTTCTTTTGGCGCATCGGCAGGTTAACTCCCGGGGGAGTGCTTTTGAATTGGGAAACAGAAAATTGCGCTAGCAGTTTCATAGCTGGTCTCTTAGGCAATTTTATTTCAGCTTTAGTGTAGACCTCCAGGTCAGTGCAGGCCACAATGAAGATTTTAGTAGATAGATTGTCCAAAGACGAACTCATCTACGAGCTTGCTATTAGGGGGCTTTCAGCTGACACCGTGAAGAATATGAGAAAGAGCTTGCGGGCGACATTAAGAGCAGAAACGGCCCGGGATACGTCATACGTCGAGTCGGACTATCCTTTTGACTTCGATACTGATTTCGCGGAGCTATCGGAGAAGGCGATGGAGATCGAGGAGCTAGTGGCGAGAGTATCGGCCGATCAGACGGCTTCAGAACATGTTAAGGCGAGAGTCAAAATCGAGTTTGGGTTTCGTCGTTTAGGAAATTTACTGGCGGTATCGAGAGAGCAGAAGGAAGGGGCGAAGAATTTGCGCAATCGACTCATTTTAGCGATGGGTGCTCTAGTAGAGAAGGTCGAGGGGTCCAGTGAGGATGAGGGGGATCAGCCTAACGCGACTCAAGACGCAGCCACGCCGCCATCCCCCAAATCGGGAAGTCCGGCAGAAGTAGCTAAATGGGGATGGAAATTCAGCAGTGACTCGTCAGGATCGGTTAATGCGTTACTAGAACGCGTAGAAGAGTTGCGACTGGCAAGGGGACTCACTAAAGCTCAACTGTTTAGAGCAGCGGTAGATCTCTTCGACTCGCGAGCGCTAATTTGGTTCCGAGCCAACCGGGGCCTGGTCAGTTGCTGGGATGAGTTGGTGAAAGAGTTGAGAGCGGATTTCTTGCCATCCGATTATGAGGACCGGCTATGGGAAGAAATTCGGCGGCGAACTCAGAGCGAAAGCGAGTCGATAGGGGTCTATGTAGCTGTCATAGAACGCCTCTTCAGCCGTTTAGAAACCAACTGCTCGGAGGAGGAAAAACTGCGTCTGTTGCGGAGGAACATAGCTCCGTTTTATCAACAGCAACTGAGCTTGACGTCAGTGACTTCCATTGCGGAGTTGGTGAAGATGGGCCGGACCATGGATGCCACCAGGGCATCGGTGATGGCATTCGTGCCTCCCAACACACGGTCAAGGCGTTGTCTCGAGCCAGACCTAGCATATGTTAGCTCTGAAAGCATGGAACGAGTTTCAGCCCTGGCAGAATTGAGTAGGGTTCAGTGCTGGAACTGCAGGAAGGAGGGACATATGTCGAGGGACTGTCCGGAGCCTCGTCGCTGTTTTGGATGTGGTCGTCGAGGAGTTATGAGGTCCGCCTGTCCAAATTGCCGGAATCGAAGCCAGGGGCAAAGATCAGGATCTCAACCACACCCCAGTTCTTCGGGAAACGAGCGTCGTGCCCACTAAGCGGTCGGGTAGGCACTACGACAAGGCCGCAACAGAAAGATAGCCAGCCAATGGTGGACTTTGCACTAGCGAAAGGGAATCAGGACAGCCGCCCACACTTGAGAGTGGATATAGAGGGCATCGAGATGGAAGGGCTGTTAGATTCTGGGGCGAGTCGTACCATTTTGGGGGGAAAAGGATGGTTACGCATGGCCAACAAGGGGTTAAGTTTGGACCGGGAGAAAGTTGAAGAGGTGCGACTGGCGAATAATGAGACGTGTTCGGTGGCTGGGGTAGTCCAGTTAAAGTTCACCTTGAACGGCAGGGTGCATGGGTTGGAAACGTTGGTTATACCATCCATCCCGCAGGAAGTGATCCTTGGAATTGACTTTTGGCAGCGCTTTGGGGTCGTCCTGGACATGCAGGGACAGCAGTGGACATCAGTTGCGTCAGCTGAAGTGGTGCCAGTGAAAGCGCTGCGGAGTCAGACTCGTTTATCAGAACGTGAGTCAGGGATCCTACAAAGTTTACTAGAGGAGCAGTTCAGATTGATGGGTGAGGGTCTGGGTTGCGCTAAATTCGTCAAACATACCATTAAGACAACAGCTAGTCCTATTAAGCAGAGGTATTATCCCGTCTCCCCAGCCGTTCAGAAACAAATCAATGTTGAGTTGGACGAGATGTTGAGGATGGGAGTGGTCGAGCCATCGTCCAGTCCGTGGTCGTCGCCGATTCTGCTGGTACGCTAGAAGGACGGGTCGTACCGGTTTTGCGTAGACTTCAGGAAAGTAAACGCGGTATCAGAGAAAGACGCCTACCCTCTGCCTTATATTTCGACGACCTTGGATAAATTGCGAAATGCGAAGTACCTGTCAACGTTAGACGTCAAGTCAGCATACTGGCAAGTGCCAATGGCGGAGGAGTCTCGCCAGTATACCGCTTTCACCGTGCCGGGGAGGGGTCTTTTCCACTTCTTGAGAATGCCATTCGGTCTACACAACTCGGGTGCGACGTGGCAACGTCTGATTGATACGGTGTTGGGCCCCGCACTAGAGCCATTTGTTTTCACTTACCTCGACGACATCATTGTGGTAATCCAGACATTCGAGCAACATGTCGAGATTCTGCGCGAGGTTTTCGGTCGTCTGAGAGAGGCGGGTCTACGGGTGTCGAAAGAAAAGTGCCATTTCTGCCGGGCTAAGCTTCGATATTTAGGGTATCTGGTGGACGAGGAGGGCCTTCACGTGGACCCAGAGAAGGTGCAGGCGGTGAGGGACTTCCCGCGACCAGCCTCGGTCAAGCAGGTCAGGCAATTTCTGGGTATGGTATCTTGGTACCGGAAGTTTATACCTAACCATGCGGCGTTAGCGGCACCTCTCAACGATCTTTTGAAGAAAGGCAGGAAATTTACCTGGACGAAGGAAAGCGAAAGAGCGTTTGTTGATTGTCGACATAAATTGACTACTGCATCAATTTTGGCTTGCTCCGATTTCGAACTTCCGTTCAAAGTTCAAACGGATGCATCTGATGTGGGGATCGGGGCGGTGTTGAGCCAGGCACATCCGACGGGAGAGAAGGTGGTATGCTACCTCAGCCGGTCTCTATCGAAACTTGAGAGACAATACTCGACCACGGAAAAGGAGTGTTTAGGTGTATTGTGGGCAATCGAGAAACTTCGTCCATATATCGAAGGTACCCGATTTGTAGTGATTACCGATCACCATTCTTTGGTTTGGCTACATAAGTTGAAAGATCCAACCGGAAGATTGGCGAGATGGGCTGTTCGTCTCCAGCAGTTCGATTTCGAAGTGGTACATCGAAAGGGGAAGGACCATCTGGTTCCAGATGCACTCTCCCGGGCTGCTGTCAACGTGAACTGCGTTTCTGCTAACCCAGAGAAGGATAAGTGGTACCTGAACATGAGGGAGAAGGTACAAGGGAACCCCGACCAATATCCGAAATGGAAAGTTGTCGGAGATGTGCTATGGAAGCAGGTGGAGGGTCGGTATCCCGAGCTACAGAAAGCCGACAAGTGGAAGAGAGTAGTTCCAGCATCCGAACGAACAGAGCTTTTGGTTCGGTGCCATGACGAACCCACTGCTGGACACATGGGAATAAAGAAAACCTTAGATCGACTGACACAACACTTCTATTGGCCAAAGATGGCAGTGGATGTGAAGAAGTATGTCCGGAGCTGCAAAGCCTGCCAAGCGGTCAAAGTGGAGCGGAAGTCTCCTATGGGGCAGATGACGTCGAGGAGTGAAGAGGCGATTTCTCCATGGGAGATGATCTGCGTGGATTTGGTGGGACCTCTACCACGATCCCCGCGTGGTCATGCCTACATCCTGACAGTGGTGGACTATGCCACCAAGATGCCACTACTTTTCCCCTTGAGGAAAGCAACAGGCGCGGCAGTAGTTCGTTTGCTCGAGGAACACGTCGTCTTTTTGTTTGACGTTCCGCGAGTCATCGTATGTGACAATGGTGTGCAATTTCGATCCAGAGAACTTGCGCGAGCAGCAGAGGCTCTTGGCACTACGTTAAAGTTCACGGCACTGTATCACCCGCAAGCGAATCCAGCAGAACGAGTAAATCCAAACGTCAAGCGCCTGCTAAGATCATACGTGTCTGAAAACCACAGGGAATGGGATAAGGTGCTACCGAAGGTCGGTTGTGCTCTACGGACATGCACCCACGAAAATATGAAAGTAACTCCCTATTTCTTGAATTTTGGAAGAGAAATGACCATTCACCCGGGAATTCCTAAAGGCCCAAATGCGGATGAGAACGACAGTGTGGTGAACGACGGAACCAGGAAGGCGGAATTGCTACGTAAGGTCCGAGAAGAGGTTCGCGAACGTTTGAAGATTGCGGCGCGGGAATCAAAATCTCGCTACGATCTGCGGCGTCGGGACGAGCAATTCCTACCAAAGGATCTGGTATGGCGTCGAAATTATGTCCTGTCGGACGCGGCAAAGTATTTCTCCGCCAAATTGGCACCAGAGTATGTGGGACCATTTACGGTGAGGAGAAAGGTGTCTGGCTGGACGTACGAGCTTGAAGATTCCGATGGGAAATCTATGGGGGTGTGGCATGTCAAAGATTTAAAACGATATGTGGCACGAGGTATATTCAGCGGAGCAGGGAATTTGTTGCTTCGGGAATAGAGATAAGCGTGATACGGATGGAGAGTTGAATTGTTTCAGGAGATATTTTTACATTAGGTTGAGTAATAATTCGAAGTAAACGGTGTTGGAATTAAAAGATAAGATGGTGTAAAATTAATGGTGGCGGGTTAAAATACATAATCATTTGTGTTACAAATATAGTACTGTTTAGAGGTGGTGGCGGGGTTAAGCAATAAGATCGGTAGCGTAGGTTAGAGGTAGTAAGCTAGAATTTGCCTAAGTCGGTGGTGGTAGATATTAAGTTTTGAGTAGCCTGAATTGAGGAATTACTTAGAATTAAGCCCAGGTTAAGTTTAGGGTATTAGTAAGCTTCGAAGGATTAGTATTGATACTGAATATTAATTATGTTGATAAAGTAAGATTACCAAATATTCTCTCTGGGCGTATTCAGGGCCTTCCTTCGAGATCTACTGTTTTTTTTGTTCTTGTATTGCGGTGGGGCTTTCACCGTTCGTCATTTTGGTAGTTGGTGTCCGTTTAATAGAACTAAAAAGAAACGAGGTCGAATGCCATTAGAATTTTTCATATTAAAGCAAAAGGTACCCACACCAGCTATCAAGTTATGGCACGACACTTGTAAACATGCAGGTGGATTTTGTTGAGGAGTTAGAATGAGGTCGCATGCATTAAACCACAATATGAATGGAAAACAAAAAAAAGCGTATGTGGTAGTAGTTAGTAATAAAGGATAGGAAATCCAGAGTTCAAATGTGCCATATATGGGTATGATTTGGCAACACGGTTAAATATTTTTTTAAAAAAAAAAAAAAAAGAAAACAAAATCAGTAACTGAAGAATTGAACGAAATAGATTATCGTCATATAATTAGCACGGAACGGTCTGGAAATTACAACGCGAATCGGAAACGTTTGATTGTAACAAGTCGGAAGACTGACGAGGCTTCCCACGGAATCCTCTGAAGAGAGGGGGGTGTCACGGTCGATCACGCCCGCGAGCCGTACCGGTGGCAGATGGAAGCTCATGTTAATTTATAGACGTGGACACGCTTGCGGTAGGGAGTCGAAGGTTTGTTGTAAACTATGTAATCGTAGGATAAGTAATAATGTAGGTCATAGTGCTGTATTACAAATGGTATCGAGTCGTGGAGTAGGCTTCGAGTCTCAGCGAACCCTGACAAGAACGGCCAATATCAAAACCAAGGCGCGCACTCGTCAGGACCCGGTATTCCTCGAAGCTGATAGTGGTAACTTCCATGTCAGCCGCGATATTAAGGAAAAAAAGGGAAAATCGCCATAGTACTCACCCGACAGTATCGAACGCAACGTCGAAACGTATAAAATCACTTCTTCATCTTTGCCTACAAGAATAATCACCAAGGCCATCGTCCGTCGCCTCATCGTCGTGGATGACCGCCAGCAGTATATTTGGAAAAGCACCGTCATAATGAGAACATAAATCCTTTAAATAAGCTTCATCCGTTAGTCCTGATGTTGATTTCAACGTTTCGTAATGATCTTCCGAATGCTTGATAAGAATTTCTTCCTTTGTTGCTCTTCGAGATTCAATGCGTTTGCATCGATCTAGTAACTTCAATTCAGCACACCTCGCCAGAATACTTTAGAAGCGTTGTGGACATTCGGGATGCTCTGGAAACCACAAGCATCCATGTCGTCGTCAGCACCGTCATCATCATCATCATCTACAAATACCGAACATAATAACTGTCGCGATAATAATAATATAATAATCATGCAACAAATCGACTTGCGGTTGGATCTGCAGCGATAAATTTGAACAGTCGAAACACGCACAGGTCACCATCATCAGGAGCAGCAGCATCGATGTCGTCGTCAGCATCGTCGTCACCATCATCATCTACAAATATCGAACATAACAACTGTTACGATAATAATAATATGATGAAAGGGGCCGATTAATACAAGGAAGGAAAAAGAATCTAAGGCTGACCATCCACTTTGACATGAGCGGCAATGCGAGGTGTACCTAGCTCGAGAAACTTACCTATCACAACAAATTCTGCCGGTCTGATTATTCTGGAACCAAACAAATGTCTCCGAATCCGTTTCCCGGTTTATTCACACTCAATTCACAGGATTCACGCGGCCCGCCAGGAATCGTAGTCGTATTTTGTGAGTTTCAACCTCGAGATTTCACCATTAAACTTTGTATTTCAACCGAAATTATGAACTATCGATCACTCAAAAAACTAGGCCGTGTCGTAGCGAAAGAAAAACATGATTTTGACAGGTCATATGTCAATTGCAACTGGGCGGAACGCCAGAGGAACGGACCGCGTTCCGAGATGTACCGAGGCGTTGCCATGCTTGTGTCGCATTAGATCGAGCGCAATACCATGTGCAATGACCGAATGCACTTGGGCTGCACATGCAGATTGCGGCAATGCACATTAACGAAGATAGTGCAATTGAATTGTGGGAGAAAATACGGTTTTCCCCGAAATTCCGCAAGCTAGTGCGACAAGTGGGGTCGAAAGTGGCCGGCGAGCTGGACAGGCGATGGATAGTCTTTCTTTTCAAATCTACCTCGATAAGGAACAGTCGAGTGTGCAGAGTGGTAGAATCGAAATACGAAGAGTCAAATTTTTCTTTATTACATGTACTTGGCGAGGAACGAGCTTGGTCAGTTGGTGGTCGACAAAGAATAGACATCGAGGGCGACAACGGCGGAAAAAGGGTTGAGAAAAAGATAACGAGGATCGGACGGAAACAAGTGTTGTAGATTGACGAGGCTGTAGAACGAAAAGGATTGAGGAGAAGGTCGAGTTTCCCGAACGGGTTATTGTGGAGATATAGGCGAAGTGACGGAGAATCAGGCGAATCACGACGAGTCCCCCGAGGGAAGATATTAAATTGTAAGTAGGTTAAGTTTATTGTTTTTTCCTAATATCGCAATTTGCAAAACAAGAAAGATGGTAAATGTTATACATAGAGGAAATTATTAGAAGTGTTAAAGTTTAACTTTCGCGGCGCCGTTTTAGGATAGTGCGTAAGTGCCGATATTGTGAATTGAAAACCTTCGTCAATAAACGGTTGTGTAAATTTTTTTTGGAAACCGCTAGCGTGTATTTTTTTCTTTGCACTCTACATTTAGCGCGAAACCGTCGCATTGTCTCGCTTCTCGTCTCGGCAAGCGTAGTTTCGGGATTGTGAAGCGAGTGGCGCCCGACCCACCCTCATCTCCGGTGAGCATAGGCCCCCGAAATTATCGACTTGGGGTTCAAGAAAGTTAAACGCTTGATAAATACCACCGTAGAAGAAAAACGGTTACACTGTATAGACTTCAATATAGCTATAAGATACAGCTGTAAAGATGTAAATCTAAGCGTTAATTTAAGAAACATTATAGATCGATTGTTACGGATTATATGTTTGGGGAATGTTTTTAGATGGCAAATTTAGAGGAGAGTCAGTTTTGGTCCGATTCCTGATTTTGTTTGTTTTATTTCACCAACGGTTTGTTTGAAATAAGATGACTGTTCATTACAAATGTTGTTGCCAAATTCAGTTTAATACTTTGATGTTTGTATAGATTGTTAATTCAGTAAGTTAAAAAAAACAGTTGTGAAAAATTGAATAAGAAAAAAAATGTTTTTTTTGAGGGGATTTGTGAGAGAGTTTGTTGTTTTGCACCAATGTGGTAATGATTCGAAATTAAATTGCAAAATAAAAGTAATTTAAGAGGGACTATCCATATTTTGAGAAAATATAAGAAATAAGTCCTGATGTTGATTTCAACGTTTCGTAATGATCTTCCGAATGCTTGATAAGAATTTCTTCCTTTGTTGCTCTTCGAGATTCAATGCGTTTGCATCGATCTAGTAACTTCAATTCAGCACACCTCGCCAGAATACTTTAGAAGCGTTGTGGACATTCGGGATGCTCTGTATACGTCCGTATATCCTGTCCCAAATGAATCTTTGGTGATTTCGTTGATTGAATTAAGTGAAAGAAAAGTGTTTATCCCTAGTGTAGATTGGTTTTTGTTGCTTCAAACAAAAAAAAAAAAAAAATTATGCATATATATATATATATATATATATATATATATATATATATATATATATATATATATATATATATATATATATATATATATATATATATATATATATATATATATATATATATATATATATATATATTTAAAGCAAAACAAACAATATACACTAGGGATAGTCACTTTTCTTTCACTTAATTCAATCAATGAAATCACCTAAGATTCATTTGGTACAGGATATTATTATTAAGAAATATCAACATTTAACCAATATCATATAAATAAAAACTACAACTACCTCTGGGGGCCCCCTCTTGATGAAGACAGCCTTCTCTGTTGATTGACCTTGAATCTTCTTGTTGCGCTAGTGAGTGTATAGTGAATGTTCTTCACACTCCACTAGAGAATCGCTTTTACAGCATTAAGTTCTTCAGCCAATTCACAACCAGATACTTCTAAGTTCTTCAACCAATTCACAACCAGATACTTCGTATTTTCTCCTATCAGTTAAACTGAATTGCTAATCCCCACAGGCTTTTTCCAATATGGATCTTTAAGGGATTATTTTGATGTTGTAGAAAAATTACCACGCATCATTGAAGCTAGATAGTTGCTTAAACCGAGTGACCAATGCGCTCTCAACCATATCAATCAAAGGGTAAAAAAGGTTGATCTTAAACAATTCTTCAGGATCACTTGGTGTCTCATCTACGGCTTCGTACTCAAATAATATTTTCTTTCATCGGGATCAACCTGGTTTAAAAACTCGCTCTACCTCCACCTGGGATGCTCTTTCCTTGGCTGTTATGAGAGCAGGTGACAAAATTTCCAAATTCCGAGCAGTTTTTCAGCAATTGTGACACGTTTGGCAAATCCATAGATTTAGACTGCATAGCCTTTTAGATTTCTTATATTTTCTCAAAATATGGATAGTCCCTCTTAAATTACTTTTATTTTGCAATTTAATTTCGAATCATTACCACATTGGTGCAAAACAACAAACTCTCTCACAACTCCCCTCAAAAACAACATTTTTTTTCCTATTCAATTTTTCACAACTGTCTTATTTTTAGCTTACTGAATTAACAATCTATACAAACATCAAAGTATTAAACTGAATTTGACAACAACATTTGTAATGAACATTCATCTTATTTCAAACAAACCGTTGGTGAAATAAAACAAACAAAATCAGGAATCGGACCAAAACTGACTCTCCTCTAAATTTGCCATTTAAAAACCTTCCCCAAACATATAATCCGTAACAATCGATCTATAATGTTTCTTAAATTAGGGCTTAGATTTACATCTTTACAGCTGTATCTTATAGCTATATTGTAGTCTATACAGGTGTTTATATACATCCATTTGTATTTGTCTTTAAAGAGGCCAAGGAAAACTTTAAAAAAACCTTGTTTGGGGAACTTAATAAACTTACGTAACTATCTAGACCTAGCACGCTATACAAACTCGTATGGGGACTCGAATAATGTTATTGTAGAAATAGTGCCTTGTTCAAAGTTATGTTATGGGCTGGATACATATCTAAACACATACGAATACGTTTGACCTGTCAACAACGTCAGTGTGGAGCTCCCCAGTGGATACGTATTTTTCGGCTACTTACTGTGACCCATCAGTTATCTTGTTAATCTTGACGGTTTTCTTAATTTCCGCGAGTGCCTTGGTCATATTGTTTGGTAACTTTTTTTTCATTCGGAAATTCGCTCAATTAGCGATAAGGTTGATGAGCTGCTTCGTACTGCAATAATTGAGCCGCCTTCTGCGCCACCACATGGAACGTCAGCTGACTACTCTGTCCGCCCACCTGGATCTTTTGCTGCCATGCGAACTCAATCGCAGACGCAGAACCTTGCGTCAACAACGAACGGTGCTCATCAACAACAACAATTACCACCAGGTAATTGCCAACAACTGCTAAGCCTATTACTGCTTACGCCTCAACCAGTGTCAACTGGCTTATCTGGGCAGTCTTTATATATATATATATATATATATATATATATATATATATATATATATATATATATATATATATATATATATATATATATATATATATATATACATTTTCCCTCGCTTATCCGTGAGGCTACGTCTCGTTCAATAGCCGAGGGAACGCATCGGAATCGAACGAGTGGCGCAGTTTTTCCAACGACCGTCTGCGGCTTTGGTCGGGCAAACCTTCGAGCGTTCCCTGCGGTATTGCGTGACACGATATAGACTGAAATTTAAACCGAATAAACGTATCTTGAACTTGAATATATATATATATATATATATATATATATATATATATATATATATATATATATATATATATATATATATATATATATATTTATATATATATATATATATATATAAATATATATATATATATATATATATATATATATATTTTAAATATATATATATATATATATATATATATATATATATATATATATATATATATATATATATATATATATATATATATATATATATATACATATATATATATATATATATATATAAATATTTATATATCGATATATATATATATATATATATATATATATATATATATACATATATATATATATATATATATATATATATATATATATATATATATATATATATATATATATATATATATATTTATATATATATATGTATATATATATATATATATATATATATATATATATATATATATATATATATATTTATATATATATATATATATATATATATATATATATATATATATTTGTATATATATATATATATGTATATATATATATTTATAAAGAAATATGAATTTTCGGCGAAACGAGTTTAATACCTATGTTCTTTGAACATTAGTAAAAAATGCGAGAAAAACTCTTCAAACGTTTATTCTTAGTTTAATTTTAAGAAAAACAATTCAAATGTATACGAAAAATCGAACTTTATGTGAAATGTAGTGAATGAAATCAAATTTTAGACTAACAAAGAAGAGAGCTCCAACTAATCGATACTTTTCTTATATAGCGATGAAAATTTCGGTACATTTTTAACTGTTTACTAGACTACTATTAACTTGGTCAAATTTTCAAAATGGAATACACTATTAACTTTCAATATATCAGATGACTGGAATTTGCCATTTTCACTGGAATGGCTGGGCGATGTCATGCTGACAGTCAGTCCGCTGTCATCGAACAATCAGGTAAGTAACAACATCCGAACCACGACTAATCGATGTCTTTTTAGGTTGCTTCTACAACGTTAAACATAATGGATTCGGTCTTATTGATCGGAATTGATTTGATTTAATTGATAACGATGATTTGATTTTGAATACTTAGTTGACCAAACGTAAATTGTTTTGATAACTGCTGTAAATTTTCATACAAAAAAAAGAATAAAAATGTTTATTTTTCCATTTTTAAGGTAAGTACGCAGCCGTGCCTGAATTTCGGTCACTCGGTTTTGCTATTTATTTCTACACGAAATATGTTCGTGTAGAGAAGTGTAGAATATTACAAAGTAACAGTAAATTGCGCTCAACTTTGGCGGCATGGGATTTAGAAGTTAACTTTCTTTGAAAATAACCTTTACAATCTACCAACTGTATGTGAAATACTATATGTTACTATTCCATCAATGCTTCTTTCAGCTCTTCAATTTTAAATTCATTCAAGTTTGCTGCCTCATCATACTGCTATATTATGAACCAAACCGAAGTTTATGAAAGAAACCAAGTTATAGTAGCAAATTTTAAAAACTACTCTCACGTTAAATTCAATTAGACTGAAAGAAAATAGGCGTAGTTTTTCGAAGTAAAACAATTGTGTAATCTATTTAATAATTGTTTATTTGATATATATTTCCTTCACACGAATACATAATTTTCATCCATGCTTTTCATATCGCGTACACATGCGGTGTTGAAAACTTTAGGTCTGTTTGCGTACCTGAATCTATTATACGAGTATATACGAGGGTGGTCCGATAAGTACTTAGCCTACAAAAAAAAAATGGAAATTTTGGAGAAGTGGTGATTTACTTTTCAACAAAGTCTCCCTTTAGCTCGATACACTTGACCCAGCGATGCTCTACCTTTTTTAGCCCGCCTGAAAAAGACGTTTTCTCGAGGTCTGCAAAATAGGCCTCCCTGGTAGCGATGACCTCTCCATTAACTCAAATTTCTGCCCGGCGAGTGACTTCTTCAAGTTTGGAAACAAAAAGAAGCCACACGGGGCCAATTTTGGAGAATACGGTGATTGGGCAGCAGTTCGTAGCCCACTTCAACCAATTTAGCCGTGGTGACGGCAAAGGTGTGAACTGGTGCGTTGTCATGGTGGAAGGACACTTTTTTCTTTGCCAAATGGGGCCGTTTTTTTCTGCAATCCAGCGTCAAATCGGCCTAATAATTCGGTATTGTAGAGCCCTGTGACCGTTTTGTTTTTCTATAGGTAGTCGATGTAGATCACACCTTCTGAATCCTAGTAAATGGTGGCCATCACCTTTCCGGCCGTTTTCGCCTTCTCCGGAGCACGTTCGCCGGGTGAAGTCCACTGTTTCGACTGTTTTTTGGTCTCTGGTGTGTACCAGTGGATTCATGTTTCGTCGACGGTCACGAAACGGCTCAGAAACTCCTTCGGATTGCGCTTAAGCAGCGTAAAACACTGCTCTGAAGTGGTTTCACGGTTGTGCTTGTTGTCCGGAGTGAGCAAACGCGGCACACATCGCGCCGGCAGCTTTCTCATGCCCAAAATTTCATGCAGGATATGACATATGCAGTATTTTCAAATGCCTACTGTCTCAGCTATCTCGCGCATCTTCAATTGGCGGTCTGCCAATATGAGATCGTGGATTTTTGTCTCGTTATCCTCCGTGAAAGCCGTTTTTGGAGTACCTGGTCGTGGCTCGTCAAAAACTGACGTCCGACTACATTCAAACTCGGTAAACCAATTTTTGACGGGGAGAAGGAACCCATCACTAAATTACCTATATTTTCAGCACTCGAAAGTTCTATTCACGAGAACTGACGACCGGATTATTCGATCATGATGAAATTTACGTGTTGGACGTGTTGGTATTAACTAGGACCAAGTCTGAAAGAAGTATTTTTGAAATGCGGGCAACCCTGTGGCAGTGGTACCGTCTTGAAAAATCACTGAGAAAACTGGCCTATAACTTCCGATTCAGCCATCAGATTTTTACGAAGTTCACACTGCTTTTGGACCTTACTTATGATAGTGTTTGGTGAAAATTTGGCTGAAAAATTAAAATAGAGAAATGATGATGATTCTTGGCTCCTAAATCTTGCAAATTTCCTCGGCAAAATAAAGCATTTTTCCCTACAACTTCCGATCCAGTGTTGAAATCAAATGAAGTTCACGCAATAAATGGACCTTCATGTGAACCAAATGTCGTAGGAATTTCGTAGAAAAATCATGAAAGGGCTGTCAGCTATGATAATTTTTGTAATTTTGTGGAATTTCTTTACTGAACAATGATGCCATTAGATTTCCAAATGGCAATGATCCTGCAATGAAAATTAACAGAAATATTAGCGCTTTAAAAACTTGAAAAGTTTTGAGGGTGGTTACCCTAAAATTCTTTTCACGCGTATACCTTTCAGCTTAGTGATTCGATCGAAACGAAATTTACTGGTTGGGTTTAACTTAACGTGAAGCAGTTATATATACATTGGGTTTAACTTGGTATATATTTTGCTTTGCTGCTAACAGAGGGTAACCAGCATTGGCAATTTTCGTAAATATTTCACCAACAGATGCTTCAAATTACGTACTCATACGCAAAGCATTTGCAATAAAATTAAGAAACCAATTTTTCAATTTTCTGAGTTTTGAACATTTTTCGGATGGCAAACTCAAACAACGTTTAACCGCTTAAGCTTTCGATGAAATCCTTCGATGAGAACGAAATTCAAAGGTGAAGTTGATTTTAGTATGAGCTTGTTATGGTTAACTTATTGCTGCTTCGTTAGGAATGTGTTGCCAGCACTGAACATTTTCCTCATTTGTGTTATAGTTGAGTTTTGTTGTTTTGGATAAGGAATGGTTGATATGATTCTTCAAAATAGTGTCTAATGTCTTTCCACATTTTTTTGTCACTCAAAGAATATTTCTTCGAAAATTGGTTTTCTACTGTTTCTGATGCGCTAGACTCTTTTTACTAATGTTCGAAGAAGAACATTAGTATTAAAATCACTTTGGCCAAAAATTCATATTTCTATATATATATATATATATATATATATATATATATATATATATATATATATATATATATATATATATATATATATATATATATATATATATATATATATATATATATATATATATATATATATCATCAAAAAATTTCAGTGAAAAAATCTCAGGAACGCGCCATCCGATTGAGCTGAAGTTTTCAGGACACATTGATGTATATACAGAATAGTGCCAGGTCTCACAAAAAATTAATAATCTTTAACCCTTTGGCGCCTTTTTAATTAATTTTTAATATAACTTTTATTTCGTACACAAATAATTTTTGCAAAAATAAAGTTGACGAAATAAATTTTGAACGTGTTTTACATGTGAATCGGATAATGTTTTGGAATTGTTTAACCCCATGTGTGCGCTGGATGCCTAAAAACAGAACGGGAAAACTTGAAAATTTTTAAATTGCGATAACTTTTGACCGAGTTATTCAATCATTACGAAATTTTTAAAACATATTGGTATTATTAAGTTGTAGATTTTTGTAGCTTTTGATGAGCGTGCTGGCAACTTTATAGCTAGGGCAGACACTGAAAGTGAAAACCTTCAAATCATCGTCTCTCTTGAAAAACTGCCGTTTTTTCAAAAAAAAGCCACTCAAATTAAATCTTGTGCTTTGTTCACCTAAAAAAAAAATTGATATGGTATAACGGGCACGCCTGGTAACCCTTGCCTAATTTACCTATATTTTTAGCATCAAAAACTTCTGTTCACGGAAACTCACGATCCAATAAGCAGAACTAATTGAAATTTGCAGAATGTATTGGTCCTATATAGTACCAAGTCTGATAGAAGTGATTTTGAAATGCGGGTGATTCTGTGCCAGTGGTGCCATCTTGAAAAATCACTAAAAAAGATAACTGGTTTTAGCCCTATAAATTCTGATTGAACCGTTCGATTTTGACGAAATTCACACAGTAGCTGGACCTTATTTAATACCACGTTTGATAGAAATGTGGTCGAAAAATTCGGTTGGAGCTGCCAGCTATGATAATTTTGGTGTCTTAAATTTGAAAAAATAAAAATTTGGAAGTGAAAACATTAAACCATCGAATTTACAAAAACTGTCCGTTTCTTACAATTAAACCAATCTGTATACAAATCTTATGCTTGATCTACACGTTCAAAGTAAAACTTTGGAAATTTCATGTCGGACAAGAACGGTAACCCTTTCCCAGTCAACCTAGATTTTTAGCATCAAAAACTTCTGTTCACGGGAACTCACGAATCAATAATCAGATACCATTGAAATTTACAGAATGCATTGGAATTAAGTAAAACCAGGTTTGAAAGAAGCGATTTTGAATTGTGGGCAACTCTGTGCCAGTGGTGCCATCTTGAAAAATTACAAAGAAAAAAAACTGCTTTTTGCCCTATGAAATTTGAATAAGTTACCAGATTTTCATGAAATTGGCTGAACCTTACTCTAAACTCTGTTTGATAGAAATTTGGTTGAAAAATTCGATTGGTGCTGCCAGCTATGGTAATTTTTGTGTCTCTGGATTTGAAAATTCGGTCAGGAAAATAAAACTTTTTGCCCTATAGCTTCCAGTGCAGTCATGAAATCAATACGAATTTCATACAATTAATTGAACCTAATATAAACATTATTCAGGCCAAATTTGGTTGAAAAGCCACGATAGGGTTGCCAGCTATTGTTGGTTTTGTGTTTAATTGCAATATCTTTATTAAGCGGTTTTATCGTAGAATTTTCAATTGGTAATGATATTGTAGTGATAATAAACAGCAAATATTAAGCTTTCCATTATTTGAAAAAAATCGCTGCAGGTAATCCTAAATTTCTTTATACTCCTATAACTTCGAATGTAATATAACAACGTGAAGCAGATGTGATATATTTTTGGCTTTGATACTGGTGAAAGGTTGCCAGCACGAGTCGGTATTATAGTTAGTATAGTTAGTATTCATACCGGAAACATTTACAATGAAAATAAATAACCGATGTTTCAATTCCCAAAGTTCTGCAAATTTTTCGGATCGCAGCCCAAAACACCAACTTCAGTTACAGTGCTGCAGGCACTGAGCATTTTCCTCGTTGATGTTATATGAGATGCTGCTTTCGAAATTTTGTGAAATAAGCAACTGATAACAAATATAATTAACCCGTGTTTTGCTCTCATAAACGTTGAAATTCATGCCAGTGGTAATATCTGAAACCTTCCACCATATGAGTTATAATGCATTCTTGAGACCAAAGTAGAACGTGGCGTTTGAAACAGTTTGGCCGTAATAAGCAGCTCGTGTGGTGGAATATGCACTCAAAACCTGCACGATTCTTCTACTGTTCTTCGAACATTAGTATTTCTAGCGGTTCAGGTGCGCTAGAGTTTTTTTATTTATGATCCCTCTTCTGTGGGAAAAAATTACAGTGACCCCCGAGAGTACGGTACCGTAGTCCGGATCTCACTGGTAAGTGATTCATTTGTATTTTCATTTTTGGCTGAATTTTAATTTAAATTTTTATTTTTGATTGATTTTAATATTGCGTTTATTTTCTGCCATGAATTATTAAGATTATGATTTCATTGTTTGAAAATATTTATTAGTTTAGTTTAGTTATTTAATTTAATATTAAATTTTAGTTAAATCTGGCGGATAAATTTGGCGTTTTTTTATTTATTACATGGTTCAGTCATTAAGTCGGCAGAGAAGCAGAATGGTCTACTAAACCCAGATAAATTAGGTTCACTGGAGCCATATGTGGGTTTTTCTCTTCTGTTGTGATTTTTTTTCTTTAGTTTGTTATATGCGTGACGCAGCTAGGGCTTGGCCTGCCCCTCAATAACCCACGACACTGGTGTCTAGCTGGCACCTTAACGTCACGCGAGGGTAGCAGGTCAGGCCAAAAATTTCTGTTGTCATGGCGGCTGTTCACAGCTGTTCCGCAACAATACAGAATACAAGTATCTGTTGGTGCAATATTTGCGAAATTGTCTGGTGCTGGCAATCATGCTTTAGTCAAAAAAATTACCAAATATGCTTCACGTTGAGTGTAATTCACCCTGTGAATTTTGTTTCGAATGCATGATTGCACTGGAAGTTAAAAGGCTGAATAGAATTTTAAGGCGACCACCCTCAAAACTTTTCAAATTTTCAAAACCTAAATATTTGCTGTTAATTGTCATTGCAAGATCATTGACATCATCCCTCGATAAAAAAAATGTAAATAACTTACGAAATTCACCACCGCTGGCAGTCCTTTTATGATTTTTCAACGAAATTCCTACAGAATCAGACAACATCTACTTATAACGGGAATTGCGTTTTAATATTGTTATTGCATCGGAAGTTATAGGGAAGAAAGCTTTATTTTCCTGATAAAATTTACAATAATAAGGAGACAACAATAACCCTGTGCTCATTTTTCAATCAAATTTCTTTCGAGTAATTTCTTTGCCTTAGAGTAAGGTACAGCTACTGTATGAATTTCGTTGAAATCTGTTGGTTTATTTGCAAACGTTAAGCCAAAAGTCTTTTTTTTCTCTGCATTTTTTCCAGATGGCACCACTGCCACAGTCTTGCCTGTAGTTAAAAGTCACTTCTATCAGACCTGGTCCTGGCTAATACCAATATTTACTGTAAATTTCAAATTGATTCCATTAACCAGTCGTCAGTTCGCTTGATCAGAAGTTTTGAATGCTGAGGAGAGCTGATGGGCTGCCATTTTTGTGCAACGTAGAGTTTTGAATATATTAAATTGATGTGGTGGACAAAGGTCAAAATTAATCAATAATTTAAATTTCTTTTAAAATATCAAAAAGTTTTTAGGGGGGTTGATGGTTCGGAAAATTTTTTTTCAGGAGCTACAGAATTACCCGCCCAGTCTTGAAATTCCATATGTGCAAAGTTTTAGCAAACATCAATACGCTCTGTGAATCTCTCGATTATCGACGGTTTTTGTCAGAAGCTATGACAAATCGAAATTTGAAAAAATTCTTGCTACTTTTAGGCACTCAGCGCCCACACAAGGCAAAAAATTTCCAATTGTTTGCAATTGTTTGCATAAAAAGTTTTCATTTGCAATTTCTATTTGTAACAAAAATTTACTCTGCATAGAAATATAAGAGTAACTGAAAATTCCCTTATATGCCCGCCGCCACCAAAGGGTTATATATCATTATTTTAACAAATCATGAAGATTACTGGATTACAAATCATGGAGGTTACTGTATTACTGTTATATACATCCATGCTCTCCGAATGCTTCATCTCAATCGGATCGGCTACTCTAGAGATTATCTCCCTACATATATATATATATATATATATATATATATATATATATATATATATATATATATATATATATACTTTGGTCTCAAGAATGCATTATAACTCATATGGTGGAAGGTTTCAGATATTACCACTGGCATGAATTTCAACGTTTATGAGAGCAAAACACGGGTTAATTATATTTGTTATCAGTTGCTTATTTCACAAAATTTCGAAAGCAGCATCTCATATAACATCAACGAAGAAAATGCTCAGTGCCTGCAGCACTGTAACTGAAGTTGGTGTTTTGGGCTGCGATCCGAAAAATTTGCAGAACTTTGGGAATTGAAACATCGGTTATTTATTTTCATTGTAAATGTTTCCGGTATGAATACTAACTATACTAACTATAATACCGACTCGTGCTGGCAACCTTTCGCCAGTATCAAAGCCAAAAATATATCACATCTGCTTCACGTTGTTATATTACATTCGAAGTTATAGGAGTATAAAGAAATTTAGGATTACCTGCAGCGATTTTTTTCAAATAATGGAAAGCTTAATATTTGCTGTTTATTATCACTACAATATCATTACCAATTGAAAATTCTACGATAAAACCGCTTAATAAAGATATTGCAATTAAACACAAAACCAACAATAGCTGGCAACCCTATCGTGGCTTTTCAACCAAATTTGACCTGAATAATGTTTATATTAGGTTCAATTAATTGTATGAAATTCGTATTGATTTCATGACTGCACTGGAAGCTATAGGGCAAAAAGTTTTATTTTCCTGACCGAATTTTCAAATCCAGAGACACAAAAATTACCATAGCTGGCAGCACCAATCGAATTTTTCAACCAAATTTCTATCAAACAGAGTTTAGAGTAAGGTTCAGCCAATTTCATGAAAATCTGGTAACTTATTCAAATTTCATAGGGCAAAAAGCAGTTTTTTTTCTTTGTAATTTTTCAAGATGGCACCACTGGCACAGAGTTGCCCACAATTCAAAATCGCTTCTATCAAACCTGGTTTTACTTAATTCCAATGCATTCTGTAAATTTCAATGGTATCTGATTATTGATTCGTGAGTTCCCGTGAACAGAAGTTTTTGATGCTAAAAATCTAGGTTGACTGGGAAAGGGTTACCGTTCTTGTCCGACATGAAATTTCCAAAGTTTTACTTTGAACGTGTAGATCAAGCATAAGATTTGTATACAGATTGGTTTAATTGTAAGAAACGGACAGTTTTTGTAAATTCGATGGTTTAATGTTTTCACTTCCAAATTTTTATTTTTTCAAATTTAAGACACCAAAATTATCATAGCTGGCAGCTCCAACCGAATTTTTCGACCACATTTCTATCAAACGTGGTATTAAATAAGGTCCAGCTACTGTGTGAATTTCGTCAAAATCGAACGGTTCAATCAGAATTTATAGGGCTAAAACCAGTTATCTTTTTTAGTGATTTTTCAAGATGGCACCACTGGCACAGAATCACCCGCATTTCAAAATCACTTCTATCAGACTTGGTACTATATAGGACCAATACATTCTGCAAATTTCAATTAGTTCTGCTTATTGGATCGTGAGTTTCCGTGAACAGAAGTTTTTGATGCTAAAAATATAGGTAAATTAGGCAAGGGTTACCAGGCGTGCCCGTTATACCATATCAATTTTTTTTTTTTGTTTAGGTGAACAAAGCACAAGATTTAATTTGAGTGGTTTTTTTTTGAAAAAACGGCAGTTTTTCAAGAGAGACGATGATTTGAAGGTTTTCACTTTCAGTGTCTGCCCTAGCTATAAAGTTGCCAGCACGCTCATCAAAAGCTACAAAAATCTACAACTTAATAATACCAATATGTTTTAAAAATTTCGTAATGATTGAATAACTCGGTCAAAAGTTATCGCAATTTAAAAATTTTCAAGTTTTCCCGTTCTGTTTTTAGGCATCCAGCGCACACATGGGGTTAAACAATTCCAAAACATTATCCGATTCACATGTAAAACACGTTCAAAATTTATTTCGTCAACTTTATTTTTGCAAAAATTATTTGTGTACGAAATAAAAGTTATATTAAAAATATCACTAAAATGGCCGGCGGCGCCAAAGGGTTAAAGATTATTAATTTTTTGTGAGACCTGGCACTATTCTGTATATACATCAATGTGTCCTGAAAACTTCAGCTCAATCGGATGGCGCGTTCCTGAGATTTTTTCACTGAAATTTTTTGATGATATATATATATATATATATATATATATATATATATATATATATATATATATATATATATATATATATATATATATATATATATATATAGAAATATGAATTTTTGGCCAAAGTGATTTTAATACTAATGTTCTTCTTCGAACATTAGTAAAAAGAGTCTAGCGCATCAGAAACAGTAGAAAACCAATTTTCGAAGAAATATTCTTTGAGTGACAAAAAAATGTGGAAAGACATTAGACACTATTTTGAAGAATCATATCAACCATTCCTTATCCAAAACAACAAAACTCAACTATAACACAAATGAGGAAAATGTTCAGTGCTGGCAACACATTCCTAACGAAGCAGCAATAAGTTAACCATAACAAGCTCATACTAAAATCAACTTCACCTTTGAATTTCGTTCTCATCGAAGGATTTCATCGAAAGCTTAAGCGGTTAAACGTTGTTTGAGTTTGCCATCCGAAAAATGTTCAAAACTCAGAAAATTGAAAAATTGGTTTCTTAATTTTATTGCAAATGCTTTGCATATGAGTACGTAATTTGAAGCATCTGTTGGTGAAATATTTACGAAAATTGCCAATGCTGGTTACCCTCTGTTAGCAGCAAAGCAAAATATATACCAAGTTAAACCCAATGTATATATAACTGCTTCACGTTAAGTTAAACCCAACCAGTAAATTTCGTTTCGATCGAATCACTAAGCTGAAAGGTATACGCGTGAAAAGAATTTTAGGGTAACCACCCTCAAAACTTTTCAAGTTTTTAAAGCGCTAATATTTCTGTTAATTTTCATTGCAGGATCATTGCCATTTGGAAATCTAATGGCATCATTGTTCAGTAAAAAATTCCACAAAATTACAAAAATTATCATAGCTGACAGCCCTTTCATGATTTTTCTACGAAATTCCTACGACATTTGGTTCACATGAAGGTCCATTTATTGCGTGAACTTCATTTGATTTCAACACTGGATCGGAAGTTGTAGGGAAAAATGCTTTATTTTGCCGAGGAAATTTGCAAGATTTAGGAGCCAAGAATCATCATCATTTCTCTATTTTAATTTTTCAGCCAAATTTTCACCAAACACTATCATAAGTAAGGTCCAAAAGCAGTGTGAACTTCGTAAAAATCTGATGGCTGAATCGGAAGTTATAGGCCAGTTTTCTCAGTGATTTTTCAAGACGGTACCACTGCCACAGGGTTGCCCGCATTTCAAAAATACTTCTTTCAGACTTGGTCCTAGTTAATACCAACACGTCCAACACGTAAATTTCATCATGATCGAATAATCCGGTCGTCAGTTCTCGTGAATAGAACTTTCGAGTGCTGAAAATATAGGTAATTTAGTGATGGGTTCCTTCTCCCCGTCAAAAATTGGTTTACCGAGTTTGAATGTAGTCGGACGTCAGTTTTTGACGAACCACGACCAGGTACTCCAAAAACGGCTTTCACGGAGGATAACGAGACAAAAATCCACGATCTCATATTGGCAGACCGCCAATTGAAGATGCGCGAGATAGCTGAGACAGTAGGCATTTGAAAATACTGCATATGTCATATCCTGCATGAAATTTTGGGCATGAGAAAGCTGCCGGCGCGATGTGTGCCGCGTTTGCTCACTCCGGACAACAAGCACAACCGTGAAACCACTTCAGAGCAGTGTTTTACGCTGCTTAAGCGCAATCCGAAGGAGTTTCTGAGCCGTTTCGTGACCGTCGACGAAACATGAATCCACTGGTACACACCAGAGACCAAAAAACAGTCGAAACAGTGGACTTCACCCGGCGAACGTGCTCCGGAGAAGGCGAAAACGGCCGGAAAGGTGATGGCCACCATTTACTAGGATTCAGAAGGTGTGATCTACATCGACTACCTATAGAAAAACAAAACGGTCACAGGGCTCTACAATACCGAATTATTAGGCCGATTTGACGCTGGATTGCAGAAAAAAACGGCCCCATTTGGCAAAGAAAAAAGTGTCCTTCCACCATGACAACGCACCAGTTCACACCTTTGCCGTCACCACGGCTAAATTGGTTGAAGTGGGCTACGAACTGCTGCCCAATCACCGTATTCTCCAAAATTGGCCCCGTGTGGCTTCTTTTTGTTTCCAAACTTGAAGAAGTCACTCGCCGGGCAGAAATTTGAGTTAATGGAGAGGTCATCGCTACCAGGGAGGCCTATTTTGCAGACCTCGAGAAAACGTCTTTTTCAGGCGGGCTAAAAAAGGTAGAGCATCGCTGGGTCAAGTGTATCGAGCTAAAGGGAGACTTTGTTGAAAAGTAAATCACCACTTCTCCAAAATTTCCATTTTTTTTTTTGTAGGCTAAGTACTTATTGGACCACCCTCGTATATACTCGTATAATAGATTCAGGTACGCAAACAGACCTAAAGTTTTCAACACCGCATGTGTACGCGATATGAAAAGCATGGATGAAAATTATGTATTCGTGTGAAGGAAATATATATCAAATAAACAATTATTAAATAGATTACACAATTGTTTTACTTCGAAAAACTACGCCTATTTTCTTTCAGTCTAATTGAATTTAACGTGAGAGTAGTTTTTAAAATTTGCTACTATAACTTGGTTTCTTTCATAAACTTCGGTTTGGTTCATAATATAGCAGTATGATGAGGCAGCAAACTTGAATGAATTTAAAATTGAAGAGCTGAAAGAAGCATTGATGGAATAGTAACATATAGTATTTCACATACAGTTGGTAGATTGTAAAGGTTATTTTCAAAGAAAGTTAACTTCTAAATCCCATGCCGCCAAAGTTGAGCGCAATTTACTGTTACTTTGTAATATTCTACACTTCTCTACACGAACATATTTCGTGTAGAAATAAATAGCAAAACCGAGTGACCGAAATTCAGGCACGGCTGCGTACTTACCTTAAAAATGGAAAAATAAACATTTTTATTCTTTTTTTTGTATGAAAATTTACAGCAGTTATCAAAACAATTTACGTTTGGTCAACTAAGTATTCAAAAGCAAATCATCGTTATCAATTAAATCAAATCAATTCCGATCAATAAGACCGAATCCATTATGTTTAACGTTGTAGAAGCAACCTAAAAAGACATCGATTAGTCGTGGTTCGGATGTTGTTACTTACCTGATTGTTCGATGACAGCGGACTGACTGTCAGCATGACATCGCCCAGCCATTCCAGTGAAAATGGCAAATTCCAGTCATCTGATATATTGAAAGTTAATAGTGTATTCCATTTTGAAAATTTGACCAAGTTAATAGTAGTCTAGTAAACAGTTAAAAATGTACCGAAATTTTCATCGCTCTATAAGAAAAGTATCGATTAGTTGGAGCTCTCTTCTTTGTTAGTCTAAAATTTGATTTCATTCACTACATTTCACATAAAGTTCGATTTTTCGTATACATTTGAATTGTTTTTCTTAAAATTAAACTAAGAATAAACGTTTGAAGAGTTTTTCTCGCATTTTTTACTAATGTTCAAAGAACATAGGTATTAAACTCGTTTCGCCGAAAATTCATATTTCTTTATAAATATATATATATATATACATATATATATATATACAAATATATATATATATATATATATATATATATATATATATATATATATATATATATATATATATATATATATATATATATATATATATATATACATATATATATAAATATATATATATATATATATATATATATATATATATATATATATATATATATATATATATATGTATATGTATATATATATATATATATATATATATATATATATATATATATATATATATCGATATATAAATATTTATATATATATATATATATATATATATATATATATATATATATATATATTTAAAATATATATATATATATATATATATATATATATATATATATATATATATATATATATATATATATATATAAATATATATATATATATATATATATATATATATATATATATATATATATATATATATATATATATATTCAAGTTCAAGATACGTTTATTCGGTTTAAATTTCAGTCTATATCGTGTCACGCAATACCGCAGGGAACGCTCGAAGGTTTGCCCGACCAAAGCCGCAGACGGTCGTTGGAAAAACTGCGCCACTCGTTCGATTCCGATGCGTTCCCTCGGCTATTGAACGAGACGTAGCCTCACGGATAAGCGAGGGAAAATGTATATATATATATATATATATATATATATATATATATATATATATATATATATATATATATATATATATATATATATATATATATATATATATATATATATATAAAGACTGCCCAGATAAGCCAGTTGACACTGGTTGAGGCGTAAGCAGTAATAGGCTTGTATTACTGTTATACACATCCATGCTCTCCGAATGCTTCATCTCAATCGGATCGGCTACTCTAGAGATTATCTCCCTACATATATATATATATATATATATATATATATATATATATATATATATATATATATATATATATATATATATATGTTTATATATATATATACATATATATATATATATATATATATATGTATATATATATATATATATATTTATATATATATATATATATATATATATATATATATATATATATATATATATATATATATATATATATATATATATATATATATATATATATATATATATATATATATATATATATATGTATATGTTTATTTATATATATATATATATAAATATATATATATATATATTTATATATATATATATATATATATATATATATATATATATATATATATATATATTTGTATATGTTTATACATATATATATATACATATATATCTATATATAACGTAGGATATATATATATATATATATATATATATATATATATATTTATATATATATATATATATATATATATATATATATATATATATATATATATATATATATATATATATATATCAGTGGCGAGGGGTGAATTATTTATAGAGGGAAGCCGATTAAATAAAATCTGACATATAAGTGTAATAACGATGTATGTCATAAATACCTAGAACTTGCCCTTACTAAATGAGCGGCTGCTCAAGAGATCCCAGCTAAAAAAAATGATAGTCACATATTGGTCAACGAATCAGAGAGCAGTATTTAAAAGGACACTTTCAATATACTTGAAACCATGTGTCTTTATTTAAATAATGTATTTCAAGTATAGCAAAAGTGGCCCTTAAAGGGTCGTTTTGAGCCTCCAGAACATGATATTTAAAAAAATAAAAGTAAAAAAGTAAAATAAAGTAATACAATTCATTCAATTAAATTTTAGAAAAAAGTTTTTTTGAAATAAAACAACATTAATAAGTACCGACCAAAATTAAAAATGTCATTCCTTGACATAACGTATCAATTTTTTATTTATTTATACTCTAAAGCAATCCTTCGATTTTTTCTTACGAAATGTGCCAGCACATTTTCGTAAAATAAGGGTTATTTCTTACATTTAGGAGCAACTGTTTTTCGATGGATAGAAGTGCTAAATTCGACAGCGTATCTTCATTTTGAGAATTTCTTAAATATGTATGTATCCTCTTTAAAGCAGAAAATGACCTTTCTACGGAAGCAACAGAGACCGGAAGTGTTAGAAAAGCTTTACACATTGTCAAAACTTGGGGAAATACATTTTTTAAGATGTCATTTTTTAAATGAGTATATACTCCGTAAACATCCAACATGTTTAAGGATGGAGTAGTGTAAACAACTTTCAACTCATTCTTCAAGGAAGTAAATTCAAAAAATCCAGGAAACATTCGAATTAAGGCAGAGATTTTTTCATCGGGAAAGGATTGCGTAAATGATTCATATTTGGACTTACACAGTAAATCTAAAAATGATAATTCACCGAATGAGCTGTAGCGGCTTTTAATTCGGCTGACAATATTGTCTTTAATTTCGATGAAAAGACGTCGATAATAAGTCTTCGAATCGATATCTTAGTCAAACCTTCGCCGTTTTCGTGGCAACTGAGCAAACTCTTGAACTTTATCAAAAATTGAATCGAATTCATTCATTAAGTAAAGACTTATCCAAGACTCAAACAAATTAATTTCTATCATCGCTGCTTTTACATCGATTTGTTTGCTTTGTAACAATGCAAAAAGAATATCAGTTTTTGCGAAAATTTCCAAGAAAGTATGAAGAAAGAAACAGAACTCCATATCTTCCATTTTTCGACACAGACTTTCTGCCTGAGAAAGCGAATCATTGTCCCAGTTTTTTGGATCCTTTAACATAGTGCTGAAAGTATCTATCATATCTAGTCTCGAATTGAAAATTACATTTATTATACGCAAATGAAAATGCGAACGAGTTTCCAAAACGCCTGGTAAACGCTGATCAGATATTTCTTTTAGAAGGTTAGAACGTTTGGTTGATTTGCTAAAAAAACGCACAATGCTGTTCACGTAGCCGAAAAATATTTTCAATTCAGGTATATGTGTATTCTCCAATGATCGGGATAATACTAATTTAAGATGTGAGCGTAGCAAGGAATAAAAACAGCCATTGGACAAACTTCGCGAATTTTAGTTTGCACACCGCCGTGCTCTCCTGACATTATTGCAGCACCATCGTATGATTGTCCTATTAATTTTTCTTTGCAATCATATGTTTCAAGAATCTGCAGGGCTTGGCACGATAATTCTTCTGCAGTACGATTAGCGGTAACATTTAAAAAACCTAAAAATATCTCTTCAAGTCCGTTTTCTGACAAATACCGTAAAACGACACTGAGTTGTTCCCTGTGACTCACATCTGGGGTTTCATCGATCATGATTGCCACGAATTGAGCTTTGTGAATTTGACCTTTTATTTCTTGTTTTAACACTTCGGCGACACTAGTAATCAAATTGTTTTGAATATCGCTCGAAAGATCTGTAAATACCACATTTTGTGAGGATGCGGAGTGATCCAAATGTGATTCCAGCAAGGTATATTTACTTAAGAAACACAAAGTCTCAATATAATTGCCTCGATTGTTTGATGCAGATTTTTCATCATGGCCACGAAAAGCCAATTAGTGTTTGCCCAAAAATACAACTGTGTCTATAAAGCGCCTCATTAAATTCCGATTTTTATCAACTTTTTTATTGTGTACTTCATATGTTTGGCCTAAAAAGATTTCAATTCGGTTCGCGCCAAACTCATGCAATGATAAACAACTGCGAATATGTTTTTCGGTTTGGATATGTTTTTTCGACGAATTTACAAAATTGTTTATGTCTGAAAAACCTGTAAGGCTCCAAACACTATTTGACCTAGAAAACAAAAGGCAAGGGAAGCAAAACATTTTATTTAATTTGCAGCTACCGGTTAGCCATGAATATTTTTCATAAAGTGATTCATTAAAATGTTTGAAAAATCCATCTTTACGTTTATAATCTATTTTTTAATAATGGTTTGGCGCAACCTAATTCAATAACTACTTTTTTCTGCTGAAAAGACATTCTAATAAAATTGTGTTCCTCTTTCAACAAAAAATCTGTCAAACAACATTCAACGCAAATTAGAGCCATCTCAAGTTTTCTAATATTAACCAGAAATAAAAGCCTACTTTTTCTAAATGCTTACTCAACTTATTTGCTGTCCTTTAAGCACATGCAACAAAATCCCACTAGAGCAAAATGAAATTAAATATTATCGAACAAATAAAATTTGCCACTAGAACAAATGCTCATTCCACAAAGAAAAATTACGAACACTGTATTTAACACGCAATTAATGATAAACAAATGCAAGCACTGTACAATATCGCAAAAGACAAGCCATTAACTATTTTCATCGCTCATTTGCTTTACAAAATAAAAAACACAGCTATTTATTGGGAATTTTTTTATGTATACCTAAATAGAATATATGTTTGTTCAGATTTTTAAAGACAAATTTTTTTTCTATTAACTGACTTGATTTTTGGAAAATAGCATAATTTAGACGGTCAATATTATTGTGACAATATATTGAACAATATTATTGCTGGGCGCCCCAGACGATGCAATATTTTTGAGCAATATTTAGTTTTCGTTCGATTTTTCAGTAGCTTTTGACATTTTTGGCTCTATTATTCCAAATGTTGTTTATGCCACTAATGACGATATACAACTGAGGCAAAATTGAACAAAACTGACCACAGACGATGCAATATATTCTATATTGCACAATCAAAATCAAAACCTTTTTAATTCACTAAATATATTGCACAATCCTTCAATATGATCCATACACGATCAATATTATTGTACAATACTACATATTGTGCAATAATATTGGTCGTGCAATAATATTGGTCGGTTAAGGCTAAACATCACACAACACTGAAGATATTCATCTTCAAGCAACTCGACTCTTGCTCACACATCTTCGTTAGAGTCGACTCTGTTCGTCCACCACTCATTCCACCGTACGACGGCCCTTTCAAAGTCTTAGCCAGACATAACCATTATTTCACACTTGACATAAGAAATAAATCCGTCAATGATTCCATTAACAGTAATGTTGGGTCGCCTCCTCGCGGTGCACCCCGGGTAACGCCAAATGGCCCAACAACAACCGGTACGACTCGGCTTTTCTCATGGCTTTGTGATTTGATTGATGATTGGAATTTCTGGCAATGGCAGTAAGAATTTTTTATGGCATGACCTGGCTTAGCTTAATGGTTCAAGGCACGACCGATGATTAGCGAAAAATGTATGTGGGCTGGCGGTTATGGCATTCTGGACCTAGTCGATTTATGCGCGGTACCGCCGGAGTGAAATCCTAGCGTGAACGGCTCCAGGCTAATGTCATGCCGTCTCCGTCCCGTTAAAACCTGGCAAGTCTCAGAGTACGTTCGAAGCCCACACCGTTGAGTTGGTGGTGCAGGTTCGGTTGACATTGTTCCCGATTAGCGCTGACTTGGCTCTGAGATCCAGCCCCATGAAGGCTGGTGATCAACCCTCGCGTCGGCCTCCCTGCTCTGCACAGGTTACCACGAGGTCATTAAGGCGACTGCACATCCGGGTGGAGATAGCGGCTCTGAGTTGGGACCCAACAAAACTGAACATGTTACATAAACAAAATAACACAAAAGACAAGACAGACGGACAACAGAACATGGGGACGACAGCGGCGACGCAGGGCGAAGGAGGCGCCGCCATCGACCGTTTTGCGTTTGCAAGGAGGCCAAGGGTCCAGAGGACCCCCCCTTCGACAAACAATACAACGCAAATAGAGGTATTGATTGGTTCCGGATGCTCAGTAGAGGTGCAGGAACCTCAAACTGCTGAATCCGCTCGCAGTGATCTGGAGACCCCAAAAAGTCATCAACGGGAGAGCACTGAAACAAGAGCTCCAGAAGAAAATATACCACTTGCGCGTGTGTCCCCTAGGAGGGAGTACATAAAGCGTGAGCGAGTGGCTGAGGAGGATATGTTGAAAAAGTGTCAACGTATCCTACAAAAAATGCTCCAAGCCGCCAACGTGCAGAGAAATATTTCAAAGCACGTCAAGGACGGTATGTTGGAGCTGGAGGAGGCCTTTGAGGTTATTTTCACCTGCCGAACGAACTGGCAGAAGGCAGAGGTAGATTACCAGCGGGTCTTGGAGGAAACGATCGCTGAGTCAACCATTGTTGCAGGGGTCCCGGGGGTAGATCGGCCACGGCAGAATAAGCACGTGGCTGAATCTAGCCCTGAAGATATTCAGGAAGTCCGGGTGAGGAAGGAGGTGCCAGTTTCGGACCTCAGGAAGTGGGTGACGGTTACCCACAAGAAGAAAAAGGGAAGCATCGCAAAAACACCAGTGACTCCCGCTGGGACGGAAAAGGCCCAAAAAGACTATAAAACACAGGGCAATAAGAAAGTAGTGGTGAAGAAAAACAAGAAGAATGGCAGGCAAAGACAGCGAGGTGAAAAAATAGACGCTGTCATAGTAAAACCGGCTCCGGGAAGGACCTACGCGGAGGTCCTCGGGGCCATCCGCCAAGGTGTTTCCCCGGATGAAACTGGTACGCTAGTAAAGCATATCAGAAAGACAGCAGAAGGAGGGGTCCTTTTGGAGATCGCGCGCTGTGATGACCGCGCAAAATTGCAAGATTCGATCCGGGCCGCCGTAGATGGCCAGGGGGACGTAAAGCTTGTGACTCCTAGAGTCAAGATCGAGCTTCTCGACCTCGATTGCCTCACAGTAAGCAAAGAGGTGACATCCTCCATCAAACGCGAGGCTGGAGAGGAAGGAGCCGGCGAGGTGAAAACCACACTCTTCCCTCCTAACACAAGGGAGCAGAGGAGAGCCGTGGTGGAGCTGGATGAGGCACCAGCATCCAAAATCCTTAAGTCTGGTCGAGTCCGGGTAGGAATGATAAGTGCTCGAGTGCGAAGGTGGGCTGAGGTGACACGCTGCTACCGGTGCCTAGGCTACGACCACACAAGGCGTAGCTGCAAGGGTCCGGACCGGAGCACCAGCTGCTGGAAGTGTGGACAGGTTGGGCACCGGTCAGCAGACTGCTCTGCGCAGGCTCAGTGCATATTATGCACTGAGAAACATGGCGTGAATGAAGCCAAGCATCTGATGGGATCGAGTACGTGTCGAGTTTTCAGAGACGCACTCGATGCCAAGAAAAAGCAGGGTAGGACATGAGAGTCCTTCAAGGTAACCTGTAGGGCTGCAGAGCTGCGGACGACCTCCTCACGCAACTAGTCCGCGAACATAAGGCTAAGATCATATTGATCAGCGAGCCTCATAGGGGGAGGAACCCGTCCGCTTGGCTAGCAGATGCTACGGGGTATGCGGCGATCTGGATCGCTGACGGGCAGAGGGCTCGCATCGGCGCCCGCGACTCAGGCAACGGTCACGTGTGGGTGACATACGAAGAGATCACCTTTGTGAGCTGCTACCTGTCTCAGAATGACTCAATGCAGGAATTCGGAGTCAAACTTAGCTCACTAGAAGACTCTCTCCGCCGCATCGCTGGCAATGTCATCGTAGGGGGTGACTTTAATGCAAAGGCATTGGAGTGGGGTATGCCCACCGAAAACACTCGCGGACGGCGCATAGTCGAGATGGCATCGAGGTTGGGTTTGTTGGTGTTGAATACGGGTTCCACGCCAACATTCCGAAGGCCCGGTTTTGGTGAATCCATTCCCGATGTCACCATGGCATCGGAGAGACTTGCGACACTCGTCAGCGATTGGAGGGTGATGGAAGATTACACTGCAAGTGATCATAACTACATCACCTTCCAAATCGCTGAGATCAGGCAAAGAAGCCAAGGCTCTTCCTGTAAGTGGCTAGGCTGGTATGCCGCTAAACTTAACAGGGACGAGATGGTCGCATCGCTCGTTTCGAGTTTGGGAGGGGAGCCTCTTACATCTGGGTCCCCAGTGACTCATCCAGCAGCAGAAGCCGCTGCTGACAGAACCATGGGGTGGATTCGCAGGGCGTGTGAGGCTTCAATGCCCAAACGGAAACCCTTTCGTGGGAGGCAACATGCGTACTGGTGGAACGATGAAATCTCCGATTTGATACGCATCGCTTTGGCGTGCAGGCGCAGGGCACAGCGAGCCAGAAATAGGCCGGGAGTGGCAGAGCTATCTGCTGCTCACATTGCGGCAAAGAGGGAGCTGACCAAGGCCATCACAAGGAGTAAACGTGCCAAATGGCAGGCTCTTTGTGAGGAGGTCAATTCAGACCCGTGGGGAGATGGCTACAAATTGGTCACTCGGAGACTTGGCTGTATGCGATCTAGCACTCTCATGGACGCAATATCCATGGAGCATATCGTTGGTTTGCCGTTCCCGGTGCATCCGCCAAGGATTGATGGGCCCATATTCGTTAACCAGGCGGATGTTTCTCTTTTTACGGACGAGGAGCTGAACAGTGCGGTGTCCTGGATGAAGAACCGGAAGGCCCCAGGGCCTGACGGAGTGCCTGTTGAGGCACTTAAAGTCGTGGCAGAGAGTCAACCGCGTCTATTATTGGATTTGTATAATTCATGTTTAGTCGCGGGGGTCTTCCCGTCGCGGTGGAAAGTGGCTCGACTAGAACTTGTAGATAAGGAGAAGGGTAACCTGGGCTGCCCATCGGCATACCGCCCGCTGTGCATGCTGGACACTGCTGGGAAGCTTCTCGAAGGGTTACTAAAGCCGCGATTGCTGTCAGCTGTGAGATCAGCCGGTGATCTTTCTTGCAGGCAGCACGGCTTCCGAAAGGGTAATTCAACAATCGATGCCATCTCAGAGGTTGTTGGGGCTGTAGCGAGAGCGGAAGAGGCATGTTACTGGGCCAGACCGGTCGTCTTGCTGGTAACGCTTGACGTGCAAAACGCCTTCAACTCGGCGAGGTGGACGGACATCCTTCGGGCCCTTGAAGGGAGGTTCCGTATTCCTGGCTACTTGCTGGCCATGATGCGGGACTACCTCGGAGACCGATGGTTGCTCTATGACACTGAGGTCGGAGTCAGAAGGAGGCCTGTCACCTCAGGTGCGGCACAGGGGTCAATCTTAGGACCAGACCTCTGGAACATCATGTACGATGATCTGCTGCGCCTGGAAATGCCTGCGGATGTGTTCCTTGTAGGTTACACTGATGACGTCGCAGCTGTAATCACTTCTAGATCTGCCGATTTCGCTCAACTTAGACTTAACCAAGTTATGAGAAGGGTGGATCGGTGGATGACTGAGCACGGCCTACAGCTGGCAGTCTCAAAGACAAAAATTGTCATGCTGACGAAGCGGAGGATACCAACTGTCATACCCATGACGGTTGGCTCCGTTGGGGTCCAGACCAGCAGGTCGGTCAGGTATCTGGGAGTGACACTGGACACCAAGCTGACGTATTGGGATCATATCCGCTGGGCATGTGACAGGGCTCTGGTAGTCGTCACTTCGCTGAGTAGGCTAATGGCCAACGTTGGCAGACCCAGTGAGACGAGACGGAGACTGCTGATGGTGACGACCAATTCCATCTTGCTATATGGCGCCGACATTTGGGGAGATGCGCTTCGAACTAGAAAGTTCCGGAAGCGCATTGCCAGTGTCCAGCGCGGGGGTGCCCTGCGAACCGCGTGTAGCTACCGCACGGTCTCAGAAGAGGCTGTGATGGTTTTATCGGGAGTAATCCCGATCGATCTGCTAGCGCGAGAACGCAAGGAAGGGTACCTCTTTCGCTCAGAGCTGGACAGAACTGAGGCTTTGACGCACGCGCGTACACTGACCCTCCAACTTTGGCAACAACGCTGGAGTGAAAGTGATAAAGGCCGCTGGACGGCTAAGCTAATTGGTCTTATTGAGCTTTGGCTTAGCCGGAGCCACGGAGAGGTAAACTTTTACCTTTGTCAATTTTTGACAGGGCACGGTTACTTCAGGAAATACCTGAACAGAATGGGTAAGGTGGTCATACCGTACTGCCGGTACTGTGTGACTGAGCTCGATGATGCTCAGCACACATTCTTTATGTGCAGTCGCTTCGTAAGTTTGAGGCGCACCATTGAGTCCACGATTGGCCTGGTAGCGCCTGAGACGATCGTGGATGCATTGCTGCGAAACGAGGAGAACTTATTAGAGTTTATTTAAAAAAAGCTGTTCTTTGTTATTCTTTTAACCCTCGCCAGACACACTACAATTGGAGCACCTCCCTAGACACACCTGGGTCTACGGAGTCCTGTCGCTTTTTTATTATACTTCGAATCGTTTTAAAATCTGAAAAAATTCACGAGAGTAGACCGATATCTATAGAAAAAGAGCGTGCATTGGATGATGGATATATATGAATTTTTATTATTGTTATTTAATGGAAATCGACACAAAACACGAGAAATACACGTATTCACCTAAAACATCATAGCTTTTTATTAAATAAGTTTAAGAAAATTCTACTGCACAAAATATTTCTTGACATATAGTAGATGAAAAGAAACAAAAGGACATAATGAAACTTTGAAAAAAGTATAATTATTATGACAACAGAAAAAGTACAATTTTTTGGGTCGAAAATTCGTTTGAAATCACAATTTTTGGTTTGAAAATAATGTAACTCAAAGTTTTATACGTTTTTTTTATTTATTATTACTTACACTTATTCTCATTAAAATAAATAAAGTAGCTGAACAAAATTATAAAATGCATTCATTGCATACATGAAGCTTGTGTTCTTCGCAAATGGCTTTTTTACACTTACAGCAGCAAAATCTAGTTTTCCTGTCCTTATCGCTGGGGCAAAAATGACACCTTTTTCTCTTCTCCAATCTGTCAGTTAAATCATGACAGTAACCCAGATCATCGATATTCAAAACGGAGCATATTGATGAACGTTTAATTTTGCGCAAGGATGGTTTTTCCAATCTCCTTTTCATTTCGTCGCTCCTTAAACTAAGTGCTAACGTTGCAATAAATTTATATCTGCCCAATGCAGTGTTCGCTTCATTAAAATTGTACAAAATGTTACAATTAACTACCGCTTGATCCAGTATACCGAAGAAGAGCCTCATTGGTCAGCGATGTGTCGCTCTACAAAGTAACTATAATATACTTTTTGAGAAAACAAATTCACACTTTTATGCTTCCGTAGACACACATGGGTCTGTGGTGTCCGCAGCCAACTTTGACAGCTCAGCAATTTACGAAGAATGGAGGACCGGGCGCGACGTTCATTACGCCAGTTCTCGACCCAGGTACATTTTTTTAAGTGGAAGCTAGAACCCGAAATATTGACGTACCTGTGTTCCATGACGATTTTCAAAAACGGCCGGACACCACAGACCCAGGTGTGTCTAGCGGGGGTTAAAATAAAAAAATATATATCAATGCTTATAAATTTAATCAATGTTATAAAAAATGTTCATGATTAATATCAAAGCAAATATAAATATTATACGTAAAATTATTATGATATTTCTTATTTTAGATATTTGATTTCAAATACTAAAAGGTTTAGTTGCCGAGTAATGGGCTTTTGAAAAATGGATGAAATTGATGAAAAGTTTTTTGAAAACGGATTCTAGGATTCAAAAAAAATATAATAAGCATCAAATATACTGATAGGTGTAGAAAATTGACTGTTCTTTTCAATTTTGAAAAAGGATTTGAAAACCGGAAGTAATAATTTCACACAAATTTTGTGTGAAACCGGAAGTAACAATTTCAACTCGTTTTTTGAATCATTTAGACCAGGTTAATTTTGTTTATTTTTACAGCAAAACAAAGCTTTAAATATTTTTTTTTTATCATAAAAATTTAAGAATGGGATGGTCAGTAGTTTGGGAGATAGATGAATTTAAATACACACAAATCGTATGGTACGGTATGGAGCTTGATTGGGACAGCTAGTGAGTGTGAAAATAGAACATTTGAAGTAAAACTATTTGATATCATTTATATCACTTACATAGAGAAGATAAAATATTAAAAATCGCTAATGTTAATTTATTTAATGGAAAAAACTATTTGTTAATGGAAAATGAACTTATTTCAAAATTTTTACAATTTTATTCTTGTTGCCTAAACTGACTCTTTTATTTATTACTGGAAGTGTTTCTACGATCATTTTATTTCTGCGGCTTCCACATGCGTACATATAAGATGGAATTTTTGAAATTTCTCCTAGTTCCTTAACCTTCCGATGAAACTTCAAGCCGAAAGGATTCAAACATCGACAGCCGCATAGAGATATAATACACACAATTAAGACTCTTTATCTTATCAACGAAAGTAATCGTCACTGCAAGTGTTGAACAACAACTCTTAAAATAACAGCAAATTCGAAATGGCGTGGCACAATTTATGTATATGGGCATCATATATATTAAATAGGTTGTTATGAGAAAATAGAACCTTTTTCAACTTCTAATCCTATTTTGATATCAATTTTAATTTTTGAGCCAACTAGCTGTTGTAAGCAAGCTCTCGGTACCACGCCCCATGCAACTTGTCTATATTGAAATTCACCTACCTCCCAAATTACTGGCCATCATATTCTTTAACTTTTATGATAAAATAGGAATATTTTAATGTTTGTTTTGCTATTAAAATAAAAAAAATTAACATGGTCCAAATTATTCAAAAAAACGAGTTGAAATTGTTACTTCCGGTTTCACACAAATTTTTACTTCCGATTTTCAAATCTAATTTCAAAATTGAAAAGAACAGTTAATTTTCTACACCTATCAGTATTTTTGATGCTCTTTAGATTTTTTTTGAATCCTAGAATCCGCTTCCAAAAAAACCTTTCATCAATTGCATCCATTTTTCAAAAGCCCATAACTCGGCAACTAAACCTCATAGAAACCAAAAATTATGTATCCACGTTTTTATCCTCTAGAAGTACCATTATGCGTAATGTGAACGAAATCAAGAACCTCGACTTTTTTTCGTTGTCCGCTTCACGAAAAATGCCCCATTGTTGAAAAAAGATGGTTGTGTTTGGACAGTTAAGTTAGAATTTTATAAAAATAAATTAAAACTTTTTAAACAGAAGTAAATATATGTATATCTGATAGAGAGCATTATAATAAAATTCTTTCAATTAGAATTATAAATAGTTTTATCTTAATACAGTAACTCTTTAGTCGAATACAGTGTAAACAATACGCGTCACAACTCAACTGGTTACAGTTCTAATGAGCTGTTGTTTGGTTTATGCCAGAAGAGCCCACAAGTTAACGAGTTAACCGAGTTCGTTGCAGACATAACCGCTGAACCAGGCGAACGAGATTTGGAGGACATACGAACTAAAGCCCAAGCGGCTATTAATAGGTCGCAACGTTATAATGAAGAATATCATGTGCAAAAAAGTGCTCCGGTAAAGATGTGTCAAATTGGATATGTTGTTGTGTTGAGAAACATTACTCGTGACTGCAGGGACATATAAAAAAATCGTGCTCAATTACCGCGGACCATACGTTTTGTGGCAAGTGCTGTCTCATAATAGATAAGGGGTGACAGTGCTGCGGTGGCATCTGTTTTGAACAAAGAACTGACGCCACCTTGGCACGTTGTCGATACGCCGGAGAACAATGTAAAGACGCCGTTGCTAGTATACGATATCCAAACGTCATTGACTCCAATTAAGCAATTTCCGACGCCATACGATGTAATTTCATCACCATACCGAAGGCTAGAATTGATCGTGCCCGCTACACAGTTATCTGCTGCCTTAATGCCCACCACCCCGCTGTTCGCCGAAAGAAGAAATGAAGCTTTTGCCATGCAAGCTCAGGACCAGCATGAATCGACTGAGCTGGATAAAGAATAAGAAATTCTGCGGAAAAAAACAAAAAATTCTGAAACTGATACGTAGTATTCAGAACTTTGAAATGGCAAGGAGGAAAATCTGCCGACCAAAACGAGGTCTTGAATGACATTTTGGAATCACTATTCAATACTTTAGAATGGCGTGTTATGTTCAAATTTATGATATAAAGCAGCCGTCTATTAGACGTTGTCCAAGATTATGCAGCAGGAAGTACAGCTGCTACCTATGGCAAACTGAAGGCAGAGCTAATAAAAGAGTTTCGACAACCGATGACTACTATGGATATATTGGAAAGACTGAAGGAAAGGACATGGAACAGGGAAGCGGAGTTCATGCATAGGTATATTTTAAGAATGCACGGTCTAGCTTATTATAGCTCACTGACGGAGCTGGAGCTACTAAGTTTTATAATTGATGGAATGCAGTTGCCAAAAGAAGATGTTACACTGTCCCTAACCAATGTGATGTCCATTAAAACACTAAAGGAAGCGGTAAATACTCATAAAAACAGAATAATGATAAACGTTCAGGCTTGCCAGAGGGTGAAAAAAACTTATGATCCCACTTTTACCGCTTGTTCACCACATGATCAATCAACCGAGGAGTCAAAGTACGCTGATAGATACTAATAAAAGAATGGGATATGAAGCAGAAGTTTTGCGACATGTCCGTTGCTTTAATCGCTGCCAGTTTGGCCACTATCAAAACAGCTGGCCATATGCAAAAATGCCAAGTATTTCCTGCTTTAAGTGCTTGGAAATTGGACGTCATCATAAGGATTGCGGGAATCCGCTGAAGAGGCTTCAATTTTCAATTTTTACGGGATATTGCAGCTTGTGTCGAATATGAATACCAACAGCCTTTTAATGCAGAAGAAGACTATTATGCCACGTTAGTGGGAGAAGTCTCGACCATCAGTAGAATGAATCATGTAAGTGCTATATTTGGAGTCACTCGTGGGCAATTTCATAAACTATTGGCTTTTTTTAAAATGGGTAGTCCCGTAAATTTTTAGAGCCAATCGAGCATTCCATTTGCGGTCAAAGACAAATAGATAATAGCAAATATGAGGGAAACTGAAAGCATGAAAATAAGGGCGCTGAACAGGGTTAAAAGTCGAATTCGATTTAGGAATAAAATACACACTTTTGAACTTTTTGTATTGCCGGACCAGGCCATAAGCCTCCGGGTCATTTTAGGCCAAGACTTTTTGAAACGTTTAAAATCAAAAAGTTTTAAATCAGTGTTAAGATTAAAGATTTACTGACGAAACTAAAATTAAAACATATGTCGTTGGTCTCACCTCTTTGTTCAGATAAGTCCACAATTTGTTCCCCATTGATTTGTTCTGATGTTTATCATATAAAATGCTCAAGCTATTGAAGCTATTCTATTGGGAGAGAAGAAGAAAACAAAGCTAACTAGGTTAGAAAAGAACAATTTAAATAGGAACGCCTCGTCGCGGTTAACATGTGTTGCTTTGGATGTTGGGTCAACCAGACGAAATAATAAGCTAGACATAGAAGATGTTAAGCTCAACATAGATGATCGGTTGCTGTCAGATCAGAAAATAAATCAAGATGATAAGCTAGATATAGGGGATAAAAGTCTTAAAATGAGTAATCAGTTGCTGTCAGATGAGAAAAGAAGACAAGATGATAAGCTAGATATAGGGAATCAGTTACAGTCAGATGAAAAAAAGACAAGGTGAGAAGCTAGATGTAGGAGATGCTATTATCCATATAGATAATCAGTTGCTGTCAGATAAGAAAAGAAGACGAGATGATAAGCTTGACAAAGGATATGTTAATCTTTATATACATAGATGATCAGTTGCTGTCAGATGAAAAAGGAAGACAAGATGATAAACTCAATATGGGAGATGCTTGTCTAAATATAGGTAATCATTTGCTGTCAGATGAGAAAAAAATGCAGGATTACAAGCTAAATATAGGAGATGTTAAGCTTAATATAGGTTATTAGTTTTTGCCAGATAAGAAAAGAAGAATCAAAGATGTAATCTATGATTACTATATTTGTCCTCTGAAAGTTGACGTTAAACCCTACAATGATGTGATAAGAATTAGGCTGCTGAATGAAATACCAATTTACTCAGCTCCCAGACGTTAATTATATAAAGAGGCGTCTGAAGTACAAGAACTGTTGGACGAGATGCTAAAGAATAGAATTATCAGAACAAGCGATTCACCGTATGCCTCTGCTATAGTGCTGGTTCCGAAAAAGAATAGAGAAACCCGGATGCATGTGGATTACCTAAATCTAAAAATTACCTAAAATAAAAGCCCAAGACAACTACCGCTTGCTGTTGTTGGAAGACTATGTTGGATTTTTCATGAATAAAAAGTACTTTAGTACACTTGACTTACGGAATGGATTTTTCCACGTTAGGATGTCGCAGGGTTTTACAAAATATGCGCCTTTTGGCGTACCGCAAGGGCAACATGATTATTTAAAGATGCTTTTTGGCTTGAAAAACCCTCCATCTGTGTCTCAGCGTTACATGTCCGACATATTTAAAAACCTTATTAGAGAAGGCAAGTTGATAGTCTATATGGATGATTTGATTATTGCTACGAAGTCAATGGATTAACATTTGGAAGCCCTGGTTGGGGTGTTATGGTGAGCTGAAGTTGTCTGAATGTCAATTCGTTTTTGGAGAACTTAGCTATTTGGGGTACCGTGTGTCCAATGATGGCATACAGCCTAGTGGTGAGCACATCCAGGTTATTTCCAGATATCTCTTACCTAGGAGCATTAAAGAAGTAAGGACTTTTTTGTGATTCTTATATTTTAGATAATTTGTTCAGTTATATGCCGAAATCGCTAAGCGGCTCACAGTATTGATGCGAGAGGGTGTTTCGTTTGAAATGACAAATATCCGCTGCCAAGCCAATACACTATGAGACAAATTAACTGAAAGCTCAGTGTTGCCGATTAAATACCCTCAGATTGAAACGGAATTGCATTATGATGCTTATTGTTAGGGTATGGCGCGGTCCTACTTCAAAGGTAATCTGATGGAAAATTTCATTCTGTTATGTTGTTTTCAAAGACAGCGACAGCCACAAAAAGCCAGTACCATAGCTTTGAGTTAGAGACGTTAGTGAATGTATATGCCTTAAGGAGATTCCGTGTATATTTAGAGAGTATCTCGTTCAAAATAGTAACGGATTGTATCTCGGTGAGACTGACTTTAGAAAGGAAGCTTATGAATGCACAAATCGCAAGATGGGCTCTTGAATTACAATCATATTGCTATACATTTGAGTATCGTCATTGTGTGTCTATGGGATTTGTATATGCCTTAGTCAAATGTCACAAACTATATACGACAGCCAAAGAATCCATAGGTGATGATGGAATGGCCGCTGCTATTGGAGAGTGGAGAGGTTATGGTGATGCTGATGTAAGACGTCAGATGTTTGCTACTGCCAATGAAAAAAACTATAGTTTTCAAATACAGCTTGCACAAAGCCGAAGTAGTCAGAATAAGCGATGCTGTAGAATATGGCCATAAAAAACAACCAGCCACATAGAAGTGGGAAAACATAGGAGCAGGCTAGACGTCATTATTGGTTCCCAAACATGCATAAAAAAGTGACAAATTTCACAAAATGCATCAAGTATGCTGCGCCACTGAAGGCTTTAGAAAAGAACCTGTCTAGTATTGAGAAAAAACCGGTGCTGTGCGACGAACTACATATCGATCTTTGTGGTCCAATGTTCACTATTAGATCAAAGAGAAAACATATTTTGATGGCAATCGACTCCTTCACTTAAATTATCAAATTGTATCCTGTTAATACCACTAGTACCAATAAAGTGATTGCCTCTTCAAACAGCTGTTTTGAGTATTAAAGCCATTACCATTGTATTATCTTAGTCAGGGGAACAAGTTTTACGTCGTTAGAGTTTGGAAAATTCCTGAAATAAGGAGGCACTACCCACATTAAGACCGCTGTCGCTTCTCCGCAGGCCAATGGCCAGGCTGAGAGAGTAGATCGAGCTATCAAAAATAATTTGGGTAAAATCACCGAACCAAAAGGACTTGCAGACTGTCACTTCTCACCACACAACTTGACGTTAACAACATTAAACATAAAAGAAAAATTGGAATTGTTTTTGCGGGATGATTTAAGTTGAAATTTTTTTTTATATACATTGAAAATTTTATTTGATTAAGTGGTTTGGAAAGTATGCACTGATTCTCTTCAGACATCAGCACACAGTGCATACTTGACTGATGAGACCACTTGTAATTGGAAATCATTAATTTTTATTTACGCTAGTTGCGACACACTTTAACATCTCCGACTTATATCCATCGACATAATTTACTTGTAAAGGTCATTGTGATCATGGTTCCCTTCTTGTCTACAAATCAGCATATACAACGTATGTCGTCTCTAAAGCTTATCAAAGCGAAGAATATTGATACGGGAAACTCAATCATTTTGCGGGATAAGCTTTAGAGGCGATATATGTTGTCTTTGCTGATTTATAGACAAGAAGGGAACCATGATCACAATTAAATAACCTTTACAAGTAAATTATATCGATGGATGTAAGTCGGAGATGTTAATATTTGTCACAACTAGCGTAAATAAAAATTAATGATTTCCAACTGCAACTGGTCACAACAGTCAAGTATGAACTGTGTGCTGGTGTCTGATGAGAATCAGAGCACACTTTCATAGCCCCTTTGTCAAATAAAATTTTCAATGAAAATAAACAAAAGTCTAGCGCATCAGAACCGCTAGAAAGCTAATTGTCGAAGAAATAATCTTTGAGTGACAAAAAAATTTGGAAAGATAGATTTTTTTTTTTTTGAGTTGACATTTATTAGATTTTTATTTATTTGAGTACGGGGTACTATACCACGTTTTCGTTATAAGTTGATATATTTGGCTTGAAAAATTTTTTTGCCTCTTTCTTTAAATTATTTAATATTTTTTATTTCACTTTCCTTATTTTTCACTTTTTTGTAGAATCATATCAACCATTCTTTGTCCAAAGCAACAAAACTCAACTATAACACAAATGATGAAAATGTTCAGTGCTGGCAGCACATTCCTAACGAAGCAGCAATAAGTTAACCATAACAAGCTCATACTTAAATCAACTTATCCTTTGAATTTCGTTCTCATCGGCGGATTTCATCGAAAGTTTCGGTGGTTAAACGTTGTTTGTGGGTGCCATCCGAAAAATGTTCAAAACTCGGAAAATCTTAAAATTGGTTTCTTATATATATTAAAAATTGGTTTCTTATTTGCATTTGAGAACGTCGTTTCATGTAAAATTCGTTTCGATTGAATCACTGCGCTGGAAGTTTATTTTAGGGCTACCACCCTCAAAAATTTTTAAATTTTCAAAGCGTTAATATTTATTGTTAATTTTCATTGCAGGATCGTTCCCATTTGAAAATCTAATAGCATAATCGCTCAGTAAAGAAATTCCACAAAATTACAAAAATTATCATAGCTGGCTGCCCTTTCATGATTTTTCTACGAAATTCCTACGACATTTGGTTCAAACTAAGGTCCATTCACTGCATGAACTTCGTTTTGATCTCAACACTGGACCGGAAGTTAAAGGGGAAAAGCTTTATTTTGTTGAACAAATTTGTAAGATTTAGCAGACAAAAATCACCATAGCAGGCGACTCTATTCTAATTTTTCAGCCAAATTTTCACCAAACATTATCATAAGTAAGGTCCAAGTATTGTGTGATTTTTTTTTTCAGTCATTTTTCAAGATGGTACCACTGCCACAAGGTTGCCTACATTTCAAAATCACTTCTATCAGACCTGGTCCTAGCCAATACCAACATGTCCTCTAAATTTTTCATTCTTCCAACGCTGATCTCCTTTGATGGCATAATGGGGTATGATAGCTTAATACAAATCCAAGCTGTAATTCGCATTCAGGAAAACATCACGACAATATACGGTAATATTCACATCCCCCTCAAACAACACATACCCGAATCAGTGAACATTATTGAGATAAGGACTAGTCATCTGAGCTAAGAACAATCCGCAAATCTTAACTCATTATCAATGACTATCCTAATCTTGTCTCTGAACCAGACGAGAGATTGACTTTCGTGGCCAATATAAAGGGTAAAATAAGGACAACCACAACGACCTATCCAATGGCTCTCAAAAGCGAAGTTGAGAAACACATAAACAAACTACTCGAAGACGGGATAATACGCCCTTCGATGTTGCCATGCAACTCTCCAAAAAAGTGGATGCCTCGGGAGAGACAAAATACCACTTGGTGGTTGAATACCGAAAGTTAAACTCAGTAACCATTGCGTACAGGTATCCGATACCAGAAATAAATGAGATTCTTGCTAATCTTGGCAAAAATAAAATTTTCTCGGTTATCAATCTGAAAAGTGGTTTTCACCAAATTCCGTTACAGGAATCTCACATTGACAAAACCACCTTCTCAGTAAAAAATTTCAAAGAGGATTGGATGACATACTCCGAGAGTCTAAAGGAAAACGCTGTCATGTTAACATCGATGGCATCATTTAACCTTGAAAATACAGTTGGATAAATGCGAGTTCTTCCGAAACAAAGTTGAGTTTCTCGGATATGTAATCAACAAAGACGGAATTAGAACTAATCTTAAGAAAGTCGAGGTAGTTGTCAATTTTCAACCACCTAAGACACTTAAAGATCTATGGGCATTTTTGGGTCTGTCAGGCTATTATCGTCGTTTTCTTCAAGGTTACGCCAGGATAGCGAAACTCATGACATTTCTTTTGTGGAGAGAAGATGAACGCGTGTTGAAAAATCTATCGAAGAACAAAATCATCCAACTAGACAAAGGAGGTTTCAAGGCTTTCGACATGCAGAAAAATTCACCTTTTTTACAAAAGACGTTATGTTGGCACACCCGAATTTTGAAAAAGAATTCAAATTAACCACCGATGCCTCCGATTATGCCATTAGTGCAGTTCTCTCTCAAGGAAAATAGCTCATCACCTTTCTGTCAAGGGAAACAGAGGAGAACTACGAAGGCCCACTTCGATCAGCTTCCATATTACCTCTATTGGAAAACATAGAACCCCTCCGTACAAAAGTGAGGTGAACGGCCAGGTGTAAGATTATCAAAATATAGTTACTTCCCTAACTGGTCACTATGCATGTGATACGAATGTACGAATTTAACCGCCTCTTTAGCAGGATCACGATGCATCAGTGACCTTTCAAAATAAAACTAATCTGTTAAATTTTGAATAAGTCTGATTGGTTGCCGAGCGATTTGGCATCCCGAAACAGACTGACTTTATTCACTCATATACCAGTCTTGTATAGTAAAATTTTTAGCCAATGAAAAATATACTATGGATTTGGTTTTTAATGTTGTTTTTAATATTAAGTGTATGTGCCCTTGTCTTTGCTAAGTCAAGTCTATAATCCTAATATGGTTAAAAAAGGAATCTAATTGTTTTGCACTACCATTGAAAACTGGTATGCATTCTAATGCAAGCTGAACATTAAAGTTGCTCATATGCTATCTATTAAATGCTCTAAATCTTCAAAAGGCTTTCAGCCAAATTTTCAAAACTATGCTATTGGGATTTTATTTTTTTGAATAAAATCTATTTGCTATTTAATTTACTTGTTTCTCATACCACAGACCATGCACAAATTTTTCGTTATTTTAATGTATTTGCTTGCAAATGATTCAAATTATTTTGAATTTACCTTTATACTATACAAAAATATTTTATTTTATATATAAATTGTTTTATTTAATACCTATTTAAAATATTTCAATGCTGATTAATATGTCCACATACTTCAATTTTTTTTTTTTTATTAACTTAATAACATTAATGCAGTTGTATGTTAAACCCGTTGTGTGTTTGTTATTTACTTAAATGATTTTATAAAGTTTGATTTAAATAATCAGATCCTAATTTTTTATATCATGTTTTCGATTATGTAATTTTCAAGTCGTATAGTTTATTAATATTTTACATAAGTTACTTGTTTCTTTCGAATCTTAAAATTTCACCTTAGGAAAATTCCCGGTTAAATTAAAAACACCAGAGCAAGTTCAATTCACCAATTTATTTAATTTTTAATATTTCCAGCACACCTTCTAATTTCAAATTCTAATACTTTCTATTTCTCGATTAAATATTTGATTTAAACGACACGATTTCAAATTTTAACTACTTTCTAATTTCGACAAAAAACGATTTACAATCCGAATGGGCTCAAAGGTTGACGATGTACTAACTTTTTTTCAAATTTCTATTCTAACTTTTACTTTTTGAAAAATAACTGGATAGTGAAAATTTCGGTATATTCCAGCTTTGACCAATTACTGGTTTTTGAATTTCCACTATCCAATTTTACAATTTAAAACACAGCATTAAATTTCCCGATCAGCTGTCTGTTTATCTGCCCATCTGTCTCCGTTGTCAAAGTGACAACGTCAATTCATTGTTGAACATCCTCCCCCCGCTGGTCCGACAGGATCAGGATTACCACCTATAAATATATGCTTAATAATGTTTTACATCGATATTGAATTACCGATCATAAACTCCTTGTTGATACATTGGTCCGTTAAATATATGCGTTATAGTCCAGAAAAATTATGGATTACTGGAGTCGAAAACCATACGTTAAAGATGTTAGTGTTGCCTGTGGCATTTACTCCGAACAGACAAATAACATCCAGCAACCAAGGGTTATATTAACGTGGCGCCCTGACTCGCCACCTCGAACAAAAGATTGGAAGGAAATTAGGAAAAAGGGTTTGGTATGGTATAAAGACGTTGAACAGAGATTGAGATAACTATGCATACTTTAAATTAAGGTTAATTCATTTGATTCAATTATTATTATTAATTCGATGTCAATTGTTTTGTTTTTTTTTTTTTTTTGTTATTCCAAGTGTTGTCTCTTCATTTATCTCGAACGGGTTAATCGATTCATCAATTCATTAGTTTATCGTTAATACTTGATATTACAGTCCGAATTTCATAAGTATATTTGATACGTTATTAATTCAATAATGAAGTTCAAGTTCTTGTTGTGATCGGTAGTAACGCGATTTTTGATATAGGTCGTTTATAAATTTTGCCATTTGAGAACACGGAAACCACTCGCACTAATGAATCTTTTCCAGGATGAAGTTCAATTATTTTTGCTAACGGCCATTTATAGGATACCACTCTTTCGTCCTTTAATATACAAATATCACCAACACGCGGGTTTATTTCTTTGTTAAGCCATTTCGGACGTGATTGCAAGCGATTCAAATATTCAATTTTCCATCTGTTCCAGAAGTCCTGTGTCAAACGTTGAACATACTGCCATCTATCCAAATAATTCACCTTTATGGCTGTGAAATCTTGTTCAGGTGGTGTAAGTATTGCTCTTCCGATTAGAAAATGAGCTGGAGTGAGCACTTCGATGTCTGTGGGGTCATCTGATAAAGGGTATAAAGGCCGGGAGTTGAGGCAAGCTTCAATTTTTACTAACACGGTTGACATTTCCTCAAAAGTTAATGCTGCTCCTCCAACAATTCGACGTAAGTGCTGTTTAATCGACTTCACTCCGGCCTCCCACAGTCCACCGAAATGTGGAGAAGCCGGAGGGTTGAAATGCCAAATGATATTTTCATTGGCGAGTACTTCTGCAGCATAATGAGTGTTTCCTTTCACGATGCGTCGCAATTCCGCGCAAGCTCCGATGAAATTAGTACCGCAGTCGCTGTATATGTGGTTACAAAGTCCTCGACGTCCCATAAATCGACGCAGTGCTGCGAGAAACGCTGCTGTAGACAAATCGCTGACGAATTCGATGTGAATAGCCTTGACTGCTAGACATATGAATATTGCGATGTATCCCTTGTGTATTTTGTATCCACGTCCTCGTCTGTCGCGATACTCAATTGGACCGCAGTAATCGACACCCGTATGCGTGAATGGACTGGACATATTTACTCTAGGTGCTGGTAAGCTTCCCATCAATTGGGTTAATATTTGCGGCTTTGCCCGGAAACATTTTACACATTTGCGTATTTCCCGCTTAATAGTATTACGAGCGTCTAAAATCCAATACCGTCTTCTAATCATATTCAACATCAGTTGCGTTTGTCCATGTAAAGTGTTTTGATGCGTTTGATGTATTAATAACTCCACTAATTTTCCTTTTTTAGGTAAAATGATTTGATGCTTAGCGTCGTATGGCAAAGTTGCGTTGTTTAACCGTCCTCCAATTCTCAATATTCCAGTGCCATCTATGAACGGGTTCAAATTCCTGAGAAGGCTGTGATTTCCAATGACCTTTCCATTTCGTAACGTCGAGATTTCTTTTCCAAATTCCTTTGATTGAGTGTATCTTAACCAGAAATTAAACGATTGCTGTAATTCGATTGTTGTTAAATGTCCGCTATAATTAGATTGTTTCGATATGTGAGCGAAGAAACGGAAGCAATAGGCTGTTACTCGTATCAAACGAGACAAAGTTGAAAATTTATCTAACAAAGTGTCGAGGTCTGGGTTACATTCATTAACAACATGAACTAACAGAGTATTTTTGCATTCCAGTTTAGTATTCCAGGAATTGGTACTGCGGGGCCAATTACTAGAATCCTGAGTCAACCAACTGGGTCCATGCCACCACAAATTATTGTCGAAGATTTCAGAAGCATGGATTCCGCGGGATGCTAAATCAGCGGGATTTTGATTGGATGGAACATGACGCCAAGGAGTATTCCCAACGTGGTTCAAAATTTCCGTGGTTCGATTGGCGACGAAAACTGTCCATCGAGTTGGATGATCTCTCAGCCATGCAAGCACGATTTCGGAATCAGTCCATAACGAAGTACTGATACTCATCAAATTCAATGCAAGTTTTACCTTCGCAATTAATTTTGCCAACAATACTGCTCCACATAATTCCAGTCGTGGTATTGAAACCGTTCGTAAGGGAGCCACCTTAGATTTGGATATTAGAAGATGCGCATGAGCTTCGTCATCACGTCGAATAACAAGATATACTACTGCTGCGTAAGCTTTTGATGAGGCGTCGCTAAATCCATGTAACTCCAAATTCGATTGCTTTGTGTAGTTTACCCACCTAGGTATTCTTAGATTTCCAAGAGTTAGTAATTTAGTTCTAAAATCGATCCAGGTTCTATGTGATTCATCTTCTAAAGGCTCGTCCCATGTCAAACCATGTAACCAAAGTGACTGCAACAAAATTTTAGCGGTTATCATAATGGGAGATAGCCAGCCTAAAGGATCGTAGAGCCTGGCAATATCTGACAATACTTGCCGCTTTGAATATGCATTGCTTTCTTCACTTAGTTTAACGCGATAACTAAGTTGGTCAGCTAGTGGATGCCACATGATTCCTAACGATTTATAACTTTGGTCTAAATTCAAATCCAAAGACATTTGCATTTCCAAATCTTCGACAGGCACACCATCTAAAATTCGCATATCATTACTAATCCATTTGCGAAGATGAAAGCCTCCAGATTGCAAAAGTTCAAATATTTCTTTCCGCTTGCTGATTGTTTTTTCCAAATCTTCTTCTCCTGATAACAGATCGTCTACGTAAAATTCATTCATCACCGAGTCGTATGCATTGGGATATCTAAAACGTTCATCTTCTGCCAGTTTTCTCAAAGTTCTAATGGCCAAAAACGGTGCACAACTTGTACCAAATGTTACCGTGGTCAATGCGTAATCTTTTATTTCTTCGGATGGATTGGACCTCCACAAAATTCTTTGAAATTGTGCATCTTTCGAGTGCATGTTTATCTGACGATACATTTTTGCTATATCAGCAACAAAAGCAAAGCGGTGCCATCTCCATTTCATCAACACGGTCATGAGGTCGTTTTGAATAGCTGGACCAGCAAACAAAGTCTCATTCAATGATATACCAGAGGTTGTTTTTCTGGAGGCATCGAAAACGACTCGACATCTTGTTGTGCTGCTTTCCTTTTGGATTGCATGGTGTGGTAAGTAATGCGCAACACATTGACGTTGATCTCCTTTGATTATATGCTCATTAATATCGTTGACTAGCTTCATGTGGCCTAGATCCAAATATTCCTGAATGCAATTAGTGTATTCTTTTTTTAAGTTTTCATCCTTTTGAAAACGCTTTTCTAGCGATGAAAAACTAGACAAAGCTGTGGCTCTTGAAGATCCCAAGGAATTTCGGCATTCGATGCTTTTGAACGGCAATTTCACAGAGTAACGACCCGATTTGTCACGAGATGTAGTTTCCACAAAGAATGATTCGCAAAATTCTTCCTCTTTAGTTGGCATTCGGTTTGGTTGCACTTCTTCTAATTCCCAGAACTTCTTCAATTGCTCATTGACTTCCACATCAGCGTTTGTTTCTACTTTGAAACTTTGAACCGTCGACACGACTGCATTTTTTATTTGTCCAGATATCACCCAGCCTAATGTTGTGTTCTGAGCTATTGGTCCCGCGACTAGTTTCATCATTTCCCCTAGCATCACATTGCCTACAACGTCGGCTCCTAATAAAACGTCAATGCGACAAGGACGGTCGAAGAACGGATCGGCGAGCTGCAAGTGTTTTATTTGGTCCCAATCCGATGTCAACACTGCTTTGTTAGGAATTGAATTGGTCAATTTGTCTAGTATGTATGCGTCGAAATCCAATACGCCTCCTGTTCGAGTGTGCATGCTGATTTGTACTATTCCCTTTACTTTAGTTGGATCAGAGGTTCCGATTCCAGACACATTTACTTTGGCTGACTTTCTGGTTAAACCCAATTGTTGCACGACAGATTCTGTAATTAAAGAAACCTGTGATCCCTGATCCAGCAGCGCTCTTAATGTGACAAGACCAATGGGAGAATGCAAAGTAACGACAGCTGTGGCTAGAAGAACTTCTCGTCGGTTCAATGTGTTAATGCTATGTACATGCAAGTGTTCCGTTTGTGATGTTGATGGCAATAGATTGGTTGCACTGTTGGCTGATGGATCATCTCGATGCAAAAGTGTATTATGTGACCTTTGACACTTCAAACATTTGAATCTGCTAGGACAATTTATCAATAAGTGTCCCCTATCCAGGCAATTCAGACATAGCCCATTTCGTTTAACGATATCGAATTTGTTAGGATGGGGCAGTTGTTTAAATTGTGCACAATGAACTAAACGGTGAGGACCTCGACAATGAACACATAAAGGTGACGAATGTGTTTGTACTGAATGCACATTGCGAGTATGGGATTGAGTTCGAAATTGTTTAGATCGATCGATCCCGGAAGCTTCTAGAGCACGAAATCTTTGATTTAAAAAAGTTTTCAACTCATCAAATGAAGGCAATTTGGTGTTTAATGCTTGATTTTGCTCCCACAGCTGACGGGTTTCTTGAGGTAATCGTTGGGTTGTCAGATACACCACTATGTATTGCCATAAATCCCCTAACTTTAAATTTTCAATTGACTGAACACATTCAACAGTACGATCAACAAGACCTTTCAATGCAGTAGCGGATTCGGATGCATTACCAATGCTGAACAATTTCTTAAATTGAGCATTTAACAACACTCTTTGGTTGTCATATCGCTCATTTAACAAGTTCCACGCGGACTCATAATTTGCTCCAGTTATGGCAAAATGTCGGAGTAAATTTTCCGCTTCACCACCTAGACTGCATTTTAAATAATGCAGCTTTTCCACTTGTGATAACGAAGCCCGACCATGGATAATTGACACAAAAAGATCCTTAAATGGCACCCAATCTTCATAATTTCCCGTAAATTTAGGTAAGTTTATCCGAAGAAGTTTCAATTCTAATTCATCAGTTTTTGTTTGCACTTGCGTCTTCGTGGTCTGCTTGCCTTCAACCCCCTGCGCCCCTTGCAATAATTCTTCCAATTCCGATTGGAAGTTTAGATGAAGATTTTCAAATTTATCGAAGTCTTCAGTAAAATACGGCAATTCCACAATCTTCTCATTCACTTGTTCCAAAATCTGCTCATGGGTCTCCAAGAAGCGCTCGTAAAGAGCTTGTATTTTGCTAAGCAAAGATTGGTAATAACCCGTTGTTTTCCGTGCTTTGGAATCTTTACGATAATTTACTTGCCATCTTGCAAGTTGATCACATGCGATCTTTTGTCGTACAATAAGATTCTGCACGTCAGCCATTTACGTGTGATTGAAAAGTGCACAATAAGGATTACAAAGAATGTACAGTTGTATACGAACAAAGGTTACTAACCGTGGCAGAGATTCAACCGTTATGGCGGAAGGGAAATACCGTGAATTCAGCACGTTCTTACAAATTCCCGTTAACACGGAGTACGAATCAAAAGTTGCCGATACTTTTCACAATTTTATTGCACTTTTCGAATTCACCGCCAAATTGCAAATTTACATGCCCAATATAAATGCACAAATACCGAATGTATCTGATATTAACTGGTTGAATTCCGAATCTAATTGATTTAGCTAAATGCCACTAAATTTCCAGATTCCAGTATATTGGTTAAATTATGTACCAAATTTATTCACTTCACTTGTTTGTGTGAGTAATTCAAATGATCTTTTAATTTATTCAAATTTCAATTATATGATTAGTATAATATCAATTCCAAGTAATGCACAACGATGTGTTACAGTTATGCGTTCAAATAATTTAATTTGGATTAACCTGTATGCATAGTTACATAAAAAAGGAAAAAGGAATGGACTTACTCAGTGCTCAAATAAGGAAAAAGCTTGCCAATTGTCTCACAAACCACTTTTACCGAAATTGACTCGCGACACTATCCGGTTCGAAGGACCAAAATGTTTCTTTCGAATCTTAAAATTTCACCTTAGGAAAATTCCCGGTTAAATTAAAAACACCAGAGCAAGTTCAATTCACCAATTTATTTAATTTTTAATATTTCCAGCACACTTTCTAATTTCAAATTCTAGTACTTTCTATTTCTCGATTAAATATTTGATTTAAACGACACGATTTCAAATTTTAACTACTTTCTAATTTCGACAAAAAACGATTTACAATCCGAATGGGTTCAAAGGTTGACGATGTACTAACTTTTTTTCAAATTTCTATTCTAACTTTTACTTTTTGAAAAATAACTGGATAGTGAAAATTTCGGTATATTCCAGCTTTGACCAATTACTGGTTTTTGAATTTCCACTATCCAATTTTACAATTTAAAACACAGCATTAAATTTCCCGATCAGCTGTCTGTTTATCTGCCCATCTGTCTCCGTTGTCAAAGTGACAACGTCAATTCATTGTTGAACATTACTTTTCGTATATTTTTACTAATGTTCGAAGAAGAACATTAGTATTAAAATCACTTTGGCCAAAAATTCATATTTCTATATATATATATATCATCAAAAAATTTCAGTGAAAAAATCTCAGGAACGCGCCATCCGATTGAGCTGAAATTTTCAGGACACATTGGTGTATATGCAGAATAGTGCCAGGTCTCAGAAAAAGTTAAAAATCTTTAACCCTTTGGCGCCGGCAGCCATTTTAGTGATATTTTTATTATACCTATTATTCCGTACACAAATAAGTTTTGCAAAAATAAAGTTAACAAAATAAATTTCGAACGTGTTTTACATGTGAATCGGATAGTTTTTTGGAATTTTTTAACCCCATGTGTGCGCTGGGTGCCTAAAAAGAGATCGGGAAAAATTGAAAATTTTTAAATTGCGATAACTTTTGACAGAGCTTTTCAATCATTACCAAATTTTCAGAACATATTGGTATTATTTAGTTGTAAATTTGTGTAGCTTTTGATGAGCGTGCTGGCAACCCTGAAGCTAGGGCAAGTACTGAAAAAGAAAACTTTCAAATTATCGTTTCTCTTGAAAAAATGCCGTTTCTTCAAAAAAAAGCCACTCATATGTAAATTTCGTGCTTTGTTAACATAGGCAAAAAATAAAATTTGGTATGGTATAACGGGCACGCCTGGTAACCCTTGCCCAATTTACCTATATTTTTAGCATTAAAAACTTCTGTTCACGGAAACTCACGATCCAATGAGCAGAATTAATTGAAATTTGCAGAATGTATTGATCTTAACTAGGACCAGGTCTGATAGAAGTAATTTTGAAATGCAAGCGATTCTGTGCCAGTGGTGCCATCTTGAAAAATCACTAAAAAAGATAACTGTTTTTAGCCCTATAAATTCTGATTGAATCGTACGATTTTGACGAAATTCACACAGTAGGTGGACCTTACTTTAAACCACGTTTGGTAGAAATTTGGTCGAAAAGTTCGGTTGGAGCTGCCAGCTATGATAATTTTGGTGTCTTAAATTTTAAAAAATAAAAATTTGGTAGTGAAAACAGTCAAATCATCGAATATCCTAAAAATGTCCGTTTCTTACAAGAAAACCAGTCTGTATACAAATCTTATGCTTTATCTACACGTTCAAAGGTAAACTTTGGAAATCTCATGTCGGACAAGAACGGTAACCCTCTCCCAGTTAACCCATATTTTTAGCATCAAAAATTTATGTTCACGGGAATTCACGAACCAATAATCAGATACCATTGAAATTTACAGAATGCATTGAACTTAAATAGAACCAGGTCTGATAGAAGCGATTTTGAATTGGGGGCAACTCTGTGCCAGTGGTGCCATCTTGAAAAATTACAAAGAAAAAAAAACTGCTTTTTGCCCTATGAAATGTGAATAGTAACCAGATTTTCATGAAATTGACGCAGTAGCTGCACCTTACTCTAAACTCTGTTTGGTAGAAATTTGGTTGAAAAATTTGATTGGTGCTGCTAGCCATGGTAATTTTGGTGTCTATGGTTTTGAGAATGCGCTCAGGAAAATAAAACTTTTTGCCCTATAGCTGCCAGTGCAGTCATGAAATCAATACGAATTTCATACAATTAACGGAACCTATTATAAGCATTATTCAGGCCAAATTTGGTTGAAAAGCCACGATAGGGTTGCCAGCTATTGTTGGTTTTGTGTTTAATTGCAATATCTTTATTAAGCGGTTTTATCGTAGAATTTTCAAATGGTAATGATATTGTAGTGACAATAAACAGCAAATATTAAGCTTTCGATTATTTGAAAAAACTTCCTGTAGGTAACCCTAAATGTCTTTATACACCTATAACTTCGAATGTAATATAACAACGTGAAGCAGATGTGATATATTCTTGGCTTTGATACTGTCAGAAGGTTGCCAGCACGAGTCGGTTGTGCTACTTTTGTCTCAATAAATGCTTACAGTTAGTATTCATACCGGAAACATTTACAATGAAAATAAATAACCAATGTTTCAATTCCCAAAGTTCTGCAAATTTTTCGGATCGCAGCCCCAAACGCCAACTTCAGTTACAGTGCTGCAGGCACTGAGCATTTTCTTCATTGGTGTTATATGAGATGCTGCTTTCAAAGTTTGGTGAAATAAGCAACTGATAACGAATATAATTAACAAGTGTTTTTCTTTCATAAACTTTGAAACCCATGCCAATGGTAATATCTGAAACCTTCTACCATATGAGTTATAATGCATTCTTGAGACCAAAGTAAAACGTGGCATTTGAAACAGTTTGGCCGTAATAAGCAGCTCATGTGGTGGAATATGCACTCAAAACCTGCACGATTCTTCTACTGTTCTTCGAACATTAGTGTTTCTAGCGGTTCAGGTGCGCTAGAGTTTTTTTATATTTCCATTATCGATGTTGCTTCTCCGCGTACGGTTTCGAAATTTGCTTGATTGTGGTTTCAAAATTGACTGGATTATGATTCTAAAATCGACTGGAATCAACGCCTGTAGTATTCAATATTGTCAGCATCGTATTATAGATCGCAGGGTCGTAAGCTGTAGGATCGGAATTCATGTTGGCAGCAAGGTCGCCGTGTTATGCTTTATGTGTAGTTTCCTCGGCTATAAACTGTAATGTCCACTATTCGAAAATTTGTTGTTCCAGTACTCGAAATCTGCATCGCTGGAAACTCGTAGGATTTCCAATAAGAAAACCAAACACTGCAAAACTTTGAAAGCAGCATGACATAATATAAACGAATAAAATGCTTAGTGCTATAAACACTTTACCAGCACTGCAACTTAAAGTCTCTCACGATTGCCTCTCGTCAAACTCAAATAGATCTATGGATTTCGATTTAATCCGATGATTTCATCGAAAGTTACAGTGATAGAAAGATATATGTATTTTCTAGAATTTAGAAAATTTAAACATTGGTAACTTATCTTCAGTGTAAATATTTGCGATTTGAACACTTAATGTATGTATTTATTGAAAATAGTAAAAAACGCCTGGCGCTGGCAACCCTTAGTTAGCATCAAAGACAAAAATATATCACACCTGCATCATATTGAAATCAACCTACTCGGCAAATTTCGTTTTGATCCGATGACTGCACTGTAAGTTATAAAGAATCAAAGCAATTTAGGGTAACCAGTGGCAAAAGTTTATAAATTTACGAAAACGTCGTATTTATTGTTTATTGTCACTACAAGATCATTACCGTTTGAAAACTTTACGGCAAAATCGCTTAATAAAGATATTGCAAATAAATACAAAACCAACAATAGCTGGCAGCCCTACAATGCTTTTTTTACCAGATTCCTTCTGAATAATGCCTTTATTGAGTTCCATATATCAAATGAAATTCGTTTTGATTTCATGACTGCACTCGAAGCTATAGGGCGAAAAGCTTTACTTTCCTGAGCAAATTTTCAAAACCCAAGACATGAAAATTACCATAGCTAGCAGCACCAGCCGAATTTCTCAACCAAAATTCTACCAAACGCAGCTGAAAGTAAGGTCCAGCTACTGTGTCAATTTTTTGCAAATCTCGGAACTGAATCAGAATTCATAAGGCATAAAACAGTTTTTTTACTTATAATTTTTCAAGATGGTACCACTGGCACAGAGTAGCCCGCATTTCCAAATCTCCTCTATCAACTGTATCTGAGAATTGGGTCGTGAGTTCTCGTTAACAGAAGTTTGATTCTTAAAATGTAGGTAAATTGGAAGAAGGTTACCGTTCTTTTCGGATGTTAAATTTCAAATATTTTCCCCTAGTTTCGCAGTTCTACTTTCTATAAGTCTGTAGTTCTATTTTCACTGTAAAGGACGAACATTTTTTATTCGAGTCGATGGTTTGAAAGTTTTTACTTTCAATGCCTGCCGTAGCTGCAGGGTTGCAAGCACGTCCATAAAAAACCACTCGTGTCCATAACTTATTTTCATATAGATTTGATCATCTGGTCAAAAGTTATCGCACTTTTAAAATTTTCAAATTTTCTCAATCTCATTTCAGGGACCTAGCGCACACAAAGGGTTAAAAATTTTAACCAAAAATTATCATATTCACATTAATATCGCGTTCCAAATTCATTCCATGAATTTTAGTTTTGCAAAAGTTATATGTTGACAGACAAATGGGTATATTTAACATATCACTAAAATGTTTATATAAATATATATATATATATATATATATATATATATATATATATATATATATATATATATATATATATATATATATATATATATATTTATATATATATACATATATATATATATATATATATATATATATATATATATATATATATATATATATATATATATACATATATATATATATATATATATATATATATATATATATATATATATATATATATATATATATCTATATATATATATATATATATTTATATATATATATATATATATATATATATATATATATATTATATATATATATATATATATATATATATATATATATATATATATATATATATATATATATATATATATATATATATGTATATATATATATATATATATATATATATATATATATATATATATATATAATTGTTACCGTTTTACGCGCGGCACGATACAAAGCCCTTCGTCACCACCTGTTTTCGAGCGGCTTTGGCTCGCGGGGAAAAGGCCGTGAGAAGACAGTGACGAGTACTATGCAAGATCAACTAACACCACCGGAAATGATAGCCAGCGTTACAACATCTTACATATCAATTTACGCATTTTAATTCACTTGAATTGTTTCGATTGATTTGACAATTACCACTACCTACGGCGCCACGCTACACTTCTAGATTTAATATTAACACTACACCCTGATATACATTTCGATCTAATTTTCCTTCGATAGATTGCACTTACTAAAAGATTAACTAACCTAAGCCTACCTCGCCCAATCTCCTACGTACAGATCGCTGGTACTGTTGATCTCAATACGCTGATAGGGTAAATCCGCGAAATCAAATTACTTCGCTGCTCGCGCCTCCGCAATCATCCCTCCTACGATAATCGTCGGTACTTCCCAGGGTTCTCGTTCAATTTTCGATGTCGTAAATCTTCTACGTCCCATAGACTCCTCGTCTATTGTTGATTCTTCCGCGGCGAATTTTCTCCTCTTTTTCTCCACCAAATTCGTTGGCCTTCGCTGGCCCTTTCGTATACCACTCCTCAGTTAGTCAACCCAAAGTAAAAAGTTGAAAAAGAATCTCTTTCAATATCAGCGCTCTATCGCCTCGATACTTTTGGTCTCACCTGTTTTCCAATCAAAAAGAAACCTTCTATCGTCGGTCGGTTCACCATGAAGCCTCGCTCTGTGTTTTCCAATTACCGCTTCTGCGGTATCGAACAGACCCGTTGCTGCTCGAGTCTGTTATCCAGTCTGCTGGGGCATTGGCCCGTTGCCTTTTACGCGTTCAGCTTTTTGCATAGTCTTACTTCGTCGTTAATCTGGCGTTCGGAACGCACCCTGACCACTTGGCGGCGACTTTGTCCCTGTTTTAGGTTAATCACAATACAGCGTTTTCCGCTGCGGTAAACGCAGCGTTCCACAGGAAAGGCGTGAGTGCCGCAGTTGAATTGGTGAATCAGTCGCTGTCAATGCAACCATGGCACCAACCAAAATCATTTTTGTTTTCTTTTGTATTGATTAATCTTGTTGTACGAGGATTTAATTGGCTTATCACAATACTCATCAGCCATCGCTTGTCTATTCCACCAGACCATTCAACCTAATTCAAACAGAGTTAACTCAACCTAGTGGTGATGCCAACCTATGGTAGGTATCACCGCTAGCGGTGCGGCAAAATTAGAAATTTGGCAAATTTTGCCGCTGCCGCAAATCCCGCCGCAGCCATTGTGCGCGTTACCATACAAAAGAGTGCATTCTAATTTTTTGAAAGCACTTCCCCCAGCCCACTGCGTTGGCGTTGTATTGTGATTAACCTATTTGTCGTTCGGTTAATTGTCGTGTTTGCATATCAATTGTCATGACGAAGATCCACGTCCGCGGGTTTTTTTACTAAATTTGTTTGAGATTGAACTCAGTTTTCTTTCGTTAATCTTATATATGGGGCATTTCATGTGAAGCGGACAACGAAAAAAAGTCGAGGTTCTGGATTTCGTTAATATTGTCCATAACGGTACTTCTAGAAGATATGAATATGGATGCACAAGTTTTTGTTTCTATGAGGTTTAGTTGCCGATTTATGGGCCTCTGAATAATTGACAAAAGTGACAGAAGGAAGCGGATTCTGAGGTTCGAAAAAAAATCTGAAAAACATTAAACATATTGATTGGCTTTTTTTTCCTGTGTGAAACCGGAAGTAGACATTTCAACTCGTAATTTGAATAATTTGGACCAGGTTAATTATAGTATTATAAAGTTGTAAATTTGTGTTGCTTCTAATTAGCGTGTTGGCAACCCTGTAGCCAGGGCAGGCACTTAAAACGAAAACCCTCAAATCATCGACTCTCCTGAAATATTGTCGCTTCGTGGAAAAAAACCACTCATATATAAATCTTATGCTTTGTTTACATAGCCAAAGTAAAAAAATTGAAATTTTACAACGGGCACGCCTGGTAACCCTTCCCCAATTTACCTATATTTTTAGCACCAAAAACTTCTGTTCACGAAAGCTCACGATCCAGTTATCAGATACATTCGACATTTACACAATGTATTGGTCTTAAGTAGGACCGAATCTGATAGAAGTGATTTTGTAGTCCGAGCAATGCTGTGACAGCTGTGCCATTTTGAAAAATCAGTAAGAAAGATAACTGCTTTTAGCCCTATGAATTCTGATTCAGTCGTTCGATTTTGACGAAATTCAGACAGTAGCCGAACCTTACTTAAGTCCACGTTTGAGCCGCCAGCTATGGTAATTTAGGTGTCTTTAATTTTGAAAATTCGCTGAGGAAAACAAAGCTCTTTACCCTCTAGCTTCCAGTACAGTCATTGAATCAAATCGAATTTCAAAAGGCAAATTAAACTTATTGTAAGCAATATTCAGTAGAAATTTAGTTTCAAAACACTGAAAGGGTTGCCAGCTATGGTAGTTTTTGTATTGTTTTTGCCAAATCTTTAGTAAGTGATTTAAACATAGAATTTTCAAATCGTAGTGATATTATAATGAAAATAAACACCAAGTTTTAAGATCTAGAAAATTTGAAAACTTTTGCGAATGGTAACCTTAAATTTTTTGCATCCCTATAGCTTCCAATGCATTGATCGGATTAATACGAAATTGAAAAAATGAAAAAATGAATGAAAAAAATACGAAATTTTAACGTGAGGCAGATGCGATATATGTTTTGTTTCGGTTCTAGCAAAAGGCCTCAAGCACTAAGTGTCTTAAGTATTTTCGTGCCAATAAATGCTTGTATTAAATATTTTCATCGCGAATATTTGAAATTTTCTAAGATCTGCACATTTTTTTGCTGGGAACCCCAAACACCTTTCTATTGCTGCAACTTTCGTTGAAGTCACCGAAATTAATATAAGCTTAGACTCTATCCTTACTTAAGGTGTATAAGTTTTAAGTAAAAGTAGGTAATGATAGAATGCACACTCAAAATGTGCACAAATCCTCTACTGTTCTTCGAACATTAGTGTTTCTAGCGGTTCTAATGCGCTAGGGTTTTACTAATGTTCGATGAACATTGGAATTAAAATCGATTTGGCCTAAAATTCATATTTTCATATATATATATATATATAAATATATATATATATATATATATATATATATATATATATATATATATATATATATATATTTATATATATATATATATATATATATTTATATATATATATATATATATATATATATATATATATATATATATATATATATATATATATATATATATATATATATATATATATATATATTTATATATTTATATATATATAAATATATATTTATATATATATATATATATATATATATATATATATTATATATATATATATATATATATATATATATATATATATATATATATATATATATATATATATATAGACATACATACAATGTAGCTAGAACTTTCAGAATACATTGATGTATATGCAGAATAGGTCCAGGTTCAAAGAATGTTAATTATCTTTAACCCTTTGACGCCATTTTAGTTATATATTTAATATATCTATTATTCCGTCCACAAATGATTTTTGCAAAAACTAAGGTAACGAAATAAATTTCGAACGTGTTTTTAATATGAATCAGATAATGTTTTGGAATTTTTATAACCCCATGTGTGCGCTAGGTGCCTAAAAAAGAGAACGGGAACATTTGAAAATTGTTTAATTGCGATTCCTTGTGACAGAGCTATTTAATCATTATGAAACTTTCAGAACGTATTTATTTTAGTTAGTTGTAGACTTAAGTAGTGTTTAATGAGTATGTTGGCAATTCTGTAGCTAGGGCAGGCGCTGAAAGTGAAATCGTTCAAATCATCGACTCTCCTGAAAAATAGATGTTTCTTGGAGAAAGAGCCACTCCTATATAGAAATTATGCTTTGTCTACATAACCAAAGCAAAAAATTTGAAATTTTACTATGGACACGCCTGCCTGGCACGCCAATGTACCTATATTTTTGGCATCCAAAATTTATGTTCTCAGAAACTCACGATCCGGTTATTAAAATAAATTGAAATTTACGGAATATATTGGTCTTAAGTAGAACCAGATTTGATTGAAGTGATTTTGAAATGCAGGTAATTTGGTGCAAGTGGTGCCATTTTGAAAAATCACTAAGAAAATTTAAAGATTTTGGCTCTATAAAGACTGAGTCAGTCATTCGATTTGATTGAAATTTACACAGTAGCTGAACCTTACTTTGAGCCACGATTGGTAGAAATTTGGTTGTTCCAGCTGCCAGCTATGGTAATTTTGGTGTCTTAAATTATGAAAATTCCTGAGGAAAATAAAGCTATTTGCCCTATAGCTTCCAGTACAGTCATGGAATCAAAACGAAATTCAAAAGGCAAATTAAACTTATTATAGGCAATATTCAAAAGAAATTCAATTTCAAAACAATGATAGGGTTGCCAGCTATGGTTGTTTTTATATATTTTTGGCATACCTTTAGTAAGCGATTTTAGCATAGAATTTTTAAATCGTAGTGATCTTATAATGAAAATTAACACCAAGTATTAAGATCTAGAAAATTTGAAAACTTTTGCGAATGGTTACCCTAAATGTTTTGGCATCCTAATAAATTCTAATGCAGTCATCGGATCAATACCAAATTCGCAGAGCAGGTTGACTTCAACGTGAGGCAGATGCGACATATTTTTTGCTTCGGTGCTATCAAAGGGCTGCCAGCACTAGGCCTTTTTGTTATTTTCGTTCCAATTAATGCTTGCATTAAGTATTTTTTTCGCAAACATTTGCAATTAAAATTATTAAACAATGTTTCAATTTTCTAAGGTCTGCACATTTTTCGATGACAGCTCCAAACACCTGTCTATTGCTGTAATTTTCGATGAAGTCATCGAAGTTAAATTGGCTCAGGGTCTATTATTACTAGGGGTATATTAGTTTAAGTAAAAAAAGCTGCTAGGGGTAGAATACTTTTTCCAAATCTGCACAAATCCTCTACTGTTCTTTGAACATTAGTGTTTCTGGTGGTTCTGATGCGCTAGGGTTTTTACTAATGTTCGAAGAAGAACATTAGTATTAAAATCACTTTGGCCAAAAATTCATATTTCTATATATATATATATATATATATATATATATATATATATATATATATATATATATATATATATATATATATATATATATATATATATATATATATATATATATATATATATATCATCAAAAAATTTCAGCGAAAAAATCTCAGGAACGCGCCATCCGATTGAGCTTAAATTTTCAGGACACATTGGTGTATATGCAGAATAGTGCCAGGTCTCAGAAAAAGTTAAAAATCTTTAACCCTTTGGCGCCGGCAGCCATTTTAGTGATATTTTTTTTATACCCATTATTCCGTACACAAATAAGTTTTGCAAAAATAAAGTTTACAAAATAAATTTCGAACGTGTTTTACATGTGAATCGGATAATTTTTTGGAATTTTTTAACCCCATGTGTGCGCTGGGTGCCTAAAAAGAGATCGGGAAAAATTGAAAATTTTTAAATTGCGATAACTTTTGACAGAGCTTTTCAATCATTACCAAATTTTCAGAACATATTGGTATTATTTAGTTGTAAATTTGTGTAGCTTTTGATGAGCGTGCTGGCAACATTGAAGCTAGGGCAAGTACTGAAAAAGAAAACTTTCAAATTATCGTTTCTCTTGAAAAAATGCCGTTTCTTCAAAAAAAAGCTACTCATATGTAAATTTCGTGCTTTGTTAACATAGGCAAAAAATAAAATTTGATATGGTATAACGGGCACGCCTGGTAACCCTTGCCCAATTTACCTATATTTTTAGCATCAAAAACTTCTGTTCACGGAAACTCACGATCCAATGAGCAGAATTAATTGAAATTTGCAGAATGTATTGATCTTAACTAGGACCAGGTCTGATAGAAGTAATTTTGAAATGCAAGCGATTCTGTGCCAGTGGTGCCATCTTGAAAAATCACTAAAAAAGATAACTGTTTTTAGCCCTATAAATTCTGATTGAATCGTTCGATTTTGACGAAATTCACACAGTAGGTGGACCTTACTTTAAACCACGTTTGGTAGAAATTTGGTCGAAAAGTTCGGTTGGAGCTGCCAGCTATGATAATTTTGGTGTCTTAAATTTTAAAAAATAAAAATTTGGTAGTGAAAACATTCAAATCATCGAATATCCTAAAAATGTCCGTTTCTTACAATAAAACCAGTCTGTATACAAATCTTATGCTTTATCTACACGTTCAAAGGTAAACTTTGGAAATCTCATGTCGGACAAGAACGGTAACCCTCTCCCAGTTAACCCATATTTTTAGCATCAAAAATTTATGTTCACGGGAATTCACGAACCAATAATCAGATACCATTGAAATTTACAGAATGCATTGAACTTAAGTAGAACCAGGTCTGATAGAAGCGATTTTGAATTGGGGGCAACTCTGTGCCAGTGGTGCCATCTTGAAAAATTACAAAGAAAAAAAAACTGCTTTTTGCCCTATGAAATGTGAATAGTAACCAGATTTTCATGAAATTGACGCAGTAGCTGCACCTTACTCTAAACTCTGTTTGGTAGAAATTTGGTTGAAAAATTTGATTGGTGCTGCCAGCCATGGTAATTTTGGTGTCTATGGTTTTGAGAATTCGCTCAGGAAAATAAAACTTTTTGCCCTATAGCTGCCAGTGCAGTCATGAAATCAATACGAATTTCATACAATTAACGGAACCTATTATAAGCATTATTCAGGCCAAATTTGGTTGAAAAGCCACGATAGGGTTGCCAGCTATTGTTGGTTTTGTGTTTAATTGCAATATCTTTATTAAGCGGTTTTATCGTAGAATTTTCAAATGGTAATGATATTGTAGTGACAATAAACAGCAAATATTAAGCTTTCGATTATTTGAAAAAACTTCCTGTAGGTAACCCTAAATGTCTTTATACACCTATAACTTCGAATGTAATATAACAACGTGAAGCAGATGTGATATATTCTTGGCTTTGATACTGGCAGAAGGTTGCCAGCACGAGTCGGTTGTGCTACTTTTGTCTCAATAAATGCTTACAGTTAGTATTCATACCGGAAACATTTACAATGAAAATAAATAACCAATGTTTCAATTCCCAAAGTTCTGCAAATTTTTCGGATCGCAGCCCCAAACGCCAACTTCAGTTACAGTGCTGCAGGCACTGAGCATTTTCTTCATTGGTGTTATATGAGATGCTGCTTTCAAAGTTTGGTGAAATAAGCAACTGATAACGAATATAATTAACCCGTGTTTTGCTCTCATAAACGTTGAAATTCATGCCAGTGGTAATATCTGAAACCTTCCACCATATGAGTTATAATGCATTCTTGAGACCAAAGTAAAACGTGGCATTTGAAACAGTTTGGCCGTAATAAGCAGCTCATGTGGTGGAATATGCACTCAAAACCTGCACGATTCTTCTACTGTTCTTCGAACATTAGTGTTTCTAGCGGTTCAGGTGCGCTAGAGTTTTTTTATATTTCCATTATCGATGTTGCTTCTCCGCGTACGGTTTCGAAATTTGCTTGATTGTGGTTTCAAAATTGACTGGATTATGATTCTAAAATCGACTGGAATCAACGCCTGTAGTATTCAATATTGTCAGCATCGTATTATAGATCGCAGGGTCGTAAGCTGTAGGATCGGAATTCATGTTGGCAGCAAGGTCGCCGTGTTATGCTTTATGTGTAGTTTCCTCGGCTATAAACTGTAATGTCCACTATTCGAAAATTTGTTGTTCCAGTACTCGAAATCTGCATCGCTGGAAACTCGTAGGATTTCCAATAAGAAAACCAAACACTGCAAAACTTTGAAAGCAGCATGACATAATATAAACGAATAAAATGCTTAGTGCTATAAACACTTTACCAGCACTGCAACTTAAAGTCTCTCACGATTGCCTCTCGTCAAACTCAAATAAATCTATGGATTTCGATTTAATCCGATGATTTCATCGAAAGTTACAGTGATAGAAAGATATATGTATTTTCTAGAATTTAGAAAATTTAAACATTGGTAACTTATCTTCAGTGTAAATATTTGCGATTTGAACACTTAATGTATGTATTTATTGAAAATAGTAAAAAACGCCTGGCGCTGGCAACCCTTAGTTAGCATCAAATACAAAAATATATCACACCTGCATCATATTGAAATCAACCTACTCGGCAAATTTCGTTTTGATCCGATGACTGCACTGTAAGTTATAAAGAATCAAAGCAATTTAGGGTAACCAGTGGCAAAAGTTTATAAATTTACGAAAACGTCGTATTTATTGTTTATTGTCACTACAAGATCATTACCGTTTGAAAACTTTACGGCAAAATCGCTTAATAAAGATATTGCAAATAAATACAAAACCAACAATAGCTGGCAGCCCTACAATGCTTTTTTTACCAGATTCCTTCTGAATAATGCCTTTATTGAGTTCCATATATCAAATGAAATTCGTTTTGATTTCATGACTGCACTCGAAGCTATAGGGCGAAAAGCTTTACTTTCCTGAGCAAATTTTCAAAACCCAAGACATGAAAATTACCATAGCTAGCAGCACCAGCCGAATTTCTCAACCAAAATTCTACCAAACGCAGCTGAAAGTAAGGTCCAGCTACTGTGTCAATTTTTTGCAAATCTCGGAACTGAATCAGAATTCATAAGGCATAAAACAGTTTTTTTACTTATAATTTTTCAAGATGGTACCACTGGCACAGAGTAGCCCGCATTTCCAAATCTCCTCTATCAACTGTATCTGAGAATTGGGTCGTGAGTTCTCGTTAACAGAAGTTTGATTCTTAAAATGTAGGTAAATTGGAGGAAGGTTACCGTTCTTTTCGGATGTTAAATTTCAAATATTTTCCCCTAGTTTCGCAGTTCTACTTTCTATAAGTCTGTAGTTCTATTTTCACTGTAAAGGACGAACATTTTTTATTCGAGTCGATGGTTTGAAAGTTTTTACTTTCAATGCCTGCCGTAGCTGCAGGGTTGCAAGCACGTCCATAAAAAACCACTCGTGTCCATAACTTATTTTCATATAGATTTGATCATCTGGTCAAAAGTTATCGCACTTTTAAAATTTTCAAATTTTCTCAATCTCATTTCAGGGACCTAGCGCACACAAAGGGTTAAAAATTTTAACCAAAAATTATCATATTCACATTAATATCGCGTTCCAAATTCATTCCATGAATTTTAGTTTTGCAAAAGTTATATGTTGACAGACAAATGGGTATATTTAACATATCACTAAAATGTTTATATAAATATATATATATATATATATATATATATATATATATATATATATATATATATATATATATATATATATATACATATATATATATATATATATATATATATATATATATATATATATATACATATATATATATATATATATATATATATATATATATATATATATATATCTATATATATATATTTATATATATATATATATATATATATATATATATATATATATATATATATATATATATATATATATATATATATATATATATATATATATATATATATATATATATATATATATATATATATATATATATATATATATATATATATATATATGTATATATATATATATATATATATATATATATATATATATATATATATATATATATATATATATATATTGTTACCGTTTTACGCGCGGCACGATACAAAGCCCTTCGTCACCACCTGTTTTCGAGCGGCTTTGGCTCGCGGGGAAAAGGCCGTGAGAAGACAGTGACGAGTACTATGCAAGATCAACTAACACCACCGGAAATGATAGCCAGCGTTACAACATCTTACATATCAATTTACGCATTTTAATTCACTTGAATTGTTTCGATTGATTTGACAATTACCACTACCTACGGCGCCACGCTACACTTCTAGATTTAATATTAACACTACACCCTGATATACATTTCGATCTAATTTTCCTTCGATAGATTGCACTTACTAAAAGATTAACTAACCTAAGCCTACCTCGCCCAATCTCCTACGTACAGATCGCTGGTACTGTTGATCTCAATACGCTGATAGGGTAAATCCGCGAAATCAAATTACTTCGCTGCTCGCGCCTCCGCAATCATCCCTCCTACGATAATCGTCGGTACTTCCCAGGGTTCTCGTTCAATTTTCGATGTCGTAAATCTTCTACGTCCCATAGACTCCTCGTCTATTGTTGATTCTTCCGCGGCGAATTTTCTCCTCTTTTTCTCCACCAAATTCGTTGGCCTTCGCTGGCCCTTTCGTATACCACTCCTCAGTTAGTCAACCCAAAGTAAAAAGTTGAAAAAGAATCTCTTTCAATATCAGCGCTCTATCGCCTCGATACTTTTGGTCTCACCTGTTTTCCAATCAAAAAGAAACCTTCTATCGTCGGTCGGTTCACCATGAAGCCTCGCTCTGTGTTTTCCAATTACCGCTTCTGCGGTATCGAACAGACCCGTTGCTGCTCGAGTCTGTTATCCAGTCTGCTGGGGCATTGGCCCGTTGCCTTTTACGCGTTCAGCTTTTTGCATAGTCTTACTTCGTCGTTAATCTGGCGTTCGGAACGCACCCTGACCACTTGGCGGCGACTTTGTCCCTGTTTTAGGTTAATCACAATACAGCGTTTTCCGCTGCGGTAAACGCAGCGTTCCACAGGAAAGGCGTGAGTGCCGCAGTTGAATTTGGTGAATCAGTCGCTGTCAATGCAACCATGGCACCAACCAAAATCATTTTTGTTTTCTTTTGTATTGCTTAATCTTGTTGTACGAGGATTTAATTGGCTTATCACAATACTCATCAGCCATCGCTTGTCTATTCCACCAGACCATTCAACCTAATTCAAACAGAGTTAACTCAACCTAGTGGTGATGCCAACCTATGGTAGGTATCACCGCTAGCGGTGCGGCAAAATTAGAAATTTGGCAAATTTTGCCGCTGCCGCAAATCCCGCCGCAGCCATTGTGCGCGTTACCATACAAAAGAGTGCATTCTAATTTTTTGAAAGCACTTCCCCCAGCCCACTGCGTTGGCCGTTGTATTGTGATTAACCTATTTGTCGTTCGGTTAATTGTCGTGTTTGCATATCAATTGTCATGACGAAGATCCACGTCGCGGGTTTTTTTACTAAATTTGTTTGAGATTGAACTCAGTTTTCTTTCGTTAATCTTATATATGGGGCATTTCATGTGAAGCGGACAACGAAAAAAAGTCGAGGTTCTGGATTTCGTTAATATTGTCCATAACGGTACTTCTAGAAGATATGAATATGGATGCACAAGTTTTTGTTTCTATGAGGTTTAGTTGCCGATTTATGGGCCTCTGAATAATTGACAAAAGTGACAGAAGGAAGCGGACTCTGAGGTTCGAAAAAAAATCTGAAAAACATTAAACATATTGATTGGCTTTTTTTTCCTGTGTGAAACCGGAAGTAGACATTTCAACTCGTAATTTGAATAATTTGGACCAGGTTAATTATAGTATTATAAAGTTGTAAATTTGTGTTGCTTCTAATTAGCGTGTTGGCAACCCTGTAGCCAGGGCAGGCACTTAAAACGAAAACCCTCAAATCATCGACTCTCCTGAAATATTGTCGCTTCGTGGAAAAAAACCACTCATATATAAATCTTATGCTTTGTTTACATAGCCAAAGTAAAAAAATTGAAATTATACAACGGGCACGCCTGGTAACCCTTCCCCAATTTACCTATATTTTTAGCACCAAAAACTTCTGTTCACGAAAGCTCACGATCCAGTTATCAGATACATTCGACATTTACACAATGTATTGGTCTTAAGTAGGACCGAATCTGATAGAAGTGATTTTGTAGTCCGAGCAATGCTGTGACAGCTGTGCCATTTTGAAAAATCAGTAAGAAAGATAACTGCTTTTAGCCCTATGAATTCTGATTCAGTCGTTCGATTTTGACGAAATTCAGACAGTAGCCGAACCTTACTTTAGTCCACGTTTGAGCCGCCAGCTATGGTAATTTAGGTGTCTTTAATTTTGAAAATTCGCTGAGGAAAACAAAGCTCTTTACCCTCTAGCTTCCAGTACAGTCATTGAATCAAATCGAATTTCAAAAGGCAAATTAAACTTATTGTAAGCAATATTCAGTAGAAATTTAGTTTCAAAACACTGAAAGGGTTGCCAGCTATGGTAGTTTTTGTATTGTTTTTGCCAAATCTTTAGTAAGTGATTTAAACATAGAATTTTCAAATCGTAGTGATATTATAATGAAAATAAACACCAAGTTTTAAGATCTAGAAAATTTGAAAACTTTTGCGAATGGTAACCTTAAATTTTTTGCATCCCTATAGCTTCCAATGCATTGATCGGATTAATACGAAATTGAAAAAATGAAAAAATGAATGAAAAAAATACGAAATTTTAACGTGAGGCAGATGCGATATATGTTTTGTTTCGGTTCTAGCAAAAGGCCTCAAGCACTAAGTGTCTTAAGTATTTTCGTGCCAATAAATGCTTGTATTAAATATTTTCATCGCGAATATTTGAAATTTTCTAAGATCTGCACATTTTTTTGCTGGGAACCCCAAACACCTTTCTATTGCTGCAACTTTCGTTGAAGTCACCGAAATTAATATAAGCTTAGACTCTATCCTTACTTAAGGTGTATAAGTTTTAAGTAAAAGTAGGTAATGATAGAATGCACACTCAAAATGTGCACAAATCCTCTACTGTTCTTCGAACATTAGTGTTTCTAGCGGTTCTAATGCGCTAGGGTTTTACTAATGTTCGATGAACATTGGTATTAAAATCGATTTGGCCTAAAATTCATATTTTCATATATATATATATATAAATATATATATATATATATATATATATATATATATATATATATATATATATATATATATATATATATATAGATATAGATATATATATATATATATATATATATTTATATATATATATATATATATATATATATATATATATATATATATATATATTTATATATTTATATATATATAAATATATATTTATATATATATATATATATATATATATATATATTATATATATATATATATATATATATATATATATATATATATATATATATATATATATATATATATATATATATATAGACATACATACAATGTAGCTAGAACTTTCAGAATACATTGATGTATATGCAGAATAGGTCCAGGTTCAAAGAATGTTAATTATCTTTAACCCTTTGACGCCATTTTAGTTATATATTTAATATATCTATTATTCCGTCCACAAATGATTTTTGCAAAAACTAAGGTAACGAAATAAATTTCGAACGTGTTTTTAATATGAATCAGATAATGTTTTGGAATTTTTATAACCCCATGTGTGCGCTAGGTGCCTAAAAAAGAGAACGGGAACATTTGAAAATTGTTTAATTGCGATTCCTTGTGACAGAGCTATTTAATCATTATGAAACTTTCAGAACGTATTTATTTTAGTTAGTTGTAGACTTAAGTAGTGTTTAATGAGTATGTTGGCAATTCTGTAGCTAGGGCAGGCGCTGAAAGTGAAATCGTTCAAATCATCGACTCTCCTGAAAAATAGATGTTTCTTGGAGAAAGAGCCACTCCTATATAGAAATTATGCTTTGTCTACATAACCAAAGCAAAAAATTTGAAATTTTACTATGGGCACGCCTGCCTGGCACGCCAATGTACCTATATTTTTGGCATCCAAAATTTATGTTCTCAGAAACTCACGATCCGGTTATTAAAATAAATTGAAATTTACGGAATATATTGGTCTTAAGTAGAACCAGATTTGATTGAAGTGATTTTGAAATGCAGGTAATTTGGTGCAAGTGGTGCCATTTTGAAAAATCACTAAGAAAATTTAAAGATTTTGGCTCTATAAAGACTGAGTCAGTCATTCGATTTGATTGAAATTTACACAGTAGCTGAACCTTACTTTGAGCCACGATTGGTAGAAATTTGGTTGTTCCAGCTGCCAGCTATGGTAATTTTGGTGTCTTAAATTATGAAAATTCCTGAGGAAAATAAAGCTATTTGCCCTATAGCTTCCAGTACAGTCATGGAATCAAAACGAAATTCAAAAGGCAAATTAAACTTATTATAGGCAATATTCAAAAGAAATTCAATTTCAAAACAATGATAGGGTTGCCAGCTATGGTTGTTTTTATATATTTTTGGCATACCTTTAGTAAGCGATTTTAGCATAGAATTTTTAAATCGTAGTGATCTTATAATGAAAATTAACACCAAGTATTAAAATCTAGAAAATTTGAAAACTTTTGCGAATGGTTACCCTAAATGTTTTGGCATCCTAATAAATTCTAATGCAGTCATCGGATCAATACCAAATTCGCAGAGCAGGTTGACTTCAACGTGAGGCAGATGCGACATATTTTTTGCTTCGGTGCTATCAAAGGGCTGCCAGCACTAGGCCTTTTTGTTATTTTCGTTCCAATTAATGCTTGCATTAAGTATTTTTTTTCGCAAACATTTGCAATTAAAATTATTAAACAATGTTTAAATTTTCTAAGGTCTGCACATTTTTCGATGACAGCTCCAAACACCTGTCTATTGCTGTAATTTTCGATGAAGTCATCGAAGTTAAATTGGCTCAGGGTCTATTATTACTAGGGGTATATTAGTTTAAGTAAAAAAAGCTGCTAGGGGTAGAATACTTTTTCCAAATCTGCACAAATCCTCTACTGTTCTTTGAACATTAGTGTTTCTGGTGGTTCTGATGCGCTAGGGTTTTTACTAATGTTCGAAGAAGAACATTAGTATTAAAATCACTTTGGCCAAAAATTCATATTTCTATATATATATATATATATATATATATATATATATATATATATATATATATATATATATATATATATATATATATATATATATATATATATATATATATATATATATATATATATATATATATATATATCATCAAAAAATTTCAGCGAAAAAATCTCAGGAACGCGCCATCCGATTGAGCTTAAATTTTCAGGACACATTGGTGTATATGCAGAATAGTGCCAGGTCTCAGAAAAAATTAAAAATTTTTAACCCTTTGGCGCCGGCAGCCATTTTAGTGATATTTATATTATACCCATTATTCCGTACACAAATAAGTTTTGCAAAAATAAAGTTTACAAAATAAATTTCGAACGTGTTTTACATGTGAATCGGATAATTTTTTGGAATTTTTTAACCCCATGTGTGCGCTGGGTGCCTAAAAAGAGATCGGGAAAAATTGAAAATTTTTAAATTGCGATAACTTTTGACAGAGCTTTTCAATCATTACCAAATTTTCAGAACATATTGGTATTATTTAGTTGTAAATTTGTGTAGCTTTTGATGAGCGTGCTGGCAACCCTGAAGCTAGGGCAAGTACTGAAAAAGAAAACTTTCAAATTATCGTTTCTCTTGAAAAAATGCCGTTTCTTCAAAAAAAAGCCACTCATATGTAAATTTCGTGCTTTGTTAACATAGGCAAAAAATAAAATTTGGTATGGTATAACGGGCACGCCTGGTAACCCTTGCCCAATTTACCTATATTTTTAGCATCAAAAACTTCTGTTCACGGAAACTCACGATCCAATGAGCAGAATTAATTGAAATTTGTAGAATGTATTGGTCTTAACTAGGACCAGGTCTGATAGAAGTAATTTTGAAATGCAAGCGATTCTGTGCCAGTGGTGCCATCTTGAAAAATCACTAAAAAAGATAACTGTTTTTAGCCCTATAAATTCTGATTGAATCGTTCGATTTTGACGAAATTCACACAGTAGGTGGACCTTACTTTAAACCACGTTTGGTAGAAATTTGGTCGAAAAGTTCGGTTGGAGCTGCCAGCTATGATAATTTTGGTGTCTTAAATTTTAAAAAATAAAAATTTGGTAGTGAAAACATTCAAATCATCGAATATCCTAAAAATGTCCGTTTCTTACAATAAAACCAGTCTGTATACAAATCTTATGCTTTATCTACACGTTCAAAGGTAAACTTTGGAAATCTCATGTCGGACAAGAACGGTAACCCTCTCCCAGTTAACCCATATTTTTAGCATCAAAAATTTATGTTCACGGGAATTCACGAACCAATAATCAGATACCATTGAAATTTACAGAATGCATTGAACTTAAGTAGAACCAGGTCTGATAGAAGCGATTTTGAATTGGGGGCAACTCTGTGCCAGTGGTGCCATCTTGAAAAATTACAAAGAAAAAAAAACTGCTTTTTGCCCTATGAAATGTGAATAGTAACCAGATTTTCATGAAATTGACGCAGTAGCTGCACCTTACTCTAAACTCTGTTTGGTAGAAATTTGGTTGAAAAATTTGATTGGTACTGCCAGCCATGGTAATTTTGGTGTCTATGGTTTTGAGAATTCGCTCAGGAAAATAAAACTTTTTGCCCTATAGCTGCCAGTGCAGTCATGAAATCAATACGAATTTCATACAATTAACGGAACCTATTATAAGCATTATTCAGGCCAAATTTGGTTGAAAAGCCACGATAGGGTTGCCAGCTATTGTTGGTTTTGTGTTTAATTGCAATATCTTTATTAAGCGGTTTTATCGTAGAATTTTCAAATGGTAATGATATTGTAGTGACAATCAACAGCAAATATTAAGCTTTCGATTATTTGAAAAAACTTCCTGTAGGTAACCCTAAATGTCTTTATACACCTATAACTTCGAATGTAATATAACAACGTGAAGCAGATGTGATATATTCTTGGCTTTGATACTGGCAGAAGGTTGCCAGCACGAGTCGAGTGTGCTACTTTTGTCTCAATAAATGCTTACAGTTAGTATTCATACCGGAAACATTTACAATGAAAATAAATAACCAATGTTTCAATTCCCAAAGTTCAGCAAATTTTTCGGATCGCAGCCCCAAACGCCAACTTCAGTTACAGTGCTGCAGGCACTGAGCATTTTCTTCATTGGTGTTATATGAGATGCTGCTTTCAAAGTTTGGTGAAATAAGCAACTGATAACGAATATAATTAACAAGTGTTTTTCTTTCATAAACTTTGAAACCCATGCCAATGGTAATATCTGAAACCTTCTACCATATGAGTTATAATGCATTCTTGAGACCAAAGTAAAACGTGGCATTTGAAACAGTTTGGCCGTAATAAGCAGCTCATGTGGTGGAATATGCACTCAAAACCTGCACGATTCTTCTACTGTTCTTCGAACATTAGTGTTTCTAGCGGTTCAGGAGCGCTAGAGTTTTTTTGTTTCGTAGTTTTATTCATTTACTTCTCTATTTAGTTTTTCTACACATGCACATCAAATATGGTGCAACAAAATCCCCTTGTTTTGTCACCAAGTCGTGGTCTTTACCTTCGGTAGATATTTTTTTTCAAACACAGATACTCAAAGTTCACTTGAAAATATCTCTCACAGTGAAAAGGTAAATCTGCCTCTGAACAGGCTCAAATTATTGGCTGTGAACTTCAAAAGCCAAGTTTCAGATAGTGCCTGCATATTCAACAAAAGGACGCACAAGTGAGTTATATAAGAGTTTAGTAACCTAGAGATTTTTAAACTCTTTGTTTTGTCGCTTAGTGAAGCCAAGTTGTTTTTTTGCTCGGGAAAGCACTTTATCGTAATGGAGATTAAAGCGGAGCTTTTCATCCAGGATGACACCAAGATCTTATATGTTGTCAAACCTACTGAGTCTCGTGTTGCTGAGCCGGTACTTATGATGAACGGTACGTATAAAGTCGTAGGAATTTGGTTGAAAAATCATTATAAGGCTGCAAGCTAAGTTTGTTGTTTTGCTTTTTCTTGACTAAGCTATGCTATCATTAAGTTTTGACAATGAACAAGAAACATAAATATTTACAAAATCTTAAAGCTTTTACAGGTTTTGTTGTACGCCTATATCTTCTGATGCAGTCATTGAATCAAAATGAAATTTAAAGGATAGGTTGATTTCAATGTGAAGCAGATGTAATATGTTTTTAACTTCGATGGAAGTAAAGAGTTGCCAGCACGAGGCGTTTTCGTTTTTTTCATCTCAGTAAATGCTTACATTAAATATTCATATGGCGAACATCTACATTGAAAATATATAATCGACGAGCGTTGATCCAAAAGTAACGGTAATCAATTGTTGTGAATATTATAGATTGAGGTGGCCTTAGCAAACCTCAGAACCAGACCGAAGACCAGAACCAAGAGTGCTTAGGTCAAAAAGTAGAATCGCTAATGCCATTCAAGAGGCAAGTAAAAAAAAAAGAATTGCCTCGAGAGCAGGGTATCGTAGAAATGACCGTGAAGGCCCCTCGTCCGCGTAAGCGGAGTACCCTCTAACCGACCCCGACGGATGCTGGGGTGCCGCTTTGCTAGCTCGCTGCGGGTTGGATGAGACCATAGAAATAATGGAGTCGGTTGGCTCTCAGAAAAACACGATGCTACATGTAATTCACCCGTCATTACAGTGTAGCCGCAAACTGGTATCATTATATATTCATGGGAAAAGTTGCTTAATTCCGTAAAGGAAACCACCCGTGACTCTGCAACATGAGCTGACTAATCAGATCCAGCTATCTAGTTGACAAACGGAGCTATAAAATTGGAAATTTAGAGCGGAGAATGGAAAAACACTGCCTCTCTTTTTGCAGGAACCCGGGTGAGACAGACAGCCCTGGGCTCCTCCGATGGTGGCGAAGCCCTGACTTCCGATTGTCTGGGGTCCTCCACTCACTGACATAGGCCTTTATAAAAAAACACAAAAATACTAATGTATGGCCAATGTCCCTCCCTATATAGAAAAGCTGAAATTCACCAAGAGAGAACTTTATCTTCACATCGACCAGCCAGGCCATACGCGGACCCTGGAAAGAAAAGTCTTCCCGGGCTTTCGCCCAATAAGAAGGCCGCGTTTTAGAATTTAACAATTCATATTTTATTTAAATTCATATAAGAATACTCTACATAAACTTTATATCATATGGTTTAACTAGAAACCCAAAAGCCTATATCGAACACGCGAGGGTAAATGATAGAATTATTTATGTACGTGTAAAGGTAAGTACGCAGCCGTGCCTGAATTTCGGTTCTTTTTTAAAATGCATGGAAAAAGAGTGACGGAATTTCGACACCTGAAATTTTTCCGTGTCGCTTGGAAAAATCGGTAGGCAGCCCGTCCTGAAACGTTGCCTGAAAAGTGTCAGAATTTTAGTGTTGCTCTTTGCTCGTATGTGGCTCTGCAGCACAAGTGGAGAGTTTTTTTCAGGCACGAGCAATGATTTTCCAGCACATTTGGTTTTTTTGGCAGATAAGTTTACTAGGAAGCACTTTAATTAGCTGGTTCGTTAATTGAATTAGTGCGACGTTATAAAAGGTCTGTTCGCGTACTTCAGCAAACTGCAGCAGTAACATAATTTGGCAGCTGGCTTCTTTTTGCTGCAAAATTTGGCTTGAAGCAATTATGCGAATCTATTTGAATATATTACTCGTATATATATATATATATATATATATATATATATATATATATATATATATATATATATATATATATATATATATATATATATATATATATATATATATATATATATATATATATATATATATATATATATATATATATATATACTGTAAAGGATTATCAAATATTGTTCACGGGTTGTATACCTCTCGTCTAATGCTTGGCGAACAAGTCGCCGCTTTGCAAAAGATTCCTGGTATAACGATGAAGGAAAGAAATAAAACACTTGGTTTCAATTTCTGAAGTCTGTAGTGCCTAGCTGATATGGCTCCTGTAATCAGATTGCTTTATTAACGCTCGTCTCCTACTTATATAGCTAAAATATTAACAGTTATACCTATTCTATATGGATCGAGTGTTTTTAATACTTAATGGTTACATTAATGCTGTTTCTTACTGGTTACATTAATTGTCGCTATACAGCTGTTATTAGTTGCGCTACTCGCCGCGCCGCGTCGCTAGCGTCATTCATGTTGTGGCGGACCTATTCAGAACGAGTGCTTTTGCCAACAGAGGCGCTGTTAGCAATAAAAAATACATCGAGTTGAGTGAGAGGGAAAATGCGAGGTTGCATTCGTCGCGTTCGACAGCAATTTCGTTCTTGTTCTTGTTGACCATCCGAGGAGTGCGCATCGAAGCTGCTGTGTCTTTATTAATTAAATATTTGTAAGTTGCGTTAGAAGAGTATAATAAATATTTTTGTTTTCTAGTGAGAGCGTTGTCTTTCTGTTGAGCGTGAACAATAGATAATTTTGACGGTACTCTTCACTGGTGACCCCGACGTGATCGGGTGGACGAAATAATATTATCCACGTGCAGCAACTATGGCAGAAGAAGAACAAGCATCGGGAAGTCTGCGCAAACCGAAACAAGAAACTATAGCTGCTGTAGCCGTAGTAAAACTTCCACCATTTTGGCGGCAAAATCCCAAATCATGGTTTGAGCAGGTTGAGGCGATATTTTCGGTATCACGTATTACGAGCGACACCGCTAAGTTTCAACACGTGCTAGCAAATTTGGACCCAACGGTGTTTCCATACCTCAACGAAGCTGTCAGCAGTCCACCGGAGAACAAGAAATACGCAGCATTAAAAGAAAAAGTGATAAAGTTATTTTCGGAAAGCAAAAGCAGTGCCCTCCAGAAATTATTGAATGGCGAAATTCAGGAGGAATAACCGTCGCTGCTGCTGGAACGAATGAAAAATCTAGCAGGAGAAGAGTGTCCCGAGTATTTGTTGCAGCATTTATTCTTACGACAATTACCACTTCGTGTGCAAGAAGTACTAACACTCAGCAGCGCACCGAGTTTATCCGCACTCGCACAACAGGCATATGATTTAATTAGATTCAATCAATGCCAAGTCAACGTGGTAGATAACCACCCTTCACCAACAGCAGAAGTGACCACTACAACAGACGATCGTGTAGCGCAAATGGAAATTGCCATTGAAGCACTAGAAAGACGCCTGAGCAACCGAGCGCCTCAGAATGATAGAAGTAACGAGGAGGTCTGTTTTTATCATCGGCGCTTTGGAGCAGCAGCACGCAGGTGTGAAGGAAGATGTAATTTCAAAGGAAATAAGAAATCGGGAAACGGAAGTAGCGCGAGCTGGAGGCGGTAAGTGAGTGTCGTTTTAAAACAAACCGCCTGCACATTCGAGACAAACGAACTAACGTATGCTACCTGATCGACACCGGCGCAGAAGTGTCTTTGATACCACGATCAGCCTGTCGAGGCCCTGTCAAACCGGTGAAACATCAACTGTATGCCGCCAACGCTACACCGATAAAAACGTATGGAACTCATACATTCCTCATAGATTTGGGACTCGATAAAACACACGCATGGCAATTTTATGTAGCAGATGTACAGAAACCTATTATTGGGGCAGATTTTTTAGCACATCATAATGTGTTAGTCGACGTAGCAAAGCGACGAGTCATTAACGGAATCACAGGAGCAAGTGCACAAGGCAAGTTATCTCCAGCAGCAGTCAATATCTTGACTATCAGTAAAGCTAACAAACTGCACCAGCTGTTGAAGGAGTTCGACGACGTGACTGGTCCCCAAAAAAGCTTGAACAGGAAACGGCATGATGTAAAACACTATATAGAAACGCGTGGTCCTCCTGTAGCAGAACCACCTCGAAGAGTAGCTTTGGACAAATTGCAAGTGGCCAAACAAGAATTTAAAATGATAATGGAGCAAGGAATTTGTCGCCCGTCGAGCAGTCAGTACGCAAGCCCATTGCACATGGTAAAAAAGAAGTCTGGTGTATGGCGTTTGTGCGGAGATTATCGGCGACTGAATAATAACACAATTCCAGACCGGTCGCCAATACCACACATCCATGATGCGCTATGCACGAAAGAGGCCAACGTATTTTCCACTATAGACCTCAAAAGAGCGTACCACCAAATTCCCGTGGCGGAGAAAGACATACAAAAGACTGCCATAACGACGCCCTTCGGATTATTCGAATTTCCGATGATGACGTTTGGACTGAGAAACGCCAGTCAAACGTTTCAACGGTTTGTGAACCAAGTGTTGCAGGGCCTGCCGTTCGTCAAGTGCTACATTGACGATTTGTTAGTGTACTCGAAAAGCGAAGAACAACACGTTGAACATATGCGAGCAGTATTCAACCGCCTAAGAGAATACGGGTTGTATTTCAATTTGGACAAATGCCAATTTGGACGGTCGTCCGTGAACTATCTTGGCCATAGAATCAACTCAAATGGTGTCTCACCGTTGCCAGACAGAGTCCAAGCGATAATAGCAGTAACACAGCCACAGAAAAAATGCTGTCTTCGTCGTTTTCTCGGTACTGTAAATTTTTACAGACGCTTCATCAAAAATGCAGCGGAAATGCAAGCTCCGTTAAACTAATTGATAAATTAGCACACCCGCGCGATGGAGGGCGATTGCGTTTATCAACAGATGCATCCAACATAGGAATCGGTGCGGTAATCGAGCAGAAAGTAGATAACTGTTGGCAAGCGCTGGGATATTTCTCAAAAAAACTACAGGGAGCGGCAGAGAGCTCCTGGCTATTTTTAGTGCGATCAAATACTATCGGTATTTGCTAGACGGCCAAAACTTTTATGTGCGCACGGACCACAAGCCGCTAATTTATAGTTTTCATCAGCGATCTGACAAGGCATCACCCAGGCAGACGCGACAACTGCGATTCATTAGTCAATTCGCCACATTTTGGGAAACAGCAACGAAGTAGCTGACATGTTGTCCCGAATTGAGGAAGTGGAATTCCCAGCCGCTATCAGTTCACGCGAACTATCAGAAGGGCAAACCAACGATGATGAACTGGCACAGTTACTCCAGTCAAACACGGCATTGAAATTGCGACGTGTTCGCATTGACAGCTCACCGCATCTGGTGTTCTGCGACTTCTCCTTGGGAGCACCGCGACCATACATACCAGCACAATTTAGGCAACGTATGTTTGAATTCATTCACAATATTGCCCATCCCAGTGGACGAATTACTAGCGAAATGATGAGGCGAAAGTTTGTCTGGCCACACATAAAAAAAGATATTCGGCAACGTACGAAAGAATGTCTCAGATGTCAGAGAAGTAAAATTTCACGGCATGTGCGGACGGAAATTGTAAAATTTCCAATGCCAAATCAGCGATTTCAACACATCCATTTGGATTTAGTTGGCCCACTGCCACTGGTAGAAGGATATAAATACCTGTTAACTATCATCGACCGTTTCTCTCGATGGCCAGAAGCGGTACCATTGAAAAACTGCGAAGCGGACATTGTAGCTGCAGCATTTTACCGCACCTGGGTGTGCCGGTTCGGTGCTCCAGAAACATTAACGACAGACCAAGGATCGCAATTCGAGTCTCGATTGTTTAAAGCCCTCATCAATCTAATCGGATGTAACCGTACGCGATCAGCAGCATATCATCCGCAGGCAAACGGCATTGTGGAAAGATTTCACCGAAGCTTGAAAGCAGCGATAACATGTCGTAACATTGAAAAGTGGACGGACGCTCTTGATACGGTGCTTTTTGGCCTACGAATAAAGTTGAAAGAAGACATAGGATGCAGCGCAGCAGAACTAACGCTGGGAACGACATTACGCATACCGGGCGAATTCTTATTCAGAGACCTGGACTCACCAGACCCGTGCGAGTTCGTAGAAAAATTTCGGCAACAGATGCGGGTTTTGCAACCTACGCCAACAGCCCATCATGGGAAACCCAATTTATTTTACTACAAAGCATTACACACATGTTCTCACGTGTTCCTCCGAACAGATACCGTAAAAAAACCCCTAGAAGCACCATATACAGGACCGCATGAAATTATTAAACGCATCAACAGCAAACAATTCATAATAAAAATCAATGGCCGAGAAATTGTAGTATCAGCTGATCGTTTGAAGCCGGCATTTTTAACACGTGAAGACAACGAAACACCAGCATTACGAACATTCGGCAATGTGCGGCAAAACGTGTCTGCGGCCAGTACCCTGCAGACACTTGGAGGGGCGTAATGTGGCGGACCTATTCAGAACGAGTGCTTTTGCCAACAGAGGCGCTGTTAGCAATAAAAAATACATCGAGTTGAGTGAGAGGGAAAATGCGAGGTTGCATTCGTCGCGTTCGACAGCAATTTCGTTCTTGTTCTTGTTGACCATCCGAGGAGTGCGCATCGAAGCTGCTGTGTCTTTATTAATTAAATATTTGTAAGTTGCGTAAGAATAGTATAATAAATATTGTTGTTTTCTAGTGAGAGCGTTGTCTTTCTGTTGAGCGTGAACAATAGATAATTTTGACGGTGCTCTTCAATGTTCAGCGTCATTCATGTTCACCCTCTCCCTTTGGATAGAAAAATTTTTCTTCTCTGTAGAGAAGGAAAATTTTTCGTCTTAGCACTATGTGTTTATGCTATAATTAAGTGTAAATCTAGACATATTTTTACTTCTATTCATATATATGTTTGTTTTATTTACAAAAATTGTTCGCAAGTCTCGCAATATAATTCTAGTTTGGTTTTTGCATGATATTTTCATATTTGTGGTATTTTAATGATATTTCTTTTGTGTTTTTAACTAAAATTTATAAAAATTCATCGAATTCATTTCTATATTTGAATATTTTGTTGTTTCTGTTTTTCTTATTTCTTGCGTGTATGTGCTTATAAGTGTAAAACTATTTCTTTTTGTTTTATGTTTTATAACATAATTATAGTACATACTTTTGTGAATTTTGTGATTTAATAATAATGTTTCTGAAATAATAAAATTCTTACATGTTAATTTTTTTGTTTTTTTTTTTTGTACATGATTTACTGTGTTTGTGGTGTTTGTGGTGTATATGGTTTCAACAAATTATTATGATATGTTTTACATTTTCCCTTAACTAGTAATTCAGAATTGACGCCATGTCTTTTTAATACTTCATATGGTCCATTGTATGTATTTTGTAATTTCTTTCTATTTATATTTCTCACTAAAACAAAATCTCCTTTTTTAAAGTTTGATGGATATATTTTATTATATACTTTTGTCTTTCTCTTTAATTTTACTTTTTCAATTATACTTCGTGCTAAACTAATGCTGTGTCTTAGTCTGGTTTTAAATTCGTTGACGTAGTTGCCTATGTTATTTATTGGTTTCTTGTTTTCTAGTAAATCATCTGGTAAATGGGGTAGTCTTCCATATACGAGCTCATACGGAGAGTATTAGTATTATATTATTATTATATGCAAATGTATAATACGGGATCCATATATCCCATTCGTAGTCTTTAGTGAAATTTAATAAGTACTCATTCAGTATTATGTCGTTACATTGCACTGTTCCGAGTGTTTCGTGGTGATATGGCGTCGAGAAAATTTGTTGTATTTTTAGCATTTTGCATATATTTGTCATAAGCTCATTAGTGAATTCAGTCCCTCTGTCTGATTTTAATGTTTTAAAAAGACCGTGTTTCAGTACTAATTGTTCTATTAATGTTTTTGCAATCGTCTCAGCATCTTTTGCTTTTATTGGGTGTGCAATGACGTATTTCGATAACTCGCATTGCATTGTAAGGATGTATCTATAATTGTTAGATATTCTGAGAGGTCCCACTGTGTCTATGACGATGGTTTGAAATGTGTCTGTTGGTGTATTTGTTATAGTTTGCATCTGTTGTGATTATGAATGGTTTATTAAAATCAGGATATTGCAATATTGGTGCTTTTATTAGTTTTTCTTTTAGTTCCTCAAACGTTGCTTGTCATTGTTTTGTCCACCAGAATTTTGTATGCTTTTTTAATAAATCATTTAGACATTTCGTTATTTTGGCGAAGTCTGGAATGAATCTCCTGTAATAGTTGGCAAACGCGACAAATCTTCGAACTTCGTCTGCATTTGTAAGTACCGGGTAGTTTTTGATAGCATTGAACTTTGCTGGATCTGTGCGGATTCCGTCTTTTGTGATTATGTCCCCAAGTACACTACTTCGCTTCGTAGGAAATTACACTTTTCTGGGTTGAGCTTGAGGTTATACTTTTCTAGTCTTTCAAATATTTTTATCAAGTTTTTGTTGTGATGTGCGAAGCTGCAACCAAAGACGATTATGTCGTCAACGTATAGAAATGCTGCTGAATCTAATCCGCTCAAAGCTAACGTTAGCATACGTTGAAAGCTGTTTGATGATATCGATAGACCAAAAGGTAATCATTTGAATTGATAGTGTCTTTTGTTCGTTGAAAACGCTGTTAGTGGTCTTGATTCTTTTTTAAGCTCGATTTGATGAAATGATCTTGTCATGTCTAACGTGGAAAAATATCACGCTCTTCCAAGTCGATCCAATACATCTTCTAATCTTGTAAGTGGGAATTTGTCATTAACGATGTTTTTATTCAGTGTCCTAAAATCTACTACTAATCTCCACTGTGTTGTACCCGACTCACTCTTCTTTGGTGTCAGAAGTAAAGGCGAGTTGTACGGGCTGGTTGAGTTCTCAATTATGTTATCATTTCGCAATTTGTCCACTTGCTTGCTTATTTCTTCAATATGTTTGTATGGCAGTCTATAGTTTTTAACGTACGTCGGTGTTTTATCTGTGACGTGTATACTTTGCATAAAGAAATTATTTGCAGAAAGTGGTTAATTTTCTAAGTGAAAGATATGCTGATATTTTCTGATTATTTCTAATAGTGGTTTTTGGTCTTGCACGTTTAGATGATTAATGTCGATATGCTTTAACAGGTTATGAAGTCGTTCATTGCCATCATTTTCGCACGCTAAATTCTTGACTTTATTCATTGTATATTGGCTCAGTGGTTCCGTTTCTATTTTCAGGTTTTTTATGTTGATGGCCTCTTCGTTTGTGTTTGATATTCTTACATGGTTATGCCTTTTGCTGGAATTATTGAGCTGGCTATATAAACTCCTTGAGTGATCTCTTTATTGCGGATAACACTGTCTTCTGTAATGTTAATATTGATTGGGTGTATATATTCACACCTTGCGGGTATCGTTAATTTATTAATTCGAGAGTTCGTTGAAATTGGTAAAAGATGCTCTTCTTCATCGATATTGACGGTTATAATATACGTTTCATAGTCTATTTTTGCTAAGTTTTTTACGAGAAATTCTCTCCCTAGTATTCCGTCCGTTAAGATGGGGAAATTGGGTTAGCGTACATTTTTTTTTCCAATTTTTAAGTCAAAATTGGTCGTGCCTATTGATTCAATCTCTTGTCTAGTTATCCCATAAAAATGGCATCGTTTGTTTTCGTTTATATATTTATCTTCTGGAATTTTATTCAGTTTGCACAGTGATATGTCTGCTCCCGTGTTTACTAGTAATTTTAAATTTTTTTGTGAGTTTTCGCAATATATCGAGACATAATTTTCCATCTGCTTATTTAATAAGTATATTCTTTTTGTTTTGGTCCCGGAGTCAACATTTATTGTTCGCAGTCGCTGGCCTCCGGGGTTGTTAAGTTTCCCTGCACCAAATTTATTCTTTGTTGCCTGTTGTTCTCAGAGTAATTTCTATTAATTCCTTTGTTGTTTCCACCGTTTGAGTACTGTGTTTGTCTGTGGCTCTGATTACTCGTTTCGAATTTTCTGAAGTTATTTCTATTGTTATTTCTACTATAGTTATTGGCCTGAAATTGTTCTCTGTGTCTAGGGTTGTAATTGTTTCTATTGTTGTTTTTACTGTAATTCTGGTGTGGTTCGTAGTTTCTTGGCTGGAAATTATTTCCATATTTGTTTTGGCTGTAGCTTCTACTATAGTTATGGTTGTAATTTCTATCATTGTTTCGGTGATAATGTTCGTTGTTTCGATAAATATTATTGTTTACTCTATTCCGATCACTATAATTCATGTGTCTATTTGTTGAATTTCTTATATATTTCACGTTTTCTGCTGTTCCACAGCTTGATTCCACGTCTGTCGCTATCTGTATTGCTTCCAGGAATGTTTTGGGTTGAGCTGCAAAGATAGTGGGTTTGGTCGTTTCGTTTAACCCATTTTTGAAAATGGTTAGAGTGTATGAATCGTTTGATGTTTGTATTGCTGCTTTCTCAGCTGGTGATGGGCTCTGTCCTAATGTGTTTATTTGGATGGCTGTTAACTCGCTAATAAGTTCTGCTATCTTTTTGCTATGTTTCTCTATTGTTCCACGTTGCTGTAGCTGGGATAATTGAGTGTGTATTTGTTGTTGACTTTTTCTATGCTTGTATCTATTTTTTAGTACTTTTTCCAGTTCCTTATAATTGTTTATTTCTATGTTGCAAAGTTGCGTCTTGACACTCGCTCCTAGTTTTACACTTCTTGTAAAATCTAACAAGCTCTTTTTTCCATCTTCGTTGAGGTTTTCGTTTAGCAAACTTATTATTGTAAGGAATGCTTCCAATTTTTTTGGGTTTCCATTAAAGACTGGGATGTTTTTCAGTGCGAGTTCTATGTTGAAGTTACTCATTTTTCCGTTCTGTGTACTCTCCAATTTTTCTTCTAGGATTCTTTTTGCCTCTGAATGCTTTTGAAGAAATATCCATAATAGGTCTTCACTACTGTCTGGATTAAGAACTTTTTGATAATACTCCTCTATGAGATTTAATTTTTCTAGTATACTTTCAGGTTTGTATACCCTATGGGGGGTTTTCTTTAAATTAATTATTATTTTTGATGTGTTTTTGATGTATTCTTCCATCTAAAATATACCATGGACCACATATTTACTCTTTTATTGATTGAAATATGTTATTTGATCAATGTATATGTTAATTTTTAGTCTCATTGTTCTCTTTTTTTTTACAATAAATTATGAATTGAATTCATTCATTTTTTTTTTCTAAATTAATTTTTATTTTGTTGTTGAGCTGGGCTTCGATGTGTTCAATCTGCTGATAAAGCTCCATCTTTCGCTTCCATGGCGGGGAGTTGTCTGTGTCGGTGGCAATTCTTCTTAGCGATGCTCGCAGTCTTCTCAGAAAGACTCTTTTACCACTTCGTTTCTTTCTTTTTGGTGATTTATTCGGTATTTTGCATTTTCATGTGGAGTTTAATTTTGCTAGGAAGTTGGATTGCTTACATAATAAGAGTCAATAGAATGCAATACGTTTGAGACATGAATATGAATATGAACTTCTCTTGGTAAAAATAAAAAAAATTAAGAAATAAATTCGTGCCAATTGCTTACAAGTACTCTTTCAGTCTTATTTCAATTAAATTTGATAAGACAGCACTAGAGTTGTGCCTTTTAAAACCAAAAATATGAATGCTTGGTAAAAGAGACAAGAAGGAAAGCATGTGTGTAGCATTATGACTCAAACAGCCTGCGCATATTGACTGTGAATAGGCGACGGCTATGATTGATACGAATACGAATGAACGACATAAAATAGAAGAAAAACATGTACGTAGCTTAGTGACTAGGACCATCAGCATGGGTGGAAATTCTTTAAAGCGGCCCCTAGACGACCAATATTATTGCACAATATGTAGTATTGTACAATAATATTGATCGTGTATGGATCATATTGAAGGATTGTGCAATATATTTAGTGAATTAAAAAGGTTTTGATTTTGATTGTACAATATAGAATATATTGCATCGTCTGTGGTCAGTATTGTTCAATATTGCCTCAGTTGTATATCGTCATTAGTGGCATAAACAACATTTGGAATAATAGAGCCAAAAATGTCAAAAGCTACTGAAAAATCGAACGAAAACTAAATATTGCTCAAAAATATTGCATCGTCTGGGGCGCCCAGCAATAATATTGTTCAATATATTGTCACAATAATATTGACCGTCTAGGGGTCGCTTAAGAAATTATGGTATTTTCCAAAAATCAAATCAGTTAATAGAAAAAAAATTGTCTTTAAAAATCTGAACAAACATGTATTCTATTTAGGTATACATAAAAAAATTCCCAATAAATAGCTGTGTTTTTTATTTTGTAAAGCAAATGAGCGATGAAAATAGTTAATGGCTTGTCTTTTGCGATATTGTACAGTGCTTGCATTTGTTTATCATTAATCGCGTGTTAAATACACTGTTCGTAATTTTTCTTTGTGGAATGAGCATTTGTTCTAGTGGCAAATTTTATTTCATCATCATCATCGATGGCGCGACAGCCCAAATCGGGCCTTGGCCTCCAGTAATGTTCGCCTCCAATCGTCTCCATCCTGCGACCTGGTTCTCCAATTATTGAACCCCAGTATTGACCTGCTGTCTGCGTCTATCGTGTCTTCCCAACGTTTCCTCGGCTTACCAACTGGACGCTTCCCTTGTGCTTTGCCTTCCAACGTTCTTTTAGGTAGTCTATTGGCCTCCATCCTTTCGACGTGGCCGGCCCATTGTAATTTTCGTAATTTAATGCATGTGGATACAGGTGGGTCGTCGTATATATGGTACAACTCATTGTTGTATCGCATTCTCCACTCTGTCCCTTCTTGTATGGGGCCAAAGATTCGTCGTAGCACTTTGCGCTCAGATACGTCCAGCGCCTTTTCGGAGTCCGTAGTCAAAGTCCAGGCTTCGCTTCCATAGAGAAGCACAGGTTTAACGAGTGTTTTGTATATGCGAAGCTTATTATTCCTGTGCACGTTCGTAGACTTGATTATGAGGAGTATGGAATAGTACGCCTTGTTTGCTGCATTTATTCGCCGTAAAATTTCGTCTTTTTCACTGCCTGATTTATCAAGGTGGACTCCTAAGTAGATGAAGCTATCTACATTTTCGATGTTGTAGTCTCCTAAGGTCAAGTTTTGTCTGATTGGCGCCATTTTTCTTGTTTGGGTCATTAGTTTGGTTTTATCTTCGTTGACCCGTAGATTTATTTTTTTGGCTTCTGACTCCAAACTTAGGAAAGCTTCCTTTGCTTCTGGTATGGTCCGTGCCATAATGTTGACGTCATCGGCAAATGCTACTATTTGCGTGGACTTGAACAGTAGTGTGCCTGTTGTATCAGCTGGTATTCTTCTGATGACGTGTTCCAGAGCAAGGTTGAATAGCATCGGGGCAAGTCCATCTCCTTGCTTTAAGCCTGAGTTGGTGTGGAAGCTGCTGGATAGGTCACTGTTGACTTTGACCTGAGATTCGGCGTTCATCATTGTCACCTTAGACATGCGGACGAGTTTTGTTGGAATTCCCAAGTCAAGCATGATTCGGTAAAGTGTATTTCTGTCTACACTATCGTATGCTTGCTTGAAATCTACGAAGACCTGGTGCACGTCGATATTATACTCCCAGCATTTTTCAAGCACCTGTTTGACTGAGAATATTTTAAATTTTATTTGTTCGGTAATATTTAATTTCATTTTGCTCTAGTGGGATTTTGTTGCATGTGCTTAAAGGACAGCAAAGAAGTTGAGTAAGCATTTAGAAAAAGTAGGCTTTTATTTCTGGTAAATATTAGAAAACTCGAGATGGCTCTAATATGCGTTGAATGTTGTTTGACAGATTTTTTGTTGAAAGAGGAACACAATTTTAAAAGAATGTCTTTTCAGCAGACAAAAGTAGTTATTGAATAAGGTCGCGCCAAACCATTATTAAAAACTCTAGCGCACCTGAACCGCTAGAAAACTAATTTTCGAAGAAATTGTCTTTCAGTGACAAAAAAGTGTGGAAAGACGTAACACACTGTTTTTTAGAATCATATCAACCATTCCTTATCTAAAGCAACAAAACTCAGCTATAACACAAATGATGAAAATGTTCAGTGCTGGTAACACTTTCCGAACGAAGCAGCAATAAGTTTACCATAGCAAACTCATACTTAAATCAACTTATCCTTTGAATTTCGTTCTCATCGCAGGATGTTCGATACCAATCTGACAAAAGGAAAATAAGCACCTAAATGGATAGTGTGAACACATAACAAAACCTTACCTGGGTCTTGTCTAGGCTGGAACTTACGGAGCGCATAGTCAGCTGAGATGCAATATATTAATAATGTGTTCAAATTAAAATTTCTCACATCCAAACAAGTAGTCTAACTAGTAATGTTCAAAATAGATACTTGATTTTACCGGTATTTTTCATGGAAAAACTTTCCAAGTCCATTGTCATGAACAGTTGATTTCGAGTTACATTTTGAATCGGTCGTACAGTTTTGGTCATAGAGTTGAATTAATTTTTGAACTTGAATAGTTTTGAATTTGAATCTTGAAGGTTTTGAATTGTGAAGTTTGAATCTAATAAAGTATTTTGAATTGATTTAGAAACGTGGGTTTTTAATTGAATTATTATCGAACATAATTTTTGGTCCTTGGAACCGGATCGTAAGTCGTGATGTTCGGAATGTGCGATGAAATTCATAGTGGACATTGTGACCAGTGAATTGTTCTAGACTTTCGAAAGGATTAGAAAGTCCGTTTGTGGGGTGAGTCCTTGATTTCTAATGCATGCATACTTCTTTAAAAAAAGATATTTAAAGCTGAAGAATCAATTCAAATTCCGCAATTAGTTGTTGATTTAACATATGCATTAATATCATACAAACTACATAACACAAATTTTTATAAAACACGTGCATTAATATCGTACAAATTAAATAACATAAATTTTTTATAAAACACATGCACACATATATAAATGAAAGAACATAAATCTTTATAAAACACATGTATACATATCAAACAAATTATATAAAATAAAGTTATCATGAAACACAAGCATACACCTCATATATGTAGATTATATCATTTGTTCTTGAATCACGCATAGTGATAAATCAAAAAAGCGGCATTGCACGTGTTATAGTCAAAATAGTTCCAAATTGTGGAAATTTCGTAAAAAGGTGATCGGTACTGTCCATGTGCGAGGCTTAACAGTACATTATACGGTCTATGAACAAAGAGCATATCAGTTCCAAATTGTGGAAAATGCTCATAAGATTTGATCGGTATTGAACGGGTTGTAGTCAAATTAATTCCAAATTGTGGAAATTTCGTAAAAAAGTGATCGGTACTGTCCATGTGCGAGGCATAACAGTACATTATACGGTCTATGAACAAAGAGCATATCAGTTCCAAATTGTGGAAAATGCTCATAAAATTTGATCGGTATTGAACGGGTTGTAGTCAAATTAATTCCAAATTGTGGAAATTTCGTAAAAAAGTGATCGGTACTGTCCATGTGCGAGGCATAACAGTACATTATATGGTCTATGAACAAAGAGCATATCAGTTCCAAATTGAAGAAAATGCTCAGAAAAATTGATCGGCATTGAGCGGGTTATAGTCAAAATAGTCCAAATTGTGGAGATTTCGTAGAAAAGTGATCGGTACTGTCCATGTGCGAGGCATAACAGTACATCGTACGGTTTATGAACAAAGAGCATATCAGTTGACTAAATGGCAGGTTAATTTTCGTAAGGATTTGAAAGCTCGAAAAACTGCCATTTAATATGAAAATTTGTTGGAAAGGGTTTGTTCACTTCGTAAACGTTTTAACGAAGTCCATGAACGGATTATTGACCAAGTTGATGAAAAATTACTTGAGTTACCATATTTTGTTGAAGATTACGACAAGTTCGAAACGTTTCACTTGAACTTCCAATCAGAATTGGAAGATGCTTTGAGAGAGGTACAAAGAAACGAAGACAAAACAGCGGCTAAGCAGCCAGTTGAAACAAAGTCAGATGAGTTAGAATTAAGGCTCCCACGTATCAATTTGCCCAAATTCATGGGAAATTACGAAGAATGGGTGTCCTTTAGAGATTTGTTTCGATCGCTTATACATGACCGGACCAACATATCGAGGGTCGAAAAGTTACATTATTTGAGATGTAGCTTAGGGGGTGAAGCTGAAAGCCTACTTCGACATCTTCCAGTCACAGACGCAAATTACGACAAAGCATGGAATCTGTTGAATGAGCGGTACGACAATCAACGATTGCTGTTAAGTTCTCAATTTAAAAGGTTGTTTAGCATTAACAATGCATCTGAATCATCTTCTGCACTGAAGACATTATTAGACCGGACAGTTGAATGCGTCCAATCCATTGAAAATTTTAAAGTGGCTGATATGTGGCAATCAGTTGTTATCTATATGACAACGCAACGACTTCCGCAACAGACTAGGCAGCTTTGGGAACAAAGTCAGACTTTGAACGCAGAACTACCATCTTTTGAGCAACTTCGAAATTTTATTCATCAACGTTTTCGTGCTTTAGAAGCCTCGGGAGTCGATAAATCCAAGCAGTTTCATAGTCGTACTCAAACTCATACCATCCATTCAGTTCAGACACATTCTTCAGCATTTTGTGTTCATTGTAAAGATCATCATCGACTCATATATTGTGCCCAATTCAAACAATTGTCCCACGCTGGTAAATTCGACATTGTCAAGCAAAATAAATTATGTTTAGACTGTTTAGAGAAGGGCCACCTAGCAAGTAACTGTCCAAGCACTTCTAGGTGTTTGAAATGCAAAAAAAACTCATCATACACTTCTGCATCGAGATATTTTGCAAAGCAACAATGTACCCAGTCTCCTAGCATCAACATCAGCGAGAGAACATGTTAATGTAAGTGCGGTTAATTTGACATCGAAGCGAGAGGTTCTTTTGGCAATGGCTTTGGTTACCATGGAAGCATCGACTGGTTCCATCACACTACGAGCCCTATTGGACCAAGGGTCACAGACGTCATTGATAACAGAAGCAGCCGCACAACAACTCAGGCTTACAAGAAGAGCTACAAACATTAACGTATCCGGGATTGGGAATTCTTACATCACAAATGTAAAAGTAGTCATGAACCTTACGATGCGTACAAGAGATCGAACCACTTTAGATTTTGAGGCTCTTATTTTGGATCGCCTAACAAATGTGATACCATCTCGCACAATAATCACTTCAGATTGGAATCAGCTCAAGAATCTACAGTTAGCAGATCCGTTCTTTGATCGTCCTGGTCATATCGATCTTCTTCTGGGTGCAGACGTAATAGGGAAAATCATCCAAGGCGAAATACGGCATTTGGCAGCTGGTCCAATAGCCCAATGCACAAAGTTGGGCTGGGTCATTTCGGGTCAAGTCAATAGTCAAGTAACTGATTATGTTCAAAGTTTTAAGATCGAAATCATCGCCGACTCAGAGCTAAACTCGCAACTTCGAAAATTTTGGGAATTTGAAGAAATTCAACCAGATCAAATACAATCACCTGAGGCAGAATTCTGTGAATCTTACTTCGTAGAGACCACAACTCAAGACACCACGGGAAGATTTATGGTTAGATTACCATTCAAGAGTCAAGAACACAGAAATTCATTGGGATGTTCGAGGATGACCGCACTCTCCAGCTTAAAACCACTAGAAAGGCGGTTCCAAAAGGATGATCAGTTGAGAAAAAAATACAGCAAGTGTATTCAAGAATACTTGGACATGAATCATATGCAGCCAGTGGATCACAATGAAGAACATTTAGAAATTGCGGATCAGCGTCAGTGCGCTGCTTATTATTTGCCACATCATGCGGTCTGGAAAGAAAGCAGCACGACAAGCTGCCGAGTTGTATTCGATGCGTCCAGAAAAACCAGCTCCGGGATCTCGCTAAACGATACTTTATGGACGGGTCCGGCTATTCAAACTGATTTGATGGCAATCTTGATGAGGTGGAGAAGGCATAAATTTGCATTCGTGGCTGACATAGCAAAGATGTACCGACAGATTCAGGTCCACCCTGACGACGCACAATATCAACGGATCCTCTGGAGAGCAGATCCATCCACGGTGATAAAAGATTACAAGCTCAACACGGTAACCTTTGGGATTACTTGCGCTCCATTTTTGGCAATCCGTACGTTAAGAAAACTAGCAGAAGTTGAACAAAAAAATTTTCCAAATGCATTCCAGTCCGTCATGAAAGAATTTTATGTAGATGATCTATTGTCTGGTGGAGAAGACATACAAGAAACTATCAACAAACGAAAGGAAATAGTGGAATTATTACGTTCCGGGGGATTCCCACTTCGAAAATGAATTGCCAATGACATCAGAATTTTGGAAGGATTACCAGCAATCGATATTGAAATGGAAACTTCACTCAGTCTAAACTTAGACCAAAGGTACAAATCACTGGGAATTATGTGGCATCCGCTCTCTGATCATTTCAGTTATCGAATCCAATTGGACGGATCCTTAAGGAGTTATTCGAAGCGACAGGTACTTTCAGATATAGCCAAGCTATATGACCCACTCGGCTGGTTAGCACCCATCATCATTAATGCAAAAATATTGATGCAAACGATTTGGATGCATGGACTTCAGTGGGATGAACAACTATCAAGCGACATCAATGAAACTTGGGTGGAATTTAGGACTACATTATTGGAACTTAAGAAATTGCGTATACCTCGATGGATCAACTACGTTTCAACCTCGAAGTTAAAACTCCATGGTTTCAGTGATGCCTTTTTGAAGGCATACGCAGCTGCTGTCTATCTGGTCGTTAAAAATGATAGTAAAAGCTATTCGCATTTAATAGCTGCAAAAACAAAGGTTGCTCCGATAAGGCCGGTTTCAATACCGCGCTTAGAGCTATGTGGTGCATTACTACTTGCGAAATTGATTGCACACACAAAAACAGCTCTAGATCTACCTGATGTTAGTACCTGGCTTTGGTCCGATTCAGAAATAGTACTAGCTTGGTTGAGAGGACATCCTGCAAGGTGGAAAGTATTTGTCGCAAATCGAACCACCGAAATTTTTAACCACATAGGAAACTCACCATAGCGTCATGTCCCATCTAAACAAAATCCTGCAGATCTAGCATCTCGAGGCATCAAAGTAGCAGATATTTTCGAAAACAAGCTATGGTGGCACGGTCCTAGTTGGTTAATCCAAGACCCAGATACTTGGCCCAATGCTCACAACCTGCCACTCGACACTAAAATAGAACTTAGACAATCAGTAGTAGTGAACACTACTAATTTGGACAATTCACAGATGGAATCTATTATAAACACGTATTCAACATTGAATAAATTGATCAGAGTTACAGCGTACTGTCGTCGTTTTCTTGCACTCTCTTCAAAACGAAGTGAATACCGAGAATATTTGACACCGGGAGAACTTCAGCAAGCGCTGAACGTATGGGTAAAGCATACTCAACAGAAAGAATTCAAGAAACATATAGTACAATCGAACATAGTTGGAAAATTGAACAGCAAAAGCAAACTGCTGAAATTAAATCCATTCTTAGATGGCAATGGAATTTTACGAGTTGGTGGTCGTCTCTCCGAAGCAAACGTATCATATAACGCCAAGTATCCTATTATCCTTCCCAAAAGTGGCAAATTAGTCAAACTATTAATACAACAAACACACAAGGACACCTTACATGGTCAGACGCAATTGATGCTGAATACGCTGAGAAAACGATTCTGGATCATTGATGCCCGGAACTCTATCAAGCACGAGATTCATAGGTGTGTGAAATGCTTTAAAGCAAAACCTAGGCTATCTTCGCAGCTGATGGGCAGTCTCCCAATGCCCAGAGTAACCACCTCAAGACCATTCACGCACACAGGAATCGATTATTGCGGACCTATTGAATATAGAGATAGACGCGGTCGAGGAAGCAGGCTGCAAAAAGGATACATCTCAATTTTCATTTGCTTAGCAGTGAAAGCAATCCATATCGAGTTTGTCAGCGATCTTTCAACTGCAACCTTTTTGGCAGCATTGAGAAGGTTTACCGCACGGCGAGGACTCTGCAGTCATATATATAGCGACTGCGGAACCAACTTTATTGGAGCAGATGCTGAATTAAGGCGAATTACTAAACATAACAGTCGATATGCAGCAGAAACTTTAGCGAACGAGAACATTGTGTGGCATTTTAACCCTCCAGCGTCCCCTCATTTCGGCGGTCTTTGGGAGGCAGGTGTGAAGTCAATTAAACAACACCTGCGTAGAATCCTTGGAAATGCAGCTCTCACATATGAAGAAATGTCAACGTTACTAACACGAATCGAAGCTTGCCTTAACTCACGACCTCTGTGCCCTCTATCTGATGATCCAATGGACACTGAAGTTCTCACTCCCGCACATTTTCTCATCGGTGGACCACTGCTCGCACCACCAGAACAAAATTTGCTAGACCTCAAACTGAATTATTTAGATCGTCGGCAACTAGTACAACGATTAGCACAAAATTATTGGGCCAAATGGCAAACTGAATACCTGAATCGATTACAGGCACGACCGAAATGGCTAAGTGAAAAGACTAACCCGCGCGTTGGAGATATTTGCCTCCTAAAGGACGAAAAGGTTGTGCCATATAAGTGGCCGCTCGCTCGAATTGTAGACCTATAGCAAAAATTGCTTTATTACCCATATCAGAATAAACAATTTGAATATCATGAACTTGAATTCAAATAATAAGCAAATAACATAAAAAATAATAACATAAACTTTGAATTCCTAACGATAGATGGTTTGATTAAATTAAGCAATATAATAGCATAATCTTTAATAATGTAAAAAATAATATTACAGAATAATCTTTAATAATAATGGACTAAACGTAACCAAGCAACAGAAGTATGCACTGCTATATCAACCCACACCCTCTGTCCTTTAAACATCAAATTTTTTACTCTACTTCGTGTTCGAGGTGGCGAGTCGGGGCGCCACATAAAAAAAACCCTTTGCTGCTGGAGGCTAAGTACCTGTACGGAGGAAATGCCACAGGGAACATTAACCTCTCCTTCCTCTGAAGTTAATGCGTGCAGAAGATTGGACAACATCAGGAAGCCAATAATTGGTAACTTAATACCAATGTGAAACTTACTCACCATCTATTTACAGGAAATAATTCTGTTCCTGTCGGACCAGCGGGGGCAGTATGTTCGATACCAATCTGACAAAAGGAAAATAAGCACCTAAATGGATAGTGTGAACACATAACAAAACCTTACCTGGGTCTTGTCTAGGCTGGAACTTACGGAGCGCATAGTCAGCTGAGATGCAATATATTAATAATGTGTTCAAATTAAAATTTCTCACATCCAAACAAGTAGTCTAACAAGTAATGTTCAAAATAGATACTTGATTTTACCGGTATTTTTCATGGAAAAACTTTCCAAGTCCATTGTCATGAACAGTTGATTTCGAGTTACATTTTGAATCGGTCGTACAGTTTTGGTCATAGAGTTGAATTAATTTTTGAACTTGAATAGTTTTGAATTTGAATCTTGAAGGTTTTGAATTGTGAAGTTTGAATCTAATAAAGTATTTTGAATTGATTTAGAAACGTGGGTTTTGAATTGAATTATTATCGAACACAGGATTTCATCGAAAGTTTCAGCGGTTAAACGTTGTTTGAGGCTGCCATCCGAAAAATGTTCAAAACTCGGAAAATTTAAAAATTGATTCCTTATTTTTATTGAAAATGCTTTGCATATCAGAACGTAATTTGAAGCATCTGTTGGTGCAATACTAACGGAAATGGCACATTGCCGGTTAGCCAGTCAGCAGCAAAGCAAAATACATACCAAATCTGCTTCACGTTAAGTTGAACCCAACCAGTAAATTTCGTTTCGATTGAATCACTGCGCTGGAAGGTATACGGGTGAACAGAATTTTAGGGTAACCACCCTCAAAACTTTTCAAATTTTTAAAATGTTAATATTTGTTGCTAACTTTCATTGCAGGATCATTCTCAATTGGAAATCTAATGAAATAATCGCTCAGTAAAGAAATTCCACAAAGTTACATAAATGGTCATAGCTGGCAGCCCTTTCATGATTTTTGTACGAAATTCCTACGACAATTACTTCATATTAAGGTTCATTTACTGCATTAACTTCGTTTTGATTTCTACACTAAACCGGAAGTTATAGGGAAAAAAGATTTATTTTGCTGAGCGAATTCGCAAGATTTATGAGACAAGAATCACCACAGCTGCCAGTTCTATACTAATTTTTCAACCAAATTTTCACCAAATATTACAGAGAGTAACATCCAAATATTGTGTAGATTTTGTTGAACTCTGATGGCTGAATCGGAAGTTATAGACCAAAAAGATGTTTTTTTTCTGAGTAGTTTTTCAAGATGGTACCCCTGCCACAGGGTTGCCCGCATTTCAAAATCACTTCTATCAGACTTGGTCCTAGCTAATACCAACATATCCTGTAAATTTCATTACGATCGATTTATTCGGTCGTCAGTTCTCGTGAACAGAACTTTCGAGTGCTGAAAATAGAGGTAATTTGGTGATGGGTTGCCGTTCTTATGCAAATCGGAATTTTGAAAATTTTGTGCTGAGGTGAAGGACAAAGGATAACATTTATCAAAGATTTGAAATTTTGGTCAAAAATCAAAAATTTTTCAGGAAGGTCAATGATTTGAAGGATTTTTTTTTCAGCAGCCTGCCACAGCTACATGGTTACTCGCTTTACGTGCCATATTTCAGTCAACATCAATTCGCTCTGTAATTTTCACGATGATCCTTTGTTTTTCTTACAAGTAATGACAAATCAAAATTTGAAAAAAATTCCTTGTCTACTTTTAGGCACCCTGCACCCACACAAGGCTCAAAATTTCCAATTCTTTATCATAGACAAGCTTAGAACATAAAAAATTTTCATTCCCAAGACCTTTCTTTAACAAAAATTTACAGTGCTTGGAAATACAGGAGTTCCTCAAAATTCACTAAAACGCTCGCCGCCGCCAAAAGGTTTAGGAAATCATGGACCTACCTACTATATACATCTACGTTCTCAAAAATTTTCAGCTCAATCGGATCGGCCACTCCAGAGACTATCTCCATTAATCATTTTGCTGATATATATATATATATATATATATATATATATATATATATATATATATATATATATATATATATATATAGATATATATATATATATATATATATATATATATATATATATATATATATATATATATATAAATATATATATATATATATATATATATATATATATATATATATATATATATATATATATATATATATATATATATATATATATATATATATATATATATATATATATATATATAAAGAAATATGAATTTTCGGCGAAATGAGTTTAATACTATTGTTCTTCGAACATTAGTAAAAATAGATTATAAACGTAAAGATGGACTTTTCAAACATTTTAATGAATCACTTTATGAAAAATATTCATGGCTAACCGGTAGCTGCAATTTAAATAAAATGTTTTGCTTCCCTTGCCTTTTGTTTTCTAGGTCAAATAGTGTTTGGAGCCTTACAGGTTTTTCAGACATAAAAACTCTAGCGCACCTGAACCGCTAGAAACACTAATGTTCGAAGAACAGTAGAAGAATCGTGCAGGTTTTGAGTGCATATTCCACCACATGAGCTGCTTATTACGGCCAAACTGTTTCAAATGCCACGTTTTACTTTGGTCTCAAGAATGCATTATAACTCATATGGTAGAAGGTTTCAGATATTACCATTGGCATGGGTTTCAAAGTTTATGAAAGAAAAACACTTGTTAATTATATTCGTTATCAGTTGCTTATTTCACCAAACTTTGAAAGCAGCATCTCATATAACACCAATGAAGAAAATGCTCAGTGCCTGCAGCACTGTAACTGAAGTTGGCGTTTGGGGCTGCGATCCGAAAAATTTGCAGAACTTTGGGAATTGAAACATTGGTTATTTATTTTCATTGTAAATGTTTCCGGTATGAATACTAACTGTAAGCATTTATTGAGACAAAAGTAGCACAACCGACTCGTGCTGGCAACCTTCTGCCAGTATCAAAGCCAAGAATATATCACATCTGCTTCACGTTGTTATATTACATTCGAAGTTATAGGTGTATAAAGACATTTAGGGTTACCTACAGGAAGTTTTTTCAAATAATCGAAAGCTTAATATTTGCTGTTTATTGTCACTACAATATCATTACCATTTGAAAATTCTACGATAAAACCGCTTAATAAAGATATTGCAATTAAACACAAAACCAACAATAGCTGGCAACCCTATCGTGGCTTTTCAACCAAATTTGGCCTGAATAATGCTTATAATAGGTTCCGTTAATTGTATGAAATTCGTATTGATTTCATGACTGCACTGGCAGCTATAGGGCAAAAAGTTTTATTTTCCTGAGCGAATTCTCAAAACCATAGACACCAAAATTACCATGGCTGGCAGCACCAATCAAATTTTTTAACCAAATTTCTACCAAACAGAGTTTAGAGTAAGGTGCAGCTACTGCGTCAATTTCATGAAAATCTGGTTACTATTCACATTTCATAGGGCAAAAAGCAGTTTTTTTTTCTTTGTAATTTTTCAAGATGGCACCACTGGCACAGATGTCCCCCAATTCAAAATCGCTTCTATCAGACCTGGTTCTACTTAAGTTCAATGCATTCTGTAAATTTCAATGGTATCTGATTATTGGTTCGTGAATTCCCGTGAACATAAATTTTTGATGCTAAAAATATGGGTTAACTGGGAGAGGGTTACCGTTCTTGTCCGACATGAGATTTCCAAAGTTTACCTTTGAACGTGTAGATAAAGCATAAGATTTGTATACAGACTGGTTTTATTGTAAGAAACGGACATTTTTAGGATATTCGATGATTTGAATGTTTTCACTACCAAATTTTTATTTTTTAAAATTTAAGACACCAAAATTATCATAGCTGGCAGCTCCAACCGAACTTTTCGACCAAATTTCTACCAAACGTGGTTTAAAGTAAGGTCCACCTACTGTGTGAATTTCGTCAAAATCGAACGATTCAATCAGAATTTATAGGGCTAAAAACAGTTATCTTTTTTAGTGATTTTTCAAGATGGCACCACTGGCACAGAATCGCTTGCATTTCAAAATTACTTCTATCAGACCTGGTCCTAGTTAAGACCAATACATTCTGCAAATTTCAATTAATTCTGCTCATTGGATCGTGAGTTTCCGTGAACAGAAGTTTTTGATGCTAAAAATATAGGTAAATTGGGCAAGGGTTACCAGGCGTGCCCGTTATACCATATCAAATTTTATTTTTTGCCTATGTTAACAAAGCACGAAATTTACATATGAGTGGCTTTTTTTTGAAGAAACGGCATTTTTTCAAGAGAAACGATAATTTGAAAGTTTTCTTTTTCAGTACTTGCCCTAGCTTCAGGGTTGCCAGCACGCTCATCAAAAGCTACACAAATTTACAACTAAATAATACCAATATGTTCTGAAAATTTGGTAATGATTGAAAAGCTCTGTCAAAAGTTATCGCAATTTAAAAATTTTCAATTTTTCCCGATCTCTTTTTAGGCACCCAGCGCACACATGGGGTTAAAAAATTCCAAAAAATTATCCGATTCACATGTAAAACACGTTCGAAATTTATTTTGTAAACTTTATTTTTGCAAAACTTATTTGTGTACGGAATAATAGGTATAAAAAAAATATCACTAAAATGGCTGCCGGCGCCAAAGGGTTAAAGATTTTTAACTTTTTCTGAGACCTGGCACTATTCTGCATATACACCAATGTGTCCTGAAAATTTCAGCTCAATCGGATGGCGCGTTCCTGAGATTTTTTCACTGAAATTTTTTGATGATATATATATATATATATATATATATATATAGAAATATGAATTTTTGGCCAAAGTGATTTTAATACTAATGTTCTTCTTCGAACATTAGTAAAAATTATGAAAAGAAAGAAAAGAAAAGAATGTGGTAACGTCAGTTGGTTGTTAGAGGAAGGATTTTTGAAAATATAAAAATTAATGTTGCTAGATAATATTAAATATATATACAATAAATGATGTTAAATTAGGATGAAATAAATATCCATTAGATATTTCAAAATAAAAAGTTAATGCGTTTAATTTTGGACGATTAACTTAAATATGATAGATACTTTCAGCACTATGTTAAAGGATCCAAAAAACTGGGACAATGATTCGCTTTCTCAGGCAGAAAGTCTGTGTCGAAAAATGGAAGATATGGAGTTCTGTTTCTTTCTTCATACTTTCTCGGAAATTTTCGCAAAAACTGATATTCTTTTTGCATTGTTACAAAGCAAACAAAGCGATGTAAAAGCAGCGAAGATAGAAATTAATTTGTTTGAGTCTTGGATAAGTCTTCACTTTACGAATGAATTCGATTCAATTTTTGATAAAGTTCAAGAGTTTGCTCAGTTGCCACGAAAACGGCGAAGGTTTGACTAAGATATCGATTCGAAGACTTATTATCGACGTCTTTTCATCGAAATTAAAGACAATATTGTCAGCCAAAAAAATGTCAGAAATGTCAAAATATATATATATGTAGGGAGATAATCTCTAGAGTAGCCGATCCGATTGAGATGAATCATTCGGAGAGCATAGATGTGTATAACAGTAATACAGTAACCTCCATGATTTGTAATCCAGTAATCTTCATGATTTGTTAAAATAATGATATATAACCCTTTGGTGGCGGCGGGCATATACGGGAATTTTCAGTTACTCTTATATTTCTATGCAGAGTAAATTTTTGTTACAAATAGATATTGCAAATGAAAACTTTTTATGCAAACAATTGCAAACAATTGGAAATTTTTTGCCTTGTGTGGGCGCTGAGTGCCTAAAAGTAGCAAGATTTTTTTCAAATTTCGATTTGTCATAACTTTTGACAAAAACCGTCGATAATCGAGAGATTCACAGAGCGTATTGATGTTTGCTAAAACTTTGCACATATGGAATTTCAAGACTGGGCGGGTAATTCTGTAGCTCCTGAAAAAAAAATTTTCCGAACCATCAACCCTCCTAAAAACTTTTTGATATTTGAAAAGAAGTTTAAATTATTTATAAATTTTGACCTTTGTCCACCACGTCAATTTAATATATTCAAAACTCTACGTTGCACAAAAATGGCAGCCCATCAGCTCTCCCCTCAGCATTCAAAACTTCTGATCAAGAGAACTGACGACTGGTTAATGGAATCAATTTAAAATTTACAGTAAATATTGGTATTAGCCAGGACCAGGTCTGATAGAAGTGACTTTTAACTACAGGCAAGACTGTGGCAGTGGTGCCATCTGGAAAAAATGCAGAGAAAAAAAAGACTTTTGGCTTAACGTTTGCAAATAAACCAACAGATTTCAACGAAATTCATACAGTAGCTGTACCTTACTCTAAGGCAAAGAAATTACTCGAAAGAAATTTGATTGAAAAATGAGCACAGGGTTATTGTTGTCTCCTTATTATTGTAAATTTTATCAGGAAAATAAAGCTTTCTTCCCTATAACTTCCGATGCAATAACAATATTAAAACGCAATTCCCGTTATAAGTAGATGTTGTCTGATTCTGTAGGAATTTCGTTGAAAAATCATAAAAGGACTGCCAGCGGTGGTGAATTTCGTAAGTTATTTACATTTTTTTATCGAGGGATGATGTCAATGATCTTGCAATGACAATTAACAGCAAATATTTAGGTTTTGAAAATTTGAAAAGTTTTGAGGGTGGTCGCCTTAAAATTCTATTCAGCCTTTTAACTTCCAGTGCAATCATGCATTCGAAACAAAATTCACAGGGTGAATTACACTCAACGTGAAGCATATTTGGTAATTTTTTTGACTAAAGCATGATTGCCAGCACCAGACAATTTCGCAAATATTGCACCAACAGATACTTGTATTCTGTATTGTTGCGGAACAGCTGTGAACAGCCGCCATGACAACAGAAATTTTTGGCCTGACCTGCTACCCTCGCGTGACGTTAAGGTGCCAGCTAGACACCAGTGTCGTGGGTTATTGAGGGGCAGGCCAAGCCCTAGCTGCGTCACGCATATAACATACTAAAGAAAAAAAATCACAACAGAAGGGAAAACCCACATATGGCTCCAGTGAACCTAATTTATCTGGGTTTAGTAGACCATTCTGCTTCTCTGCCGACTTAATGACTGAACCATGTAATAAATAAAAAAACGCCAAATTTATCCGCCAGATTTAACTAAAATTTAATATTAAATTAAATAACTAAACTAAACTAATAAATATTTTCAAACAATGAAATCATAATCTTAATAATTCATGGCAGAAAATAAACGCAATATTAAAATCAATCAAAAATAAAAATTTAAATTAAAATTCAGCCAAAAATGAAAATACAAATGAATCACTTGCCAGTGAGATCCGGACTACGGTACCGTACTCCTGGGGGGTCACTGTAATTTTTTTCCACAGAAGAGGGATCATAAATAAAAAAAAACTCTAGCGCACCTGAACCGCTAGAAACACTAATGTTCGAAGAACAGTAGAAGAATCGTGCAGGTTTTGAGTGCATATTCCACCACTTGTGCTGCTTATTACGACCAAACTGTTTGAAATGCCACGTTTTACTTTGTTCTCCAGAATGCATTATAGCTCATATGGTGGAAGGTTTCAGATATTACCACTGGCATGAATTTCAACGTTTATGAGAGCAAAACACGGGTTAATTATATTCGTTATCAGTTGCTTATTTCACAAAATTTTGAAAGCAGCATCTCATATAACATCAATGAAGAAAATGCTCAGTGCCTGCAGCACTGTAACTGAAGTTGGTGTTTGGGGCTGCGATCCGAAAAATTTGCAGAACTTTGCGAATTGTAACATTGATTATTTATTTTAATTGTAAATGTTTCCGGTATGAATACTAACTGTAAGCGTTTATTGATACAAAAGTAGCACAACCGACTCGTGCTGGCAACCTTCTGCCAGTATCAAAGCCAAGAATATATCACATCTGCTTCACGTTGTTATATTACATTCGAAGTTAAAGGAGTATAAAGAAATTTAGAGTTACCTGCAGCGAGTTTTTTCAAATAATCGAAAGCTTAATATTTGCTGTTTATTGTCACTACAATATCATTACCATTTGAAAATTCTACGATAAAATAATAAAGATATTGCAATTAAACACAAAACCAACAATAGCTGGCAACCCTACCGTGGCTTTTGAATAATGTTTATGACAGGTTTCATTAATTGTATGAAATTCGTATTGATTTCATGACTGCACTGGAAGTTATAGTGCAAAAAGTTTTATTTTCCTGAGCGAATTTTCAAAACCAAAGACACAAAAATTACCACAGCTGGTAGCACCAATCAAACTTTTCAACCAAATTTCCACCAAACAGAGATTAGAGTTAGGTTTAGCTACTGTGCCAATTTCATGAAAATCTAGTAATTTATTCACATTTCATAGGGCAAAAAGCAGTTTTTTTTCTTTGTAATTTTTCAAGATGGCACCACTGGCACAGACTTGCCCACAATTCAAAATCGCTTCTATCAAATCTGGTCTTACTTAAGTCCAATGCATTCTGTAAATTTTAGCTGTATCTAATTATTGGTTCGTGAGTTTCCGTGAACAGAAGTTTTTGATGCTAAAAATATAGGTTAACTGGGAGAGGGTTACCGTTCTTGTCCGACATAAAATTTCCAAAGTTTTATTTTGAACGTGTAGATAAAACATAAGATTTATATACAGATTGGTTTTATTGTCAGAAACGGACATTTTTTTGAATATTCGATGGTTTGAATGTTTTCACTTCCAAATTTTTTTTTCAAAATGAAGACACCAAAATTATCATAGCTGGCAACTCCAACCGAATTTTTCAACAAAATTTCTACCAAACGTGGCTTAAAGTAAGGTCCAGCAATTGTGTGAGTTTCGTCAAAATCGAACGATTCAATCAGAATTTATAGGGCTAAAAACAGTTATCTTTTTTAGTGGTTTTTCAAGATGGCACCACTGGCACAGAATCGCCCGCATTTCAAAATCACTTCTATCAGACCTGGTCCTATTTAAGACCAATACATTCTGCAAATTTCAATCAATTCTGCTTATCGGATCGTGAGTTTCCGTGAACAGAAGTTTTTGATGCTTAAAATATAGGTAAATTGGGCAAGGGTTACCAGGCGTGCCCGTTATACCATATCTTTTTTTTTTTTGGTTATGTAAACAAAGCACAAGATTTACATATGAGTTGCTTTTTTTTTAAGAAACGGCATTTTTTCAAGAGAGACGATGATTTGGAGGTTTTCACTTTCAGTGCCTGCCCTAGCTACAGAGTTGCCAGCACGCTCATTAAAAGCTACATAAATCTACAACTAAATAATAACAATACGTCCTGAAAATTTCGTAATGATTGAATAGCTCTGTCAAAAGTTATCGCAATTTAAAAATTTTCAAATTTTCCCGTCTTCTTTTTAGGCACCCAGCGCACACATAGGGTTAAAAAATTCCAAAGCATTATCCGATTCATATGTAAAACACGTTCGAAATTTATTTCGTTAACTTTATTTTTGCGAAAATTATTTGTGCACGAAATAATAGGTATATTAAAAATATCACTTAAATGGCCGCCGGCGCCAAAAGGTTGACAATCACTGACATTTAAAGAGACCTGGACCTATTCTGCATATACACCAATGTATCCTGAAAGTTTCAGCTCAATCGGATGGCGCGTTCCCGAGATTATCTCACTGAAATTTTTTGATGATATATATATATATATATATATATATATATATATATATATATAGAAATATGAATTTTTGGCCGAATCGATTTTAATACTAATGTTCTTCGAACATTAGTAAAAACTCTAGCGCACCTGAACCGCTAGAAACACTAATGTTCGAAGAACAGTAGAAGAATCGTGCAGGTTTTGAGTGCATATTCCACCACATGTGCTGCTTATTACGGCCAAACTGTTTCAAATGCCACGTTTTATTTTGATCTCAAGAATGCATTATAACTCATACGGTAGAAGGTTTCAGATATTGCCGCTGGCATGAATTTCAACGTTTGTGAGAGCAAAACACGGGCTAATTATGTTCGTTATCAGTTGCTTATTTCACATAATTTTGAAAGCAGCATCTCATATAAGATCAATGAAGAAAACGCTCAGTGCTTGCAGCACTGTAACTGAAGTTGGTGTTTGGGGCTGCGATCCGAAAAATTTGCAGAACTTTGGGAATTGAAACATTGGTTGTTTATCTTCATTGTAAATGTTTCCGATATGAATACTAACTTTAAGCATTTAATGATACAAAAGTCGCACAACCGACTCGTGCTGGCACCCTTCTGCCAGTATCAAAGCCAAGAATATATCACATCTACTTCACGTTGTTATATTTTATTCGAAGTTATAGGAGTATAAAGAATTTTAGGGTTACCTGCAGCGAGTTTTTTCAAATAATCGAAAACTTAATATTTGCTGTTTATTGTCACTACAATATCATTAGCATTTGAAAATTCTACGATAAAACCGCTTAATAAAGATATTGCAATTAAACACAAAACCAACAATAGCTGGCAACCCTATCGTGACTTTTCAATCAAATTTGGCTTGAATAATGTTTATGACAAGTTTCATTAATTGTATGAAATTCGTATTGATTTCATGACTGCACTGGAAGTTATAGTGCAAAAAGTTTTACTTTCCTGAGCGAATTTTCAAAACGAAAGACACAAAAATTACCATAGCTGGTAGCACCAATCAAGTTTTCAGCCAAACTTCCACCAAACAAAGATTAGAGTAAGGTTCAGCTACTGTGTCAATTTCATGAAAATCTGGTAACTTATTCACATTTCATAGGGCAAAAAGCAGTTTTTTCTTTGTAATTTTTCAAGATGGCACCACTGGCACAAAGTTGCCCACAATTCTTAATCAATTTTGTCAGACCTGGTCCTACTTAAGTCCAATGCATTCTGTAAATGTCAGCTGAACCTGATTATTGGTTCGTGAGTTCCCGTGAACAGAAGTTTTTGATGCTAAATATATAGGTTAACTGGGAGAGGGTTACCGTTCTTGTCCGACATGAAATTTCCGAAGATTTACTTTGAACGTGTAGGTAAAACATAAGATTTGTATACAGATTAGTTTTATTGAAAGAAACGGACCTTTTTTTGAATATTCGATGGTTTGAATGTTTTCACTTCCAATTTTTTTTTTTTCAAATTTATCATAGATGGCAGCTCCAACCGAATTTTGCAACCAAATTTCGACCAAACGTATTTTGAAGTAATGTCCAAATTGTGAGTGAATTTCGTCGAAATCGCACGGTTCAATCAGAATTTATAGGGCTAAAAGCATTTATCTTTTTAAGTGATTTTTCAAGATGGCACCACTGGCACAGAATCGCCCGCATTTCAAAATCACTTCTTTCGAATCTGGTCCTATTAAAGACCAATACATTGTGTGAATTTCAAATAATTCTGCTCATCGGATCGTGAGTTTCCGTGAACAGAAGTTCTTGATGCTAAAAATATATGTAAATTGGGCAAGAGTTACCAGGCGCGCCCATTATACCATATCTTTTTTTTGGTTATGTAAACAAAGCACAAGATTTACATATGAATGGTTTTTTTTTTTGAAGAAACGGCAGTTTTTCAAGAGAGACGAGAATTTGGAGGTTTTCATTTTCAGTGCCTGCCCTAGCTACAGAGTTGTCAGCACGTTCATTTAAAGCTACACAAATCTACAACTAAATAATATCAATATGTCCTAAAAATTTCGTAATGATCGAATAGCTCTGTCAAAAGTTATGGCAATTTAAAAATTTTCAAGTTTTCCCGTTCTATTTTAAGGCACTCAGCGCACACATGGGGTTAAAAAATTCCAAAGCATTACCCAATTCACATGTAAAACACGTTCAAAATTTATTTCGTCAACTTTATTTTTGCGAAAATTATTTGTGTACGATATAATAGGTATATTAAAAATATCACTTAAATGGCCGCCGGCGCCAAAAGGTTAACAATAACTGACATTTAGTGAGACTTGGACCTATTCTGCAAAGTTTCAGCTCAATCAAATGGCGCGTTCCCGAGATTATCTCACTGAAATTTTTTGATGATATATAGATATATATATATATATATATATATATATATATATATATATATATATATATATATATATATATATATATATATATATATATATTTATATATATATATATATATATATATATATATATATATATATATATATATATATATATATATATATGTATTTATATATATATATATATAGATATATATATGTATATATATATATATATATATATATATATATATATATATATATATATATATATATATATATATATATATATATATATATACATGGAAATATGAATTTTTTGCCGAATCGATTTTAATAGTAAAAAAACTCTAGCGCACCTGAACCGCTAGCAACACTAATGTTCGAAGAACAGTAGAAGAATCGTGCAGGTTTTGAGTGCATATTCCACCACATGCGCTGCTTATTACGGCCAAATTGTTTGAAATGCCACGTTTTACTTTTGCCTCAAGAATGCATTATAACTCATATGGTAGAAGATTTCAGAGATTACCACTGGCATGAATTTCAACGTTTATGAGAGCAAAACACGGGTTAAATATATTCGTTATCAGTTGCTTATTTCACAAAATTTTGAAAGCAGCATCTCATATAACATTAATCAAGAAAATGCTCAGTGCCTGCAGCACTGTAACTGAAGTTGGAGTTTGGGGCTGCGATCCGAAAAATTTGCAGAACTTTGGGAATTGAAACATCGGTTATTTATTTTCATTGTAAATGTTTCCGGTATGAATACTAACTGTAAGCATTTATTGATACAAAAGTAGCACAACCGACTCGTGCTGGCAACATTCTGCCAGTATCAAAGCCAAGAATATATCACATCTGCTTCACGTTGTTATTGAACATTTGAAGTTATAGGAGTATAAAGAAATTTAGGGTTACCTGCAGCGAGTTTTTTCAAATAATCGAAAGCTAAATATTTGCTGTTAATTGTCACTACAATATCATTACCAATTGAAAATTCTACGATAAAACCGCTTAATAAAGATATTGCAAGCAAACACAAAACTAACAATAGCTGGCAACCCTATCGTGACTTTTCAACCAAATTTGGCTTGAATAATGTTTATAATAGGTTCCAGTAATTGTATGAAATTCGTTATGATTTCATGACTGCACTGGAAGTTATAGGGCAAAAAGTTTTATTTTCCTGAGCGAATTTTCACAAAAAGACACAAAAATTACCATAGCTGGCAGCACCAATCGAATTTTTCAATCAAATTTCTATCAAACAGAGTTTAGAGTAAGGTTCAGCTACTGTGTCAATTTCATGAAAATCTGGTAACTTATTCACATTTCATAGGGCAAAAAGCAGTTTTTTCCTTTGTAATTTTTCAAGATGGCACCATTGGAACAGAGTTGCCTACAATTCAAAATCGCTTCTATCAGACCTGGCCCTACTTAAGTTCAATGCATTCTGTAAATTTCAGTTCTATCTGATTATTGATTCGTGAGTTCCCGTGAACAGAAGTTTTTGAAGCTAAAAATATAGGTTAACTGAGAAAGGGTTACCGTTCTTGTCCGACATGAAATTTCCAAATTTTTTTTTTGAACGTGTAGATAAAGCATAAGATTTGTATACAGATTGGTTTTATTGTAAGAAACGGACAGTTTTTGGAAATTCGATGGTTTAATGCTTTCAATTCCAAATTTTTATTTTTTCAAATTTAAGACACCAAAATGATCATAGCTGGCAACTCCAACCGTATTTTTCGACCGAATTTCTACCAAACGTGGTTTAAAGTAAGTTTCAACTACTGTGTGAATTTCGTCAAAATCGAACGATTCAATCAGAATTTATAGGGCTAAAAGCAGTTATCTTTTTTAGTGATTTTTCAAGATGGCACCACTGGCACAGAATCACCCGTATTTCAAAATCGCTTCTATCAGACTTGGTCCTATATAGGACCAATACATTCTGCAAATTTTAATAAATTCTGCTTATTGGATCGTGAGTTTCCGTGAACAGAAGTTTTTGATGCTAAAAATATAGGTAAATTGGGCAAGGGTTACCAGGCGTGCCCGTAATACCATATCAAATTTTTTTTTGTTTATGTAAACAAAGCACAAGATTTACATATGAGTGGCTTTTTTTTGAAGAAACGGCAGTTTTTCAAGAGAAACGATGATTTGGAGGTTTTCACTTTCAGTGCCTGCCCTAGCTATAGGGTTGCCAGCACGCTCATCAAAACCTACACAAATCTACAACTAAATAATATCAATACGTTCTAAAAATTGCGTAATGATTGAATGGCTGTGTCAAAAGTAATCGCAATTTAAAAATTTTCAAGTTTTCCCGTTCTGTTTTTAGGCACCCAGCGCACACATGGGGTTAAAAAAATTCCAAAACATTATCCGATTCACATGTTAAACACGTTCGAAATTTATTTCGTTAACTTTATTTTTGCAAAACTTTTTTGTGTACGGAATAATAGATATATTAAAAATATCACTAAAATGGCCGCCGGCGCCAAAGGGTTAGAGATTATTAACTTTTGTGAAACCTGGCACTATTCTGCATACACACCAATGTGTCCTGAAAATTTCAGCTCAATCGAATGGCGCGTTCCTGAGATTTTTTCACTGAAATTTTTTGTAGATATATATATATATATATATATATATACATATATATATATATATATATATATATATATATATATATATATATATATATATATATATATATATATATATATATATATATATATATATATATATATATATGTATATATATATATAGAAATATGAATTTTTGGCCAAAGTGATTTTAATACTAATGTTCTTCTTCGAACATTAGTAAAAAAAAGTCTAGCGCATCAGAAACAGTAGAAAACTAATTTTCGAAGAAATATTCTTTGAGTGAAAAAAAATTTGGAAAGACGTAAGACACTATTTTGAAGAATCATATCAAGCATTCCTTATCCAAAACAACAAAACTCAACTATAACACAAATGATGAAAATGTTCAGTTCTGGCAACACATTCCTAACGAAGCAGCAATAAGTTTACCATAACAAGCTCATACTTAAATCAACTTCACCTTTGAATTTCGTTCTCATCGAAGGATTTCATCGATAGCTTGCGCGGTTAAACATTGTTTGAGGCTGCCATCCGAAATATGTTCAAAACTAGGAAAAATTAGAAATTGGTTTCTTAATTTTATTGCAAATGCTTTGCATATGAATACGTAATTTGAAGCATCTGTTGGTGCAATATTTACGAAAATGGCCAATGCTGGTTACCCTCTGTTAGCAGCAAAGCAAAATATATACCAAATCTGCTTCACGTTAAGTTAAACCCAACCAGTATATTTCGTTTCGATTGAATCACTGCGCTGAAAGGTATACGCGTGAAAAGAATTTTAGGGTAACCACCCTCAAAACTTTTCAAATTTTTAAAGCGTTAATATTTCTGTTAATTTTCATTGCAGGATCATTGCCATTTGCAAATCTAATGGCATCATTGTTCAGTAAAGAAATTCCACAAAATTACAAAAATGATCATAGCTGACAGCCCTTTCATGATTTTTCTACGAAATTCCTACGACATTTGGTTCACATGAAGGTCCATTTATTGCGTGAACTTCATTTGATTTCAACACTGGATCAGAAGTTGAAGGGAAAAATGCTTTATTTTGCCGAGGAAATTTGCAAGATTTAGGAGACAAGAATCATCATCATTTCTCTATTCTAATTTTTCAGTTAAATTTTCACCAAACATTATCATAAGTTAGGTCCAAAAGCTGTGTGAACTTCGTTAAAATCTGATGGCTGAATCGGAAGTTATAGGCCAGTTTTCTAGGAGGAATGTCAGTGGTGAGCGTTCCTGTCATGCTGGTAGTAATCCAAACCCGCCCATCCCCAACATAAACGTTCATGAAACGGTCAGGCTGTTTTATGATTTGATTTACCAACTCGACATATTCTGGGTTCTGGAACGCTGACTCGGGAATTATTGCAGCCACGCGATGATGCTCCGGCAAACATCCAGTAATAGCCATCACCTTGTCGCTGCATCCGTGTGCCTTTGACACGGTACGATGTTCTGTGTCTCTTTGTGATGCTCAATGACAAAATAAAAGCCCTGCAGTTTCAAACTCCAACGGGCAAGTCTTCCAGAGAGGCCCTGTTGGCTCATGAGCCATTTAAGGCTAGCATGATCAGTAATGATGGTAGAAGGTAGCTCTTCGATATATGCCCAAAATTTTTTGATGCTTTGCACCGCATCCAAGCATTCTTGCTCTGTGATGCCGTAGTTGCGCTGCGCTGCATTTAATTTCGCGGACATATAAGCGATGGGATGTTTTCCACCATCATCATCCTTCTGAAACAAGGCGCTCCTGATACCCGTAGTGAGGGCGTCGTTCTGGATGTTAAAGTGTTTGGTGAAGTCAGGATTCACCAGCACTGGAGCAGAAACTAACAGTTTTTTAACTCTATCGAAAGCCACTCCCGCACCTTGAGTCCTTTGGAAAGCCTTTTTGCTTTTCAACAAGTCTGTCAATGGTGCTGTCATGGAAGCAAAATTAGAGACAAAAATACGATACCAACCTGCCATGCCCATGAACCTTTTCACGTCTTTCGCACTTTTCGGTACTGGGTAAGAGACGATGCCAGAGACTTTCTCGCGATCTATCTTCAGGATACCGTCACTGACCACATAGCCAAGGTATCTGATTTCCTTTTGAACGAACTTACTCTTTTCGACATTGATGGTGAGTTTAGCTGCATATAACAGCTGTGCAACTGTAGAAAGAAGTTCCAAGTGCTCATCAAATATTTAACTTGTAATAAGTAAGTCGTCAAGGTAGACAAACTTCCTGCCATGCAGTTCATGAGGTATAACGCGATGCATCAGTCTGCACATAGTTTGCGGTGCGTTACACAGATCACAAGGCATGACCGTGAAATGGTACAGAGGCCTGTGGGGCACAGTAAATACCGTTTTCTCCCTAGATTCCGCGTCCAAAGGAATTTGTCAAAAGGCATCCTTTCAGTCCAGACTTGTTATAAATTTAGTGGACTGCAGTTACAAAAGCAACCCCTCAATCAAGGGCAACGGATACGTATCTTATTGACGACGCTACAGCTCTGGGGCAACATTAGTAGCTTCATCGGGATGCCGTTGTTGAATGACAGATGGACCGCTCTGAATTGCCGTATTCGTGACGATCCGCCTGGTGTTTCCCGAGCTGTTGCATCGTCTACATTGAGGTTTTAGCACATCCAACGCCCCACAACCATAACAAAAAATCCTTGTCGGAGGCACGGGACAATCTTGGTTAGAATGCCCCAGGTGTTGGCAGTTCCAGCAGACCAATAGATCTGTGGATGGCTGTGCCGGACGAGAATTCAACGATGGCACTGGTTGGGACCCACGTGTCGTTAGAGGAGTGCGAACTGATGGGGTGACTGCTTCCACGTAACTATCTGTATCATAATCTTGAGACTCATATAATTCATTTACCACGCGTTGCGCTAGTGTGCTATCGGCTCGTTGACCCGACGAATACCATACGGCTTCGGTAGCCACACAGCGTCACAAAAATTCACGGGCATTACGGAATTCAAGTCCAGCCAAGTGTTTTCATAAGCGGCGGTTCATATTGCGTAGCAATATGCATTGCAAGTCAACGTCCAACAACGGGTTGTTGAGCTGCAGTGCCATTGCCTCGATTGCATTGAAGTACACCTGGATGGACTCGCCCAGTTTTTGAATGCGAGCGTCGATTTCGCGCTTAAGATCGAGTCACTTCGACGGTCCTCAAAACGCTTTCTCAGCTCTCGCTCAAGATCAGCCCAAGTCACCAAACTATGGAGCTCGATAGAACTCTAGTATTACTCTTCCGCTGGACCTCGCAGCAATAAATGTAGGTCGTGAGCGAGTACGGCCAATGGAACCCCATAGCTTGCCGCTATGGTCTTGATTCTTAACAAGAACCGAGTTACGCTGAGACCCGTCGAAGTGCCATCGAAGCGAATCGTCCACTTTGACGGTGGCATAGCAGCAGCGGCTCTACTAGAATTAAGACTGGTAGCTTTATCATACCTGTCCCATTCAACAGGGATTGCTGAAATTCCTGGACCCATCTCGCCTCCATCCAAATGACCCGTCGGATGAAAGTAATCAGGTGCTGATGATGGTCCACAAATGGCGCTTGGAATAATTTGCTGCGGCACCGTGAAGTTGTGCGGGGGATGCTGTTCTGCAGGCGGAGTGATGGACAATCTTTCCAAAGCTCAGCTCAACCGTTCAAAGCCCGAGTCATTTGTGGTTCGTCTACGCTCACGTGTCGCGCGAAGCATTCTTTATAAGTTGTATCATAACCAGCGAGCGAACAAAAGTAAGGATAAATGTATTTAAATTTCAAACGAAATTTTACTTAACTCACTAAGACTCCAAAACCAGTAAAATATAAATGTCTTCAAACCGAGACTAAACCGTAACTGAATAAAACTTAAATTCAATCAATTTTAGTGAAAAAAATTATCCATCAAGTGAAATCATTAAACCCAATGGAACAATCGTGCCGTAATTATAATAACCACAAAAGAAATACTAGCAAATAATATTACTTGAAAAAAATGTATGCATATATAGGATTAGCCAAGCTGAGCGACCCGCAGATGAGGATATGAGAGACGTCATAGCCCTCATCAGGTCCAAAATCACAGTATCATCTTCCTGGCTAAACACTTGACAAACATAACAGCTGTATAGGCACCACTATTGTGGCAGTGACCATTCACAAAGAAAGAAACAAGAAAAAAAATTTAAAAATTACGCGAAAAGGAAAAAAAATTTTAATAAATATAATCCAATATCAATGATCTGATATAATGCCAACTACGGCCAAAGAAACAAAAAAAAACTCTAGCGCACCTGAACCACTAGAAACACTAATGTTCTTAGAACAGTAGAAGAACCGTGCAGATTTCGAGTGCATATTCTACCACACGAGCTGCTTATTACAGCCAAACTGTTTCAAACGCCACGTTTTACTTTGGTCTCAAGAATGCATTATAACTCATATGGTGGAAAGGTTTCAGATATTACCATTGGCACAAAGCTGTGAAAGCAGCATCTCATATAACATCAATGACGAAAATGTTCAGTGCCTGCAGCACTGTAACTGAAGGCGGTGTTTGGGGCTGCGATCCGAAAAATTTGCAGAACTTTGGGAATTGAAATATTGGTTATTTATTTTCATTGTAAATTTTTCTGGTATGAATACTAACTGCAAGCACTTATTGATACAAAAATGTCACAACCGACTCGTGCTGGCAAACTTTTGCCAGCATCAAAGCCAAAAATATATAATATCTGCTTCACGTTGAAATTAACCCACCCTGCAAATTTTGTCTGGATCCGATGACTGGGTTCGACGTTATAGGAATATAAAGAAATTAAGGGTTACCAGCCGCGACATATTTCAAATAATCGAAAACTTAATATTTTCTGTTTATTGTCACTACAATATCATAACCATTTGAAAATTTTACAATAAAATCGTTTAATAAAGATATTGCAAATAAACACAAACCCAAATATAGCTGGCAACCCTATCATGGTTTTTGAACCAGATTGGGCCTAAATAATGCCTTTGATGGGTTCCATCAGTTTTTTAAAATTCTTATTGATTTCATGACTGCATTGGAAGTTATAGGGCAAAAAGTTTTATTCTGAGCGAATTCTCAAAACCAAAGTCACAAAATTTACCACAGCTGGCAGCACCAATCGAATTTTTCAATCAAATTTCTATCAAACACGGCTTAGATTTAAGTTAAATTGCAATGTCAATTTCATGAAAATCTGCTGACTGAATCAGAATTCATAGAGTAAAAAGCAATTTTTTTTCTATGTAATTTTTCAAGATGGCACCACTGGCACAGAGTTGCCCACAATTCAAAATCACTTCTATCAGACCTGGCCCTACTTAATTCCAATGTATTCTGTGAATTTCAACTGTATCTAATTATCGGTTCGTGAGTTCCCGTGAACAGAAGTTTTTGATGCTAAAAATATAGGTAAATTGGGAGAGGGTTACCGTTCTTGTTCGACATGAAATTTCCAAAATTTTACTATTTTACTATATAAAGCATTAGAATTGTAAACCAGGTGATTTGCATTGTAAGAAATGGGCATTTTTTAGGAGATTCGATTATTTGAATGTTTTCAATTTCAGTGCCTTCCGTAGCTACAGCGTTCCCAACACGTTCATCAAAAACTACACAAGTGTGCGACTTAACAACAGTAATATGTTCCGTTAGTTTCATAATGATGTAATAATCTTGTTAAAAGTTATCGCAATTTAACAATTTTGAAATTTTTCCAATCTCATTTTAGGCGCCTAGCGCACACAAAGGGCTAACAATTTCAAAAACATTTTCATATTCACATTTCAAATACGTTCAGAATTCATTCTGGATACTTTTATTTTGCTAAAGTTAGTTTTTGACAGAATAATAGGTATATAAAAGATATCACATATATGGCTGCCGGCGCCAAAGGGTTGAACATTTTTACTAATTTTCAAAGAAAATTAGTATTAAACTCGTTTCGGCGAAAATGCATATTTCTTTTTATATATATATATATATATATATATATATATATATATATATATATATATATATAAATATATACATATATATATATATATATATATATATATATATATATATATATATATATATATATATATATACATATATATATATATATATATATATATATATATATATATATATATATATATATATATATATATATATATATATATATATATATATATATAGATATATATAGATATATATATGTATGTATATATATATATATATATATATATATATATATATATATATATATATATCAGCAAAATGATTAGGAGATATATTCTTTGGAGTGGCTGAAATTTTCGAATGACGTAGATGTATATAGTAGGTAGGTCAATGATTTGCAAGATTTCAGATATCCTAAACATTTTGGCGGCGGCGAGCGTTTTCGTGAATTTTGAGGTACTCCTTTATTTCCAAGCAGTGTAAATTTTTGTAAAAATAAATGTTTGGGAATGAAAGCTTTTTATGTTTTAAGCTTGTTTATGTAAAAAATTTGGTAATATGGAGCCGCGTGTCGGTGCAGCGTGCCTTAAAGTAGGCAAAGATTTTTTTTCAAATTTGGATTTGTCATTACTTCTGACAAAAACATTGGATCATCGTGAAATTTGCAAAGCATATTGATGTTGAGTAAAATTTTATACAAATTGAATTTTAAGATAGTGCGGGTAATCCTGAAGCTTAGAAAAAATCCTTCAAATCATTGACCCTCCTGAAAATTTTTTGATTTTTGACACAAAATACAAATCATTGATAAACTTCAACCTTTGTACATCATGTCAAATTGAAATTTAGAAAATTCCGATTTGCACAAGAACGGCAACCCGTCACCAAATTACCTCTATTTTCAGCACTCGAAAGCTATGTTCACGAGAACTGACGACCGGATTATTCGATCATAAAGAACTTTAAAGGACATGTTGGTATTAACTAGGACAAGGTGTGATAGAAGTGATTTTAAAATGCGTGCAACCCTGTATATAAATATATATATATTTATATATATATATATATATATATATATATATATATATATATATATATATATATATATATATATATAATATATATATATATATATATATAAATATATATTTATATACATAAATATATATTTATATATATATATATATATATATATATATATATATATATATATATATATATATATAAATTCAAAAAATTTTAGTGAAGAAATCTCAGGAACGCGCTATCCGATTGAACTGAAATTTTGAGGATGGTGTAAATGCAGGATAGTGCCAGGTTTCACAATAAGCTATTCATCTTAAGTTCTTTGGCACCGGCGGTCATTTTAGTGATATTTTAATGCTACCTATCTAGCTGTCAAAAAATAACTTTTGCAAAAACAACGTTTATGTTATGAATTCTGAAAGTGATTTACATGTGAATATGATAATGGTTTTGAAATGTTTAACCCTACGGGTGTGCTAGGCGTCTAAAACGAGATTGGGAAAATTTGAAGTTTTTGAATTGCGATAACTTTTTACTCAATTATCCAATCATTATGAAATTTACAAAACATATTAATATTTTTAAGTTGCACACTTGCGTAGGTTTTGATAAACGTGCTAGCAGCCCTGTAGCTACAGCAGACACTGAAATTGAAATCATTTAAACCATCGAATTTCCGTAAAAATTTCCGTTTCTTACAATTAAAACCAATTCGTATACGAATCTTATGCTTTGTCTTTACATTCAAAGTAAAACTTTGTAAATTTCATGTTGGACAAGAACGGTAACTCTTTCCCAATTTACCTATATTCTACGCATCAAAAACTTCTGTTCACGGGAACTCACGAACTAATTATCAGATATAAATGTTATTTACAGAGTACATTGAACTTAAGTAGGACCAGGTCTGATAGAAGCGATTTTGAATGATGGTCAACTCTGTGCCAGTGGTGCCATCTCGAAAAATTACAAAGAAAAACTGCTTTTTCCCTATGAATTCTGATTCAGCAACCACAGAAGCTGAACTTTACTCTAAGCCGCGTTCTATAGAAATTTGGTTGAAAAATTCGATTGGTGCTGCCAGCTATGGTAATTTTTGTGTGTTTGGTTTTGAAAATTCGATTAGGAAATTAAAGCTTTTTGCCCTTTAACTTCCAGTGCAGTCATGAAATCAATACGAATTTTAAACATTTAACGAAACCTATTATATGCATTATTCAGGCCGAATCTGGTTGAAAAGCCACGATAGGGTTGCCAGCTATTGTTGGTTTTATGTTTAATTGCAATATCTTTATTAAGCGTTTGCATCGTAAAATTTTCAAATGGTAATGATTTTGTTGTAGCAATATACAGCAAATATTAAGTTTTCGATAATTTGTAAAATTTTCCGGCTGGTTACCCTAAATTTCTTTATACTCCTACCACTTCGATTGCAGTCATCGGACCGAGACGAAATTCGCAGGATAGGCTAATTTGAACGTGAAGCAGATGTGATACATTTTTGGCTTTTAAACTGGCAACAGGTTGCTAGCACGAGTCAGCAGTGTTATTTTTGGTATCAATTAATGCTAACAGTTAGTTTTCATACACGAAACATATACAGTGAAAATAAACAACCAATGTTTCAATTCCCTAAGTTTTGCAGATTTTTCATATCGTAGCCACAAACTCCAACTTCACTTACAGTGCTGCAAATACTGAGCAGTTTTTTCATTGATGCTATATAAGATGCGGCTTTCAAAGTTTTATGAAATAAGCAACTGATAACTTATATAAATAACAAGTGTTTTGCTCTCATAAATTTTGAAATTGATGCCAGTGGTAATATCTGAAACCTTTCCACCAAATGGGTTATATTGCATTCTTGAGACCAAAGTAAAACGTGGCGTTTGAAACAGTTTGGCTGCAATAAGCAGCTCGTGTGGTAGAATATACACTCAAAATCTGCCCGATTCTTCTACTGTTCTCCGAATATTAGTGTTTCTGGCGGTTCAGGTGCACTGGAGTTTTTTTTTCTTTAGTATGTTATATGCGTGACACAACTAGGGTTTGGCTTGCCCCTCAATAACCCACGACACAGGTGACTAGCCGGCGTCTTAACGTCATGCGAGGGTAGCAGGTCAGTCCAAAAATTTCTGTTGTGGCGGCGGCTGTTCGCAGCTGTTCCGCAACAAATGGCGCCGAAAATTTCGGTTTTAGTTTTACTTATATTTATTTTATAATATTGAGTTGTTTTAATTGCACTAGCAATTGGTTTTAGTTTTTCAGGAATTTTATTAGTTTAAACTTGTATTTAATAAATTTTTTATCGTTATTTTTGTAACTTATGTTTTTTTTTTGAATTTCATCTTTTGTTCTATCTTTTCTTGCTCCAAATTTATGATCTGATAGGCTTTGATGACATTTGTTCCCGGGAGCACTTCGTTGCCTTAGCCATCATTTTTACTAATGTTCGAATAAGACCATTAGTATGAAAATCAGTTTGGCCAAAAACTCATGTTTTTATACATATATATATATATATATATATATATATATATATATATATATATATATATATATATATATATATATATATATATATATATATATATATATATATAAATATATATATATATATGTATAAATATATATATATATATATATATATATATATATATATATATATATCATCAAAAAATTTCCGTGAAAAAATCTCAGGAACGCGCCATCCGGTTGAATTGAAATTTGCAGGGTACATTGACATATATGCAGAATAGTGCCAGGTCTCACAAAAGGTCAAAAAAACTCTAGCGCACCTGAACCGCTCGAAAACTAATTTTCGAAGAAATTGTCTTTGATTGACAAAAAAGTGTGGAAAGACGTAACACACTGTTTTGTAGAATCATATCAACCATTCCTTATCCAAAGCAACAAAACTCAACTATAACAAAAATGATGAAAATGTTCAGTGCTGGTAACACTTTCTGAACGAAGCAGCAATAAGTTTACCATAACAAGCTCTTACTTAAATCAACTTATCCTTTGAATTTCGTTCTCATCGCAGGATTTCATCGAAAGTTTCAGCGGTTAAACGTTGTTTGAGGCTGCCATCCGAAAAATGTTCAAAACTCGGAAAATTTTAAAACTGATTCCTTAGATTTATTGCAAATGCTTTGCATATGAGAACGTAATTTGAAGCATCTGCTGGTGCAATATTAACGGAAATGGCACATTGCTGGTTAGCCTGTGTCAGCAGCAAAGCAAAATACATACCAATCAAAATTTGAAAAAAATTCCTTGCCTATTTTTTGGCACCCTGCACCCACACACGGCTCAAAATTTCCAAATTTTTATCACAGACAAGCTAAGAACATAATAAGTATTCATTTCCAATACTTTTCTTTAACAAAAATTTACAGTGCTTGGAAATATAGGATTTCCTCAAGATTCACTAAAACGCTCGCCGCCGCCAAAAAGCTTAGGATATCTGAATTTGAGAAAGTCGTGGACCCACCTACTATATACATCTACGTTCTCCGAAAATTTCAGCTCAATCGGATCGGCCAATCCAGAGACTAAATTGCTGATATATCTATATATATATATATATATATATATATATATATATATATATATATATATATATATATATATATATATATATATATATATATATATATATATATATATATATATATATATATATATATATATATATATATATATATATACATATATATATATATATATATATATATATATATATATATATATATATATATATATATATATATATATATATATATATATATATATATATATATATATATATATATATATATAGATAGATATATATATATATATATATATATATATATATATATATATATATATATATATATATATATATGAATTTTCAGCGAAACGAGTTTAATACTATTGTTCTTCGAACATAAGTAAAAAGTCTAGATAAATTTTCGAAGAAATTGTCTTTGAGTGACAAAAAAATGTGGAAAGACGTATTACAATATTTTGTAGAATCACATCAACTACTCCTTATCCAAAACAACAAAACTCAACTATAACCCAAATGATGAAAATGTTCAGTGCTGGCAACACATTCCTAACGAAGCAGCAATAAGTTTACCATAACAAGCTCATACATAAATCAAATCCACCTTTGAATTTCGTTCTCATTGGAGGATTTCATCGAAAGCTTCAGCGGTTTAACGTTGTTTGAGGCTGCCATCCGAAAAATGTTCAAAACTCGAAAATTAAAAAAAATGGTTTCTTATTTTTTTTGTAAATGCTTTGAATATGACTACGTAATTTGAAGCATCTGTTGGTGCAATATTTACGAAAATAGCCAATGCTGGTAACCCTGTGTTAGTAGCAATGCAAAATAAATACCAGATCTGCTTCACGTTAAGTTAAACCCAACCAGTAAATTTCGTGTCGATTGAATCACTGCGCTGGAAGGTATACGGGTGAACAGAATTTTAGGGTAACCACCCTCAAAACTTTTCAAATGTTTAAATCGTTAATATTTGTTGCTAATTTTCATTGCAGGATCATTCTCAATTGGAAATCTAATGACATAATCGCTCAGTAAAGAAAATCCACAAGATTACAAAAAGGGTCATAGCTGGCAGCCCTTTCATGGTTTTTGTACGAAATTCATCATATGATTGAAATAGTGTATTACGTCTTCCCACATTTTTTTGTCACTCAAAGACAATTTCTTCGAAAAGTAGATTTCTATCGGTTCTGATGCGCAAGACTTTTTTAACCTTTTGTGAGACCTAGGATGGCGCGTTTCTGAGATTTTTTCACGGAAATTTTTTGATGACGTATATAAATAGATATAAATATATATATATATATATATATATATATATATATATATATATATATATTTATATATATTTATATATATATATATATATATATATATATATATATATATATATATATTTATTTTGAGCCTCTATTATATACCGAATGTAAACTAGAGGGCGAAAATATATATATATATATATATATATATATATATATATATATATATATATATATATATATATATATATATATATATATTTACATATATATATATATATATATATATATATATATATATATATTTATATATATATATATTTATATATATATATATATATATATATATATATATATATATATATATATATATATATATATATATTTATATATAAATATATATATATATATATATATATATATATATATATTTATATATATATATATATATTTATATATATATATATATATATATATATATATATATATATATATATATATATATATATATATATATATATATATATATATATATATATATATATGTATAAAAACATGAGTTTTTGGCCAAAGTGATTTTCATACTAATGGTCTTATTCGAACATTAGTAAAAATGATGGCTAAGGCAACGAAGTGCTCCCGGGAACAAATGTCATCAAAGCCTATCAGATCATAAATTTGGAGCAAGAAAAGATAGAACAAAAGATGAAATTCAAAAAAAAAACATAAGTTACAAAAATAACGATAAAAAATTTATTAAATACAAGTTTAAACTAATAAAATCCTGAAAAACTAAAACCAATTGCTAGCGCAATTAAAACAACTCAATATTATAAAATAAATATAAGTAAAACTAAAACCGAAATTTTCGGCGCCATTTGTTGCGGAACAGCTGCGAACAGCCGCCGCCACAACAGAAATTTTTGGACTGACCTGCTACCCTCGCATGACGTTAAGACGCCGGCTAGTCACCTGTGTCGTGGGTTATTGAGGGGCAAGCCAAACCCTAGTTATGTCACGCATATAACATACTAAAGAAAAAAAAAACTCCAGCGGACCTGAAACGCTAGAAACACTCATGTTCGAAGAACAGTAGAAGAATCGGGCAGATTTTGAGTGCATATTCTACCACACGAGCTGCTTATTGCAGCCAAACTGTTTCAAACGCCACGTTTTACTTTGGTCTCAAGAATGCATTATATACCATATGGTGGAAAGGTTTCAGATATTACCACTGGCATCAATTTCAAAATTTATGAGAGCAAAACACTTGTTATTTATATTAGTTATCAGTTGCTTATTTCATAAAACTTTGAAAGCCGCATCTTATATAGCATCAATGAAAAAACTGCTCAGTATTTGCAGCACTGTAAGTGAAGTTGGAGTTTGTGGCTGCGATATGAAAAATTTGCAGAACTTTGGGAATTGAAACATTGGTTGTTTATTTTCATTGTAGATGTTTCCGGTATGAAAACTAACTGCATTAATTGATACCGAAAATAGCACTGCTGACTCGTAATCAGCCGCAAAATTTTACAAATTATCGAAAACTTAATATTTGCTGTATATTGCTACAACAAAATCATTACCATTTGAAAATTTTACGATGCAAACGCTTAATAAAGATATTGCAATTAAACATAAAACCAACGATAGCTGGCAGCCCTATCGTGGCTTTTCAACCAGATTCGGCCTGAATAATGCCTATAATAGGTTTCGTTAAATGTTTAAAATTCGTATTGATTTCATGACTGCACTGGAAGTTAAAGGGCAAAAAGCTTTAATTTCCTAATCGAATTTTCAAAACCAAACACACAAAAATTACCATAGCTGGCAGCACCAATCGAATTTTTCAACCAAATTTCTATCGAACGCGGCTTAGAGTAAAGTTCAGCTTCTGTGGTTGCTGATTCAGAATTCATAATGAAAAAGCAGTTTTTTCTTTGTAATTTTTCGAGATGGCACCACTGGCACAGAGTTGACCATCATTCAAAATCGCTTCTATCAGACCTGGTCCTACTTAAGTTCAATGTACTCTGTAAATAACATTTATATCTGATAATTAGTTCGTGAGTTCCCGTGAACATAAGTTTTTGATGCGTAGAATATAGGTAAATATGGAAAGGGTTACCGTTCTTGTCCAACATGAAATTTCCAAAGTTTTACTTTGTATGTGTAGATAAAGCATAAGATTTGCATACGAATTGGTTTTAATTGTAAGAAACGGAAATTTTAACGGAAATTCGATGGTTTAAATGTTTTCAATTTCAGTGTCTGCTGTAGCTACAGGCTACAGCTGCTAGCACGTTTATCAAAACCTACGCAAGTGTGCAACTTGACAATATTAATATGTTTTGTAAATTTCATAATGATTGGATAATTGAGTAAAAAGTTATCGCAATTCAAAAATTTTCAAATTTTCCCAATCTCGTTTTAGACGCCTAGCGCACCCGTAGGGTTAAACATTTCAAAAACAATATCATATTCACATTTAAAACACTTTCAGAATTCATAACATAAACGTTGTTTTTGCAAAAGTTATTTTTTGACAGAAAGATAGGTAGCTTTAAAATATCCCTAAAATGACCGCCGGTGCCAAAGAACTTAAGCTGAATAGCTTATTGTGCAACCTGGCACTATTTTGCATTTACACCAATGTATATTCAAAATTTCAGTTCAATCGGATAGCGCGTTTCTGAGATTTCTTCACTGAAATTTTTTGATGATATATATGTATATATATATATATATATATATATATATATATATATATATATATATATATATATATATATATAAATATGTATGTATATAAATATATATATATACATATATATATATATATATATATATATATATATATATATATATATATATATATATATATATATATATGTATATATGTATATATATATATATATATATATATATATATATATATATATATATATATATATATATATATATATATATATATATAAATATATATGTATATATATATATTTTTTTTTTTTTTTTTTTTTTTTTTTTACCTCCTTCCTTCCACTCTCTCCATCACTCAATCAAAATGCACGGTCCATGTGCATCAATTCTCCTCAATATGTGTTAACTTCGTACTTCCCAGACAATAAAATATTGGTATAAGGGAAAGCACTTCATTATAAACGATCGTCTTCAGATGATATCGCCTGTTTCTTGTCGTCAAGACATATGCCCAGAGAAAAGTTTAGAAAAAACTCTGGTTGGCGTCTTCATTATCTTTGTAAAAGGAATGATCGTAGATTTTCCTTAAATTTAACCAAATTCGCTGATTTTCTTATATCCTCAGGTAAGGTATTGTAATAAGCCAAAGACTGTTGCACTGGATCCATTTTCAAACGATCTGTCCTAGCTTTTTTGATCGCAAGGTTATTCGCCGATCTTGTGGCTGTCTGGGTTATTTCTCCAACATTTCTTATAACATATGGCCATTTGAGCTTTTTGTTAAGTATCTTAAATATTAGCTTTCCTTGTTCAAGACACATTATTTGTTGTATGCTTAGTAGTCCTGTTTCACGATACACATGTAAGCTTGGAGTCAAAGTTGGCATTTTGTATATAGTCTTGATAGCCTTAGTGATTAGTCTTCCGATCAAATCGATGTTTTGCTTCGATGTTTGCTTCCACAAAACTGCTCCATAAGAGATGTTCGACAAAATAAAAGCATTGAAAATGTCAAGTTTGATGTTGAGAGATAAAAAATCATATTTTTTTAGGATTCCTATCATAGGCGCTACTTTAAGTCTGATGTTATTGATATGTTGTAGCCAAGACATTTTCTCATCTAAAGTTAGTCCTAAGTATCTTATTGACTTGGCCTTTTCCAATTGTATTCCATTGATTTGTAATGACGGATTAATTTGCTGCTTGTTTTTTTGTTGGAATACTAAATATTTAGTCTTTTGGATGTTTATTATTAATTTACTTTGTTCGAGCCAATTCCAATATTTTCCTAGGTCATCATTTATATTTTGCTGGAGAGTTAATTCGTTTTTACCGGAATACAGCAGTAGTGTCTCATCAGCAAATAAAACTATTTTCCCCAACAGATGAATGTCCTGTACGCTGTTAATGTACAGTAAAAACAGTAATGGCCCAAGGATTGATCCTTGAGGAACGCCGATGTTTATAGTGCATTCCTGACTTTTGTACATATTGTTAGTTGTAATAATACGCCTGTTGAAGAGATAATTCTTTATCAACAGCTTGAAGTTGTGATGGATTCCGTATATTTCGAGCCTCTGAAGCAGGATGTCGTGGTTAATGGTGTCAAAGGCCTTTTTCAGATCCACGAAGATTGCCGCTACATAGTTGCCCTTATCCAATTCACTGTTGATGAAATGTACTGCATCTAATGTTGCTGCTAGTGTACTACTGTTTTCTTGAAAGCCATATTGAATTGGCGTCAAAATGGAGTTAGTCTTAATAAATTGAAGCAATTGTTTTTGAATTGCTCTTTCAAATATTTTACTTAGGACACTTGTCACAGCTATTGGGCGATAATTTGATGGATCTGCTGGATCACCACCTTTGAAGATTGGAGTGATTTTCGCTAGTTTAAGACAATCAGGGAATGTACCAGCTGCTAGGTGCTTATTTATTATTGTAGTTAGAAGCTCCAAAATATGATTTTTTAGAAATTTAATATCCTCCGATGTTATACTATCCAGACCAGGAGAAACCTTTGATTTAATGCTGTCGATTATTTCAGATATTTCAACAGGATCCGTGGGACGCAAGTGAATTGAAGTGCACATATTAGGCTCAATATGAATACTCGATCGTGATGAAAGTTGTAGCTGCTCGGTGACAAGTGTTCCAATGGTAGCGAAGAAGTTGTTTAACTGCTGTGCTACTTCTTCGGGGTCTGTAATGGATGTTCCATTTATCAACAGCTCTTCTATGCACGTTGAAGATTTGTTTTGTTGTTTAGACAAGAGCTCATTTACTAGTTGCCAATATCTGGAGGTATTTCCGGCTGAAGCTTCAAACTTATTTCTGTAAAAACGTTTTTTGGCCTCCATGATAGCTCGATTCGAATCCTTCTTCATAGATAAATAGATCTGCTTCTTAGACGTGGAGTTTGGATCTGCTTTGTATTTTTTGTAAGCAGTTCGTTTTCGATTTGCAGCATCAATTACATTCCTAGTGATCCAAGATTGTACTCGTACACGAACTTGTTTTGTTGTTGTTGCTTTAACCTTAGCTTCAGTTATCTTCTTAATCAGCTCATCAAAGTCCGAAGTTGGAGACCCTTGGAGGCTATCTATGAAGTTCCTTAAGAAATCTTTATTATTGGTTCTGCTCATCGATATTTTTTTAGGCCGTATTTTAGCTTTCACGAGATTTTTGATGGATAAGTTAATTACTTTATGGTCTAAGCCGGGCCAGTCGTCATCATTGTAAGACATACGTTCACTCATGTTTGGATGTTTTATGATCACATGATCGAGTAGTGTTTCGGACGTCATAGTGATGCGTGTTGGCTTTGTCATGTTAAATACGACTGCATTATTTGTCGCAATTACATCGAGATATTCGCTGCATATGGTAGAAGATGTTAGAATATCAATATTTGTGTCTGCTACAGTGATTAATTTCTCGATAGTCGAATAGAATTCGTCGATATGATTGAGAAAGAGATGGTCTTCTTCATTTGGTGCTTTATAAAAGGTGCCGATGTTAATTTTTCCTGAACTAAGTGCAAGCTCAACTACTATAGTGTTAAATTTATCAGACATGGTGACAAGCTTTGAGCGAATGTTTGACTTCACAAGTATTGCTGTGCCTCCTCCACGGCCCGATTGTCTTGTGCAGAAATAGCCTGTATATCCTCTCGGCGTATAGAGTTCCTGTTCGTTACTATATATCCATATTTCATTCAGAACTACAACATCGATGTTTTTGTTGGAACATAAATAAATATTGATATCGTCAATTTTATTACGAATGCTTCTAACGTTTGCGTAAAAAATGTTTAAAAGACAATTTTTTTCGTTTGCTGTTGATCTAATATCCATAGTTGATTCGCTTTTGGTTAATTTCAATCATTCTCTTAAATTCCGGGCACTCATAACTGTCTGCGCGATGTTGTGTATGCAGATGATTTTTGATTATGCAATTATTGCATTTTAAAGAAGATACTGTACATGCGTGAGTAAGATGATTACCAGCACATTTAGCACACACTTCCTTTGCCTGGCATGTTTGGGATTTATGGCCGAATCCTTGACATTTAAAACATCGCATTACGTTGTGGTCTTCAACAACGTAATGGGAGCCGAAATTGATATTGATGTATTGGTTCACCATTCTTTCAAATAGCTTCCCACCAACCTCCACAAAAGCTATCCATTTATTTGTTTTTTTTGCCTGCCTCATATGTACCACCTCAAATTTATCATTAATGTCTATGTTATAGTTAAGACTGATTATTTCTTCTTTCAGCTCTTGCGTGCTGTATTTTTGTTGGAGTCCTCTTATCATCAGTCGAGGTAGTTTCTCCTTGGTACATTCGATTTTATATTGCGCTCCTAAGTTTTCTTCTAGGTTTTTTACTAGAACCTCAGTATTTTGCTGGTTATTGGATTTAATTAATATACCCCCACTTCTAAGTGGTTTTGTAAATTCAACTGGTGTTTTCAATTTTACTGGGTTGATTTTTTTTTTAATGTCACTCAACGTACTAGCAGCGTCTTGCTCATTTTTTGGCTTAATGATGATGCCTTTGTTAAATTTTTTCATTTTAATTGCACTAAATGGCTTTGCTCTGGTGACATCTGCATATGAGGGAATAGGTACAGGCTTGACACTTGTTTTCGTAATTTGCTCAAATTAACTAACGGAAATAAATCTGTATATATATATATATATATATATATATATATATAAATATATATATATATATATATATATATATATATATATATATATATATACAGAAATATAATATGAATTTTTGGCAAAAGTGATTTTAATTCTTTTGCTCTTCTTCGAACATAAGTAAAAGTCTAGCGCATCAGAATCGCTAGAAAACTAATTTTTGAAGAAGCTATCTTTGAGGGATTTAAAAATCTGTGTAGACTTTATGCACTTCTTTGTAGTATCATATCAACCATTTCTTACTCAAAGGAACAAATATCATTTTCTGACAGCATTTTCTATAACACAGTGCTGGCAACATTTGTCCAACACAGAAGCAATAAGTCAACCATAACATGCTCGTGCTTAATCAACCTATCCTTTCAATTTCATTTTCATCCGAGGATGTCATCGAAAGTTTCGGCGATTAAACTATGTTTGGGATTACCGTCCGAAAAATTTCCAAAACTCGGAACATTTAAATATCGGATGCTTATTTTATTGTTAATACTTTGCTTATGAATAGAATATGGAAGCATCTGTTGGTGCGATATTTACGAAATTGTCCGGTGCTGGCAATCACATGCTAGCACCAAAGCTGCTTCACGTTGTGTTAAACCCACCCTATGAATTTCGTTTCGATTGAATGGATGCGCTGTAAGTTGTAGGAGTGGATTTAAGTAAGGGTAACCATCGTTCAAACTTTTCAAATTTTTGAAATGTAAATATTTGTTGTTGGTTGTCATTGCAGGATCATTCCCATTTGGAAATATTATGACAACATCGCTCGATAAAGAAACTTAAATAAATTACGAAATTCGTCATAGCTGGCAACCCTTCCACGGCTTCGCAACGAAATTTCTTCAGAACTAGAAACGCAGAAAGATATGCTTATCACATGAATTTCGTATTGATTTCGTCACTGCATCGGAAGTTATAGGAAAAAAGTCTAGCGCATCAGAACCGCTAGATAACTAATTTTCGAAGAAATTGTCTTTGAGTGACAAAATAATGTAAGAAAACGTAATACACTTTTTTGGAGAATCACATCAACCATTCTCAATCCAAAGCAAAACTCAACTATAACACAAATGATGAAAATGTTCAGTGCTGGCAACACATTCCCAACGAAGCAGCAATATGTAAACCTTAACAAGCTCATACTTAAATCGACTTATCCTTTAAATTACGTTCTCATAGAAGGATTTCATCGACAGTTTTAGTGGTTAAACCTTGTTTGAGACTTCCATCCAAAAAATGTTCAAAACTCGGAAGATTTAAAAATTGGTCTCTTAGTTCTATTGCAAATGCTTTGCATATGAGTACGTAATTTGAAGCATCTGTTGGTGCAATATTTACGAAAATTGCCAATGCTGGTTACCCTCTGTTAGCAGCAAAGCAAAATATATACCAAATCTGCGTCACGTTGAGTTAAACCCAACCAGTATATTTCGTTTCGATTGAATCACTGCGCTGGAAGATATACGGGTGAAAAAAATTTGAGGGTAACCACCCTCAAAATTTTTCAAATTTTCAAAGCGTTAATATTTTTTGTTGATTTCCATTTCAAGATCATCCCCACTGGCAAATCCAATGACATAGTCGCTCAGTAAAGAAATTCCACAATATTACAAAAATGGTTATAGCTGGCAGCCCTTTCATGATTTTAGTACGAAATTCCAAAGACATATGGTTTACATTAAGGTCCATTTACTGCATGAACTTCGTTTTGATTTCTATACTGGACTGGAAGTTATAAGGAAAAAAGCTTTATTTTGCTGAGGAAATTTGCAAAATTTATGAGACCAAAATCACCATAGCTGGCAGTCAAATATTTTTGTTTTGTCAAAAATCAAATATTTTTGAGGAGGGTCTATGATTTGAAGTTTTTTTTAAAAGTGTGCCGTAGCTACAAGGTTACCTGCACTATCTTGAGAATCTATGTTTGTTGAATTTTAGCCAATGTCAATACGCTCTGCGAATTTCACGATGATCCAATGCTTTTGTCAGATGTAATGACAAATCAAAATTTGAAAAAAAATCCTTGCCTACTTTTAGGCGTTAAGCACCCCCTCACGGCTGAAAATTTTCAATTATTTATCATAGACAAGCGTAAAACATAAAAAGCTTTCATTCCCAATACAAATTTCCACTGCTTGGAAATATAGGAGTACCTCAAAGCTCACTAAAACGCTCGCCACCGCCAAAAAGTTTAGGATATCTGAATTTGAGAAAGTCATGGACTTACCTTCTTTATACATATATCTAGGATCTCCATAAATTTCAGCTCGATCGGATCAGCCACTCCAGCGATTATCTCCGTTAATCAGTTTGCCGGTATATATATATATATATATATATATACATATATATATATATATATATATATATATATATATATATATATATATATATATATATATTTATATATACATATATATATATATATATATATATATATATATATATATATATATATTTATATATATATATATATATATATATATATATATATATATATATATATATATATATTTATATATCTATATATATATATATATATATATATATATATATATATATATATACATATATATATATATATATATATATATATATATATATATATATATATATATATATATCTATATATCTATATATATATATATATACATATATACATAAATAACAAAAATTGCCGTAGCTGGCGTCTTTATAATAATTTTTCAACCAGATCTCTATGAAATCTATCTAAGATAAAGGTTCACCTACTGCGTGAATTTTGTTGAAATCTGGTGGCTTAATCGGAAGCTATAGGCCAAAAACCAGTTTTTTTTTTCTCAGCATTTTTTCCAAATGGCACTACTGCCACAGTGTTGCTCGTGTTTCGAAATCACTTCTATCAGACCTGGTCTTAATTAATAACAACATGTCCTGTAAATTTCATATTGATCGCTTTATCCGATCGTAAATTCTCGTGAACAGAAGTTTTGAGTGCTGAAAATAGAGGTAATTTGATCATGGGTTGCCGTTTTTCTTAACCGCGGGATTTTGAAAACTTTGATTTCGCTTGGAGGACAAAAGTAAAAATTTATCAATAATATGAATTCATTTTCAAATATCAAAAAATTTTCAGGAAAGTCGATGATTTGAAGGATTTTTTTTAGGAGCCTGCTGTAGCTACGAAATTGCCCATACAGCGACGAAAGTCCATGTGTGTTAAATTCTAATCTGCATCAATAGGCCCTGAAAATTTCACGATGATGCATTGTTTTTCTTTGAAGTAGCGACAAATCGAAATTTGGAAAAATTTTTTTGCCTACTTTTAGGCACGCAGCGCCTACACAAGGTTCAAAAGTGGCACTTCTTTATCAGAAGCAAACGTCAAAAATAACAAGTTTTCAGTCCTTTTACTTTTTTTTTGACAAAAATTTACACTGCTTGGATATATAGGAGTACCTGAAATTTCACTTAAATGCCCGCCGCCGCCGTTAAAATGTTCTAGCAAATCATAGACCTACCTGTTATAAACATCTATGTCCTCCGAAAATTTCAGCTCAATCGGATCGGCCACTCCAGAGTTTATCTCTCTTAACCATTTTGGTGATATATATATTTATATATATAAAACTATATACAAATATATATATATATATATATATATATATATATATATATATATATATATATATATATATATATATATATATATATATATATATATATATATATATATATATATATATATATATATATATATATATATATATATATATATATATATATATATATATATATATATATATATATATATATATATATATATATATATATATATATATATATATATATATATATATATATATATATATATATATATATATATATATATATATATATATATATATATATATATATATATATATATATATATATATATATATATATATATATATATATATATATATATATATATATATATATATATATATATATATATATATATATATATATATATATATATATATATATATATATATATATATATATATATATATATATATATATATATATATATATATATATATATATATATATATATATATATATATATATATATATATATATATATATATATATATATATATATATATATATGTATATATATATATATATATATTTATATATTTATATATATATATATATATATATATATATATATATATATATATATATATATATATATATATATATATATATATGTATGCAGAATTTTCAGCGAAGCGATTTCAATACTTTTGTTCTTTGAACATTAGTAAAAACACAACAGAAAGAAAAAACCTATAGGGAGGGAGGGAAAAAACCGCCACATGGCTCCATTGAACCTTATTCATCTGGATTTAGTAGACCATTTTGCTTCTCTGCCGACTGAACGACGGAACCATGTATTAAAAAAATAAAAAACGCCAAATTTATCCGCCAGATTTAACAAAAACAAAGATTAAATTAAATCAATAAACTTTGCTAATAATTATCATCAAGCAATGAAATCAAAATCTTAGTAATTCATGACAGAAAATAAATGCAATATTAACATCAATCAAAAATAAAAATACAAATTAAAAATTCAACCAAAAATGAAAATACAAATGAATCAATTACCAGTTAGATTCGGATTACGGTATCGTACTCCCGGGGGTCACTGTAACTTTTTTCCAAAGAAGAAGGATAATAAATAAAAACTCTAGCGCACCTGAACCGCTAGAAACACTAATGTTCGAAGAACAGTAGAAGAACCGTGCAGGTTTTGAGTGCATATTCCACCACATGCGCTGCTTATTACGGCCAAATTGTTTCAAATGCCCCGTTTTACTTTTGTCTCAAGAATGCATTATAACTCATATGGTAGAAGGTTTCAGATTTTACCAGTGGCATGAATTTCAAAGTTTATGAGAGCAAAACACGGGTTAATTATATTCGATATCAGTTGCTTATTTCACAAAATTTTGAAAGCAGCATCTCATATAATATCAATGAAGAAAATGCTCAGTACCTGCAGCTCTGTAACTGAAGTTGATGTTTGGGGCTGCGATCCGAAAAATCTGCAGAACTTTGGGAATTGAAACATTGGTTATTTATTTTCATTGTAAATGTTTCCGGTATGAATACTAACTGTAAGCATTTATTGATACAAAAGTAGCACAACCGACTCGTGCTGGCAACCTTTCGCCAGTATCAAAGCCAAGAATATATCACATCTGCTACACGTTGTTTAATTACATTTGAAGTTATAGGAGTATAAAGAAATTTAGAAATTTAGTTACCTGCAGCGAGTTTTTTCAAATAATCGAAAGTTTAATATTTGCTGTTTATTGTCACTACAATATCATAACCAATTGCAAATTCTACGATAAAACCGCTTAATAAAGATATTGCAAACAAACACAAAACCAACAATAGCTGGACACCCTATCATGGCTTTTCAACCAAATTTGGCTTGAATAATGTCTATAATAGGTTCCAGTAATTGTATGAAATTCGTATTGATTTCATGACTGCAATGGAAGTTATAGGGCAAAAAGTTTTATTTTCCTGAGCGAATTTTCAAAACCAAAGACACAAACATTACCATAGCTGGCAGCACTAATCAAATTTTTCAACCAAATTTGTCAAGCAGAGTTTAGAGTAGGGTCCAGCTACTGTGTCAATTTCATGAAAATCTGGTAACTTATTCACATTTCATAGGGCAAAAAGCATTTTTTTTTCTTTGTAATTTTTCAAGATGGCACCACTGGAACAGAGTTGCCAATTCAAAATCGCTTCTATCGGACCTGGTCCTACTTAAGTCCAATGCATTCTGTAAATTTCAATTCTATCTGATTATTGATTCGTGAGTTCCCGTGAACAGAAGTTTTTGAAGCTAAAAATATAGGTTAACTGAGAAAGGGTTACCGTTCTTGTCCGACATGAAATTTCCAAAGTTTTATTTTGAACGTGTAGATAAAACATAAGATTTATATACAGATTGGTTTTATTGTAGAAACGGACATTTTTTAAAATGTTCGATGGTTTGAATATTTTCACTTCGAAATTTTTATTTTTTCAAATTTAAGACACCAAAATTATCATAGCTGGCAGCTCCAGCTGAATTTTTCAAAAAAATTGCTACCAAACGTGGTTTAAAGTAAGGTGCAGCTACGGTGCGAATTTCATTAAAATCGAACGATTCAATCAGAACTTCTAGGGCTAAAAGCATTTATCTTTTTTAGTGATTTTTCAAGATGGCACCACTGGCACAGAATCACTTGCATTTCAAAATCACTTCTATCAGACCTGGTCCTATTTCAGATCAATACATTCTGCAAATTTCAATTAATTCTGCTTATTGGATCGTGAGTTTCCGTGAACAGAAGTTTTTGATGCTAAAAATATAGGTAACTTGGGCAAGGGTTACCAAGTTATACCATGGGGCATTTCACGTGAAGCGGACAACGGAATAAAATCGAGGTTCTGGATTTCGTTCATATTGTGCATAATGGTACTTCTAGAAGATGTGAATGTGGATGCACAAGTTTTTGTTTCTATGAGGTTTAGTTGCCGAGTTATGGGCTGCTGAATAATTGACGAAATTGATAAAAGGTTTTTTTGAAAGCGGATTCTGAGATCCAAAACAAAATCTAAAAAACATTAAACATAATGATTAGTATAGAAAATTAGCTGTTCTTTTTAATTTTGAAATTAGATTTAAAAAATATTTTGGTTTTCCTATGTGATCAAGTTTTTTTTTGTTTATGTAAACAAAGCACAAAATTTACATATGAGTTGCTTTTTTTTTAAGAAACGACATTTTTTCAAGAGAGACGATGATTTGGAGGTTTTCATTTTCAGTGCCTACCCTAGCTACAAGGTTGCCAGCACGCTCATTAAAACGTTCATTTATCTACAATTAAATAAAACAAACATGTCCTGAAAATTTCGTAATGATTGAATAGCTCTGTCAAAAGTTATCGCAATTTAAAAATTTTCAAATTTTCTCGTTCTCTTTTTAGGAACCCAACGCACACATGGGGTTAAAAAATTCCAAAACGTTATCCGATTCACATGTAAAACTTGTTCGAAATTTATGTCGTCAACTTTATTTTTGCAAAAATTATTTGTGTACGGAATAATAGGTATATTTAAAAAATCACTAAAATGGCCGCCGGTGCCAAAGGGTTAAAGATTATTAACTTTTTGTGAAACCTGGCACTATTCTGCATATACACCAATGTATCCTGAAAATTTCAGCTCAATTGGATGGCGCGTTCCTGAGATTTTTTCACTGAAATTTTTTGATGATATATATATATATATATATATATATATATATATATATATATATATATATATATATATATATATATATATATATATATATATATATATATAGAAATATGAATTTTTGGCCAAAGTGATTTTAATACTAATGTTCTTCTTTGAACATTAGTAAAAAACTCTAGCGCACCTGAACCGCTAGAAGCGCTAATGTTCGAAGAACAGTAGAAGAATCGTGCAGATTTTGCATGTATATTCTAGGGGAGACCGAGATAGGTTGTGGCAACTTTTACGTTAACAAACATAAGTCATCTAATATTACTCGTACGTCTATGAGCTCTTTTATAAAAGAAAGCTTATTTAATACACTACTTAAATTAAATATAAAAGGAAATATGAAAAAATTGACATTAAATGAAGAAGTCCTGAATGTCACAACTCTCCTAGTACCAAGGTCAGTTGTGACAGGGTTCGAGGTAAGCTATGACAGGGCTCGAGGTAACTTGTTTTTGATGGGTGAGTCAGTAAGAACAGCGGATTTGATCTTACTTCTGTTTGGTTGATTGCCTTTTTTTGGAAGTACTTTTGGCAGTGGCCTGAGCACTTCCAGTGAAAATAAATTAGATTTAATGTGGCTTAAAATGAGAGATTTAGTTGTGGACGCAATTGGTTCCAAGTTTGTTGGTGGTGGATTATAAGCTTGCGATGTGGGGGCAACAGGTTCTATTTCTGGAGGCTGCGCCCTACAGATGAGAGATCTGGAGACAACAGAGTCAGCGTTTACGTCCTATGGATGCTAAGATGTGGAAGCAACTGGTGCAAAGCTATCGTACAGAGGTCTGCGGTTCCTGAATGCAGAGGCAACAGGATCTATGTTTTCGGATTCGATAACAGCAGTATGTACGGACTGGAAGAACTGTTTTGTGCATCAACAATTATGTTTGGAATAACTGTTCTTGCTTGTTGATCTGCAGTCAATTCTCGGTCTGACATTGGATCGGTCCAAACTCGATCAGTAAATTGTTCAGGCCAAGTTCTTGTAGCTGCGAAACCAACGCTGATGTTCCTTGCCGTGATCGCTACGTCAAATGCAGTTTTTTCTATTGAAGGAATATCATGCATGAACATAACTTTTCCAGCATTTGAGCGCATCCAATTGTTACTTGCATTATTGATAGCCTTTTTCAGAGGACCTTAAATAGCACGATCCATTGGCTGTAGTTTGTGACTACAGTACAGGGGAAACGTGAGTAAGATTATGCCATTATCTCTTCAAAACTCGATATGTTTTAAAGCCACGTGTGATGAATAGTTTTCTAGTAATACCAAAGCTTTTTGTTCTTCTGACGGTCTGACATGGTTTTTGAAGTGTTCCAGAAACGTATAAAAATCATTCTCTTGCATCCACTCTGAGCCGTTAGCTGTTTATTTAGCTAAAGTTATCTAAATATTTTTTTCCGCTTGCTTAAATGCTTGCTTAAAACACACTTATAATTGGGGGAAAATATCACCACATTTGTTTGATTGAAGCTCGTTGCCCGAGCTATACTTGTTGCTTGAGCCAATCTTAGTGATAAATTTGGATGTCGTTCCATAAATAGCTTAAGCCATACCTCTGCAGCCATATTCTTCTCTTCCCAAGACGCCGGAAACTTTTTATTATGCTTATGTACTAATCTGTCTGTCAAGCTTCTCGTTTCTTTAGTAGTAAAGCCATAATTTGAAGCCACACAAGTCAACATATACTCGCATAGCATATTTTCTTCACTTTTGGTGAAGACTGTTGGCAAATCATACCCAATAGATGGTGGTTTTTTCGTTTCATTGGTCTCGTAAGCTTTTTACTAATGTTCGAAGAACATTAGTATTAAAATCGATTCGGCCAAAAATTCATATTTCTTTATATATATATATATATATCATCAAAAAATTTCCGTGAGATAATCTCGGGAACGCGCCATCCGATTGAGCTGAAACTTTCAGGATACATTGGTGTATATGCAGAATAGGTCCAGGTCTCTTTAAATGTCAGTTATTGTTAACCTTTTGGCGCCGGCGGCCATTTAAGTGATATTTTTAATATACCTATTATTTCGTGCACAAATAATATTCGCAAAAATAAAGTTAACGAAATAAATTTCGAACGTGTTTTACATATGAATCGGATAATGCTTTGGAATTTTTTAACCCTATGTGTGCGCTGGGTGCCTAAAAAGAGGACGGGAAAATTTAAAAATTTTTAAATTTCGATAACTTTTGACAGAGCTATTCAATCATTACGAAATTTTCAGGACATATTAATATTATTTAGTTGTAGATTTGTGTAGCTTTAAATTAGCGTGCTGGCAACCCTGTAGCTAGGGCAGGCAACGAAAGTGAAAACCTCCAAATCATCGTCTCTCTTCAAAAAATGCCGTTTCTTCAAAAAAAAGCCACTCATATATAAATCTTGTGCTTTGTTTACATAACCAAAAAAAAAAAAAAGATATGGTATAACGGGCACGCCTGGTAACCCTTGCCCAATTTACCTATATTTTTAGCATCAAAAACTTCTGTTCACGGAAACTCACGATCCGATGAGCAGAATGAATTGAAATTTGCAGAATGTATTGGTCTTAAATAGGACCAGGTCTGATAGAAGTGATTTTGAAATGCGGGCGATTCTGTGCCAGTGGTGCCATCTTGAAAAACCACTAAAAAAGATAACTGTTTTTAGCCCTATAAATTCTGATTGAATCGTTCGGTTTTGACGAAACTCACACAATTGCTGGACCTTACTTTAAGCCACGTTTGGTAGAAATTTGGTTGAAAAATTCGGTTGGAGCTGCCAGCTATGATAATTTTGGTGTCTTCATTTTGAAAAAAAAAATTTGGAAGTGAAAACATTCAAACCATCGAATATTCAAAAAAATGTCCGTTTCTTACAATAAAATCAATCTGTATATAAATCTTATGTTATATCTACACGTTCAAAATAAAACTTTGGAAATTTCATGTCGGACAAGAACGGTAACCCTCTCCCAGTTAACCTATATTTTTAGCATCAAAAACTTCTATTCACGGAAACTCACGAACCAATAATCAGATACAGCTAAAATTTGCAGAATGCATTGGACTTAAGTAAGACCAGATTTGATAGAAGCGATTTTGAATTGTGCGCAAGTCTGTGCCAGTGGTGCCATCTTGAAAAATTACAAAGAAAAAAACTGCTTCTTGCCCTATGAAATGTGAATAAGTTACCAGATTTTCATGAAATTGGCACAGTAGCTAAACCTAACTCTAATCTCTGTTTGATGGAAATTTGGTTGAAAAATTTGATTAGTGCTGCCAGCTATGGTAATTTTTGTGTCTTTGGTTTTGAAAATTCGCTCAGGAAAATGAAACTTTTTGCACTATAACTTCCAGTGCAGTCATGAAATCAATACGAATTTCATACAATTAATGAAACCTGTCATAAACATTATTCAGGCCAAATTTGGTTGAAAAGCCACAATAGGGTTGCCAGCTATTGTTGGTTTTGTGTTTAATTGCAATATCTTTATTAAGTGGTTTTATCGTAGAATTTTCAAATGGTAATGATATTGTAGTGACAATAAACAGCAAATATTAAGCTTTCGATCATTTGAAAAAACTCGCTGCAGGTAACCCTAAATTTCTTTATACTCCTATAACTTCGAATGTAATTAAACAACGTGAAGCAGATTTGATATATTTTTGGCTTTGATACTGGCGAAAGGTTGCCAGCACGAGTCGGTTGTGCTACTTTTGTATCAATAAATGCTTACAGTTAGTATACATACCGGAAACATTTACAATGAAAATAAATAACCGATGTTACAATTCGCAAAGTTCTGCAAATTTTTTGGATCGCAGCCCCAAACACCAACTTCAGTTACAGTGCTGCAGGCACTGAGCATTTTCTTCATTGATGTTATATGAGATACTGCTTTCAAAATTATGTGAAATAAGCAACTGATAACGAATATAATTAACCCGTGTTTTGCTCTCATAAACGTTGAAATTCATGCCAGTGGTAATATCTGAAACCTTCCACCATATGAGTTATAATGCATTCTTGAGACGAAAGTAACACGTGGCATTTGAAACAGTTTGGCCGTAATAAGCAGCACATGTGGTGGAATATGCACTCAAAATTTGCTCGATTCTTCTACTGTTCTTCGAACATTAGTGTTTCTAGCGGTTCAGGTGCGCTAGAGTTTTTATTTCTTCTTAATATATCTTTGGCGCGATATGTAGCTCAAACCGTAAGAGGAAGCATTATTTTTAAGATTGTTTCCACCTAGTGTAACCTCCTCATAAGCTAATTCATATATTTCGATACTAGACATAGCTCTATTAGTATTTCTTGTATATTTATTTGGCATTCTGAGACAATACATAAAAATTAAAATAGGTGGGTAAAGCATGCAAACCCCCACCACAAAGCATGTTGCCGAAAATAAATTTGTTTCAAATTAAGAGAGTTGTGATAAGCTGTCACAGCTCTCGTAGGAGCAAAAAAACATGCGTCGATCAGAATAATGGCTCATAACTTAACGAATATGAGGCAAACCAGAAAAGCTATATCAAGGTATGAAACTAGAATAAACACTGCATATCAGTAAAAATATCACAACAGCACTAGTTATACGTATATAAAATAATAGAACACTGAATTATGGATCATAAACTTACTTTTGACATTTTTTTTACAATGATCTCGTATTGACACAACCACTTGCAGTACCGGCCTGCAACACTACAACATGCAATCACTCGTCAAAAAAGCAATAAATGCGCAGTGCTGCTAGCTCTCTAGCTGTCATAGGCTCCGAGAAATCGAGTATGTCACAACTCTCCTCTGTCACAACCCTCCTCGGTCTCCCCTACCACACGGGCTTCTTATTACAGCCAAACTGTTTCCAACGCCACGTTTTACTTTGGTCTTATAACTCATATGGTGGAAAGGTTTCAGATATTTTATATAAAATTTATGAGAGCAAAACACTTGTTAATTATATTCGCTATCAGTTGTTTATTTCACAAAAATGTTCAAAGCAGCATCTCATACAACATCAATGAGGAAAATGCTCAGCGCCTGCAGCACTGTACCTGAAGTTGGTTTTTGGAGCTGCGATCCGAAAAATTTGCAGAACTTTGGGAATTGAAACATTGAATATTTATTTTCATTGGAAATGTTTCCGGTAGGAATACTTACTGTAAGCATTTATCAATATAAAATTAGCACAACCGACTTGTGCTGGCAGCCTTTTGCCAGTAAAAAAAAATTTTATCACATCTGCTTCACGTTGAAATTAACCTACCCTGCGAATTTGGTCTCGATCCGATCACTGCGTTCGAAGTTAAGTATAGTTAAGTATAAGCCGCAACATTTTGCAAATTATCGAAAACTTAATATTTGCTATCTACTGTCACTACTCATGCCTCCACGAGCTCACATCTGCCACAAGCCTTCACAAGCTCGTATACACCGAAAGCTCCCGTGTATTTGCCCCAGCCAGAAGCTCTCACTAGCATCCAAACTAGGAATCCACAAGAAGAAGAACTTTTTTCTGCAAACACGATGATTTTATTAGCACAGGATCTTATTCAAAGCTTATCTCGTTGCAAGAACAGGCATTAACAATTTAATACTCTCGTTGAACTAGCTTGTAAATTTTTATATGCACGTTAAGCTCAATATTATTATATGGAATGCGCAAAGTCTTAGAAATAAATGGTTGGAGACTTTTGATTTTGCTGCTAATCAAAAAGCAGATATTTTGGTTATTACTGAGACGTGGTTAGCAGCAAAAGACAAAATATCACATCCAAGTTATCACATCCACAGGAAAGATAGGAAAATAGGAGGTGGTGTTGCAATTGCAGTGCACAAATCTATCTCGCACAAGTTGCATCTAGCACCAAGTACTTCGATTATAGAAAATCTCTGCATAGAACTTAAGGATAGTACGAAAATCTTTGCTGTTTACTTTCCGGGAACTAAACTGAACGATGTTAAATTAAAAGCATTCGAAAAAGACATAAGACTCCTCACCAATCAAAACCAAAGGTACTTATTATGTGGCGATCTGAATGCTCGACATAGGCTCTGGAACTGCACTACATCTAATAAGTGTGGACGCATATTGTTTAATCTTGTACAGGATAAAAATCTCGTCATACATTCCCCTCCTGATCCCACATTTTACTCGCCTAGAGGAGCTGGGTCCATCCTTGACTTTGCTATAAGTGACGGTCGGCTACCTGTCTCTACTCCCTTTACGTTTCAAGCACTCTCTTCACCTCATTTACCCATCTATTTAACCATAGGTACAGACGCAAATTGCAAAGACACGCCTGTCCGCAGTAAATATTGTTTCAATGCCTGCAACTGGAATAAGTTCTGCAATTATCTCAACCCGAACATTTCGCTTGGTGAACTCAGTTTAAGTGACATAAGCAACAATGAGCATATTGACGACCTAATAATACGGTATACCAGTGCAATAAGCAATGGAATTGAGGTAAGCACACCAAAGAGAAGCATAAAATGTAGTACATTCGAGATCAATACGGAAACAAAACGTTTCATCCGTCAGCGGAACACGGTTCGACGCAGCTGGCAAAGAAGCAGAGACCATAATTTGAGGTGTATAGTTACTTCTCTTACACGCGAGATCCGGGACTGGATTTTCATCCTGAGGAACAGACGGTGGAACAATATGTTGAGCAACCTCGAACATGGGTCCCGTCAAGTTTGGAGACTCAATAAATTGTTTAGGAAGAACACTTGCAATCAAATTCTGGTTCTACGTGACGGGGAAAACAAACAAGCTTTTTCTGACGGTGAAAAGGCGGATTTGATAGCAAGTACTTTCGAACTATTCCACGGCGTTACAACTAATATGGGAAACCATATTGTTAAGACAATGGCCCAGCGATCTGTAAATATGCTTTCCGAAAACACCACATTTCCAGATGGAGCACTATGTAAGCCAGCAGAAATAAGAGCGATAATAAGGCTCCGGGCTCGGATGGCATACCAAACAAAGCCCTAAAAAAGTTGCCTAGGAAAGCAGTGGTCCAGCTAAATTTTATATTTAACGCCTGTCTGAAATTATCCTACTTCCCGACCGCATGGAAGCAAGCCACTGTCATCCCAATTCCAAAACCTGGAAAGAATCCTAGTTTAACTGAAAGCTACAGGCCTATAAATTTATTGTGCTCGCTGGGGAAAATGTTCGAAAAGGTGGTGCTGAGCCGTATCAACCAATTCACACATGCCAAAAACATTCTTCCTGAATTTCAATTTGGTTTTCGAGAGGGGTACTCAACAAATCACCAGCTATTCAGAGTAACAAGAGACATTGAAAAAGCAATTGCATTGAAAGAATCAGTTGGAATGATCACACTAGACGTTGATAACGTCTGGCACGTAGGGCTTCTCTACAAACTTATACAGCATTCATTTCCACTTTATTTGGTGAAGATAATACAGTCGTTCTTAAGCAATCGCAAATTTGTTGTCAAAATAAAAAGTAATCTTTCTTCGCAGCGACAAATTCCTGCTGGCCTTCCGCAGGGGTCCTGTCTCAGCCCTATCCTTTTAAACATTTACACAGCTGACATCCCCACGAGCCCCAACTGTAAACTTGCTATTTTCGCAGATGATACTTGTATTTACTCTGCTGCTAAAGATTCAGAGCTGGTGATTTCCCACTTAGAAGAACATTTCTCAAAGCTCTATCAATACTTTTTCAGGTGGAAAATCAAAATTAACACCGCCAAGACAAAAGCTATATTTTTTACTAAGAAACGGAAAAGGTCAAACATGCCCTCTAGGAATCTCAGCACTCTGGGTCAAAGTATAGAATGGTATGACGAGATCACGTACTTAGGAATTACCCTCGACAGAAAGCTTACTTATCATAAACACATCAATAGCGTTTGCGTAAAACTTTCAAAATGCTCACATGCACTCTATCCACTTCTTAACCGTAAGTCAAAGATGTCACTTAGTAACAAAATATTAATCTATAAGCAGATAATCCACCCAGTTATTCTGTATGGAGCCCCGATTTGGGGCACTTGTGCAGAGTGTTATAAAAGCAGACTACAGATCGCACAGAATAAATGCCTAAAAATGATTGGTAACAACCCAGCAAACCAAATGCATCGTAATTTATTCATAAAAGAGTCATATTTTACGAATGTTTTTGTCGTTAATGATCTCGCAAATGAATCGAAAACGATTCATTGGTCCTACTAAAATGGCCATCCAAGAAGAATTATTGTTAACGATTCGTAAATGAGTTAGAAAAACTCTAGCGCACCTGAACCGCTAGAAACACTAATGTTCGAAGAACAGTAGAAGAATCGTGCAGGTTTTGAGTGCATATTCCACCACATGAGCTGCTTATTACGGCCAAACTGTTTCAAATGCCACGTTTTACTTTGGTCTCAAGAATGCATTATAACTCATATGGTAGAAGGTTTCAGATATTACCATTGGCATGGGTTTCAAAGTCTATGAAAGAAAAACACGTTTGGGGCTGCGATCCGAAAAATTTGCAGAACTTTGGGAATTGAAACATTGGTTATTTATTTTCATTGTAAATGTTTCCGGTATGAATACTAACTGTAAGCATTTATTGAGACAAAAGTAGCACAACCGATTCGTGCTGGCAACCTTCTGCCAGTATCAAAGCCAAGAATATATCACATCTGCTTCACGTTGTTATATTACATTCGAAGTTATAGGTGTATAAAGACATTTAGGGTTACCTACAGGAAGTTTTTTCAAATAATCGAAAGCTTAATATTTGCTGTTTATTGTCACTACAATATCATTACCATTTGAAAATTCTACGATAAAACCGCTTAATAAAGATATTGCAATTAAACACAAAACCAACAATAGCTGGCAACCCTATCGTGGCTTTTCAACCAAATTTGGCCTGAATAATGCTTATAATAGGTTCCGTTAATTGTATGAAATTCGTATTGATTTCATGACTGCACTGGCAGCTATAGGGCAAAAAGTTTTATTTTCCTGAGCGAATTCTCAAAACCATAGACACCAAAATTACCATGGCTGGCAGCACCAATCAAATTTTTCAACCAAATTTCTACCAAACAGAGTTTAGAGTAAGGTGCAGCTACTGCGTCAATTTCATGAAAATATGGTTACTATTCACATTTCATAGGGCAAAAAGCAGTTTTTTTTTCTTTGTAATTTTTCAAGATGGCACCACTGGCACAGAGTTGCCCCCAATTCAAAATCGCTTCTATCAGACCTGGTTCTACTTAAGTTCAATGCATTCTGTAAATTTCAATGGTATCTGATTATTGGTTCGTGAATTCCCGTGAACAGAAATTTTTGATGCTAAAAATATGGGTTAACTGGGAGAGGGTTACCGTTCTTGTCCGACATGAGATTTCCAAAGTTTACCTTTGAACGTGTAGATAAAGCATAAGATTTGTATACAGACTGGTTTTATTGTAAGAAACGGACATTTTTAGGATATTCGATGATTTGAATGTTTTCACTACCAAATTTTTATTTTTTAAAATTTAAGACACCAAAATTATCATAGCTGGCAGCTCCAACCGAACTTTTCGACCAAATTTCTACCAAACGTGGTTTAAAGTAAGGTCCACCTACTGTGTGAATTTCGTCAAAATCGAACGATTCAATCAGAATTTATAGGGCTAAAAACAGTTATCTTTTTTAGTGATTTTTCAAGATGGCACCACTGGCACAGAATCGCTTGCATTTCAAAATTACTTCTATCAAACCTGGTCCTAGTTAAGACCAATACATTCTGCAAATTTCAATTAATTCTGCTCATTGGATCGTGAGTTTCCGTGAACAGAAATTTTTAATGCTAAAAATATAGGTAAATTGGGAAAGGGTTACCAGGCGTGCCCGTTATACCATATCAAATTTTATTTTTTGCCTATGTTAACAAAGCACGAAATTTACATACGAGTGGCTTTTTTTTGAAGAAACGGCATTTTTTTCAAGAGAAACGATAATTTGAAAGTTTTCTTTTTCAGTACTTGCCCTAGCTTCAGGGTTGCCAGCACGCTCATCAAAAGCTACACAAATTTACAACTAAATAATACCAATATGTTCTGAAAATTTGGTAATGATTGAAAAGCTCTGTCAAAAGTTATCGCAATTTAAAAATTTTCAATTTTTCCTGATCTCTTTTTAGGCACCCAGCGCACACATGGGGTTAAAAAATTCCAAAAAATTATCCGATTCACATGTAAAACACGTTCGAAATTTATTTTGTTAACTTTATTTTTGCAAAACTTATTTGTGTACGGAATAATAGGTATAATAAAAATATCACTAAAATGGCTGCCGGCGCCAAAGGGTTAAAGATTTTTAACTTTTTCTGAGACCTGGCACTATTCTGCATATACACCAATGTGTCCTGAAAATTTCAGCTCAATCGGATGGCGCGTTCCTGAGATTTTTTCACTGAAATTTTTTGATGATATATATATATATATATAGAAATATGAATTTTTGGCCAAAGTGATTTTAATACTAATGTTCTTCTTCGAACATTAGTAAAAATGTGGTTTTAGCGAGTATATATCGACCAGCAAACTAGGGGAAGAATCTATGTAAAATATGCTACTGAGCCGCATAGGCCATAGGGCACACACACTTGGCTTGCATTATTTATTGCGTCGGTCATCCTAAGCATTGCTGCGTACCGTTTTACGAACAGGCTCGGTTTCGTATGAGGGATATGTCTGTTGATTGTCGAGAAACTGTCGTTTTTAGTGAACGCTCACTAAATTGTTTGCTGGGAAACCTTTCTACTACTCGACTCGCATGTTACATATTTATACGGGTGTAAAAATGATTAAACAAATCGTGAAGAAACAGCGAAGAAATTTCTTACTTAAATCCTGTACTTGCAACAATCCTCTAATTTTATCACACCTACAGGAAATGTAGCAAGCTAAACCTAAGCACACTAAGCTCAGTATTAGCATATATACATAGGATAAGTTCAGTTATAAGTAGGAGTAAGTTAAAATAAGTTAAAATAAATTAGGGCTAATGTAATATTTAAAAATTCATATACAAGGTTTTTGTTCGCTTTTCCTTGTGCTTACAAGCTAACTATTATATATCAATAGTCAGTGTTAAGTTCAATATATGTATCAAAGTTGTAGAGACGATAATTGTCTAAAACTCTGAATTACCCATCTCCAATAGTGTAACTGTAACAATGTGCGAAATAAATTGAATTGAATTGAAAAAATAAAATTGAATTGAAAAAAAAACACAAAACCAACCATAGCTGTCAACCCTATCGTGGCTTTTCAACCAGATTCGGTTTGAATAATGCCTATAGTATGTTTCATTAATTGTATAAAATTCGTATTGATTTCATGACTACACTGGAAGTAATAGGGCAAAAAGTTTTATTTTCCTAAGCGAATTTTCAAAACCAAGGACACAAAAATTATCATAGCTGGCAGCACCAATCGAATTTTTCAACCAAATTTCTATCGAACACGGCTTAGAGTAAGGTTCAGCAATTGTGTCAAATTCATGAAAATTTGGTAACTGAATCAGAATTCATAGGGCTAAAAGCAGTTTGTACTAATTTTCGAAGAAAATTAGAAATTTAATAAATAAATAGAAATTAGAAATTTTTGTTATTCCTGTAGCTGTGGCAGGCTCCTCAAAAAAATCCTTCAAATCGTTGACCCTCCTGAAAATTTTTTGAAAAACTTCATATCATTGGTATATTTTAACCATTGTCCATTAGGTTTCCGGTTTGCACAAGAACGGCAACCTCTATTTTCAGCACTCAAAATTTCTGTTCACGAGGACTGACGATTGGATAATGCGATCAATATGAACTTTACCGGACATGTTGACATAAGCTAGGACCAGGTCTGATAGTAGCGATTTTGAAATGCGGACAACACTGTGGCAGTGGTACCATCTTGAAAAATCACTGAGAAAAAACCGGATTTTGGCCCATAGCTTCCGATTCAGCCATCACATTTTAGCAAAGGTCACGCAGTACTTGAAACTTACTTTTGCTAATATTTGGTGGAAATTTGGCGGAAAGATTAGAATAGAGCTGCCAGCTATGGTGATTTTTGTCTCCTAAATCTTGCGATTTCGCTCAGCAAAATACAGCTTTTTCCCCTATAATTTCCGTTCCAGTGTTGAAATCAAAATGAAGTTCACGCAGTAATTGGACCATTATAAGAACCAAATGTTGTAGGAATTTCGTAGAAAAATCATGAAAGGCCTGCCAGCTATGATCATTTTTGTAATTTTGTGAAATTTCTTTACTGAGCGATTATGTCATTAGATTTGCTGATGGGAATGATCCTTTAATGAAAATAAACAACAAATATTAACGCTTTAAAAGCTTGAAAAGTTTCGAGGGTGGTAACCATAAAATTCTTTTCACCCGTATAGCTTCCAGCGCAGTGATTCAATCGAAACGAAATTTTCTGGTTGGGTTTAACTTAACGTGAAGCAGATTTGGTATATATTTTGCTCTGCTGCTTACACAGGGTAACCAGCCTTAGCCATTTTCGTAAATATTGCGCCAACAGATGCTTCAAATTACGTACTCATATACAAAGCATTTGTAATAAAATTTAAAAACCAAGTTCTAAATTTTCCGAATTTTGAAAAATTTTCGGATGGCAGCCTCAAAAAATGTTTAGCCGCTGAAGCTTTCGATGAAATCCTCCAATGAGAACGATATTCAAAGGATAAGTTGATTTCAGTATGAGCTTGTTATTGTTAACTTATTGCTGTAAAAAAAGAAAGATGAATTTTGGACAAAAAGATTTTAATACTTATGTTCTTCTTTGAACATTAGTAAAAAACGTCTAGCGCATCAGAATCGAAAGAAAACTATTTTTCGAAGAAATTGTCTTTGAGTGACAAAAAAAAATGAGGAAAGACGTAATTCACTTTTTTTGTAGAATCATATCAACCATTCCTTATCCAAAGCAACAAAGCTCAACTATAACACAAATGATGAAAATGTTCAGTGCTAATAACACTTTCCGAACGTAGCAGTTAAAGGTCTGTTCACGTACCTGAATCTATAATAATATATTAAAATAGATTCGCAGAAATTCGTTTTTGAACTCTTCCTGCTAGCCAAATTTTGCAGCGAAAAGAAACCAGCTGCCAAATTCTGTATCTGCTGCAGTTTGCTGAAGTACGCGAACAGACCTTGCAAGTTAACCACAACAAGGTCTTACTTAACTCAACTTATCCTTTGAATTTTGTTCTCATCGGAGGATTTCATCGGAAGTTTCAGCGGGTAAACGTTGTTTGAGGCTGCCATCCGAAAAATGTTCAAAACTCGGAAAATTTAAAAATTGGTTTCTTAATTTTATTGCAAATGCTTCGCAAACGAGTATGTCATTTGAAGCATCTGATGGTGCAATATTTATGAAAATGGCTAATACTCCTTAGCCTGTGTCAGCAGCAAAGCAAAATATATACCAAATCTGCTTCACATTAAGTTAAACCCAACCAGTAAAGTTCGTTTCGATTGAATCACTGCGCTTGAAGTTATACGGGTGAAACAAATGTTCGAGAAACTCTTCCAATTTTTAAAGCGTTAATATTTGTTGTTAATTTCCAATGCAGGATCAATCCCATTTGCAAATCTAATGACATAATCGCTCAATAAAAAAATTCCATAAAATTACGAAAATGGTCATAGCTGGCAGCCCTTTCACGATTTTGGTATGAAGTTTCTGCGACATTTGGTTCACGCTAAGGTCCATTTACTGCATGAGCTTCGTTTTGATTTCTATACTGGACCGGAAGTTAAAGGGAAAAAAGCTTTATTTGGCTGAGCAAGTTTGCAAGACTTAGGAGACAAAAAATCACCATAGCTGGCAACTCTATTCTAATTTTCCTGCCAAATTTTCACCACATGTTATTTAAAGTAGAATTCAAGTACTGTGAGAGTTTTTTTAAACTCGGATTTCTGAATCGGAAGCTATAGGCCAAAAACCGGTTTTTTTTCTCAGTGTTTTTTCAAGATGGTACCACTGCCACTGGATTGCTTGCATTTCAAAATTACTTCTATCAGACTTGGTCCTAGCTTATGTCAACATGTCCTGTAAATTTCATTATGATCAAATAATCCGGTCGTCAGATCTCGTGAACAGAACTTTCGAGTGCTGAAAATAGGGTTGCCGATCTTTTTTGAATCGGAATTTAAAAATTTTAATTGGTCATAATGGACAAAGGTCAACATTATCAATGATATGATTTTTTTGTCAAAAATCAAAATTTTTTCAGGAGGATCAATGATTTGAAGGATTTGTTTTTCAGGAGCCTGCCGTAGCTACAGGGTTACCCGTACTATCTTGAAAATCCATGTGTCTTTAATCTTAGTCAACTTCAATATGCTTTGCTAATTTCACGATGATCCAATGTTTTTTGTCAGATGTAATGACAAATAAAAATTTGCTAAAAAATCTTTGATAACTTTTAGACAAGCTGCACCCACACACGGCTAAAAAAAACCAATTTTTTAAAATAGAAGAGCTTTAAACATAATAAATATTCATTCCCAAAGATTTATTTTAGCAAAAATTCACGCTGTTTGGAAATATAGGAGTACTTCCAAACTCACTAAAACGCTCGCCGCCTCCGAAAGGTTTAGGATGTCTGAATATAAATCTACGTCCTCCAAAAATTTCAGCTCAATTGAATCGGCCACTCCAGAGATTATCTCTCTTAATCATTTTGCTGATATATATATATATATATATATATATATATATATATATATATATATATATATATATATATATATATACATATATATATATATATATATATATATATATATGTATATATATATATATATATATATATATATAGATATATATATATATATATATATATATATATATATATATATAGAAATACATATATATACATATATATATATATATATATATATATATATATATATATATATATATATATATATATATATATATATATATATATATATATTTATATATATATATATATATATATATATATATATATATATACATATACATATATTATATATATATATATATATATATATATATATATAAATATATATATAAATATATATATATATATATATATATATATATATATATATATATATTTATATATATATATATATATATATATATATATATATATATATATATATATATATATATATATATATATATATATATATATATATATTTAGATATACATATATATATATATATATATATATATATATATATATATATATATATATATATATATATAGTTATATATATATATATATTTATATATATTTATATATATATATATATATATA
>OZ022264.1:170861445-170871445 GCA_963978885.1 Nemotelus pantherinus | reverse complement strand
CACGGCGAATATTCTTCGATTAAATCCTGGCTGCCATTTTCACTAATTTTCGAAAATCGTCATATGTATATATATATATATATATATATATATATATATATATATATATATATATATATATATATATATATATATATATATATATATATATATTATATATATATATATATATATATATATATATATATATATGGTATATATATGTAAACGTTCTTTTAATGTATTTTGTAATTGCTTTTTATTACAATAGTTATAAATCAAATCTTGACGTTGTTGAAAGAAAAAAAAAACTCTAGCGCACCTGAACCGCTAGAAACACTAATGTTCGAAGAACAGTAGAAGAATCGTGCAGGTTTTTAGTGCATATTCTACCACACGAGCTGCTTACTATGGCCAAACTGTTTCAAATGGCGCGTTTTACTTTCGTCTCAAGAATGCATTATAACTCATATGGTGGAAGGTTTCAGATATTACCACTGGCATGAATTTCAACGTTTATGAGAGCAAAACACGGGTTAATTATATTCGTTATCAGTTGCTTATTTCACATAATTTTGAAAGCAGCATCTCATATAACATCAATGAAGAAAATGCTCAGTGCCTGTAGCACTGTAACTGAAGTTGGTGTTTGGGGCTGCGATCCGAAAAATTTGCAGAACTTTGCGAATTGCAACATTGATTATTTATTTTAATTGTAAATGTTTCCGGTATGAATACTAACTGTAAGCGTTTATTGATACAAAAGTAGTACAACCGACTCGTGCTGGCAACCTTCTGCCAGTATCAAAGCCAAGAATATATCACATCTGCTTCACGTTGTTATATAACATTCGAAGTTAAAGGAGTATAAAGAAATTTAAGGTTACCTGCAGCGAGTTTTTTCAAATGATCGAAAGCTTAATATTTGATGTTTATTGTCACTACAATATCATTACCATTTGAAAATTCTACGATAAAACCGCTTAATAAAGATATTGCAATTAAACACAAAACCAACAATAGCTGGCAACCCTATAGTGGCTTTTCAACCAAATTTGGCCTGAATAATGTTTATGACAGGTTTCATTAATTGTATGAAATTCGTATTGATTTCATGACTGCACTGGAAGTTATGGTGCAAAAAGTTTTATTTTCCTGAGTGAATTTTCAAAACCAAAGACACAAAAATTACCATAGCTGGCAGCACTAATCAAATTTTTCAACCAAATTTCCACCAAACAGAGATTAGATTTAGGTTTAGCTATTGTGTCAATTTCATGAAAATCTGGTAACTTATTCACATTTCATAGGGCAAAAAGAAGTTTTTTTTCTTTGTAATTTTTCAAGATGGCATCACTGGCACAGACTTGCCCACAATTCAAAATCGCTTCTATCAAATCTGGTCTTACTTAAGTCCAATGCATTCTGTAAATTTTAGCTGTATCTGATTATTGGTTCGTGAGTTTCCGTGAACAGAAGTTTTTGATGCTAAAAATATAGGTTAACTGGGAGAGGGTTACCGTTCTTGTCCAACATGAAATTTCCAAAGTTTTATTTTGAACGTGTAGATAAAACATAAGATTTATATACAGATTGGTTTTATTGTAAGAAACGGACATTTTTTTGAATATTCGATGGTTTGAATGTTTTCACTTCCAAATTTTTTTTTGTCAAAATGAAGACACCAAAATTATCATAGCTGGCAGCTCCAACCGAATTTTTCGACCAAATTTCTACCAAACGTGGCTTAAAGTAAGGTCCAGCAATTGTGTGAGTTTCGTCAAAATCGAACGATTCAATCAGAATTTATAGGGCTAAAAACAGTTATCTTTTTTAGTGGTTTTTCAAGATGGCACCACTGGCACAGAATCACCCGCATTTCAAAATCACTTCTATCAGACTTGGTCCTATTTAAGACCAATACATTCTGTGAATTTCAATTAATTCTGCCCATCGGATCGTGAGTTTCCGTGAACAGAAGTTTTTGATGCTAAAAATATAGGTAAATTGGGCAAGGGTTACCAGGCGTGCCCGTTATACCATATCTTTTTTTTTTTTTGGTTATGTAAACAAAGCACAAGATTTACATATGAGTGGCTTTTTTTTGAACAAACGGCATTTTTTCAAGAGAGACGATGATTTGGAGGTTTTCACTTTCAGTGCCTGCCCTAGCTACAGGGTTGCCAGCACGCTCATTAAAAGCTACACAAATCTACAGCTGAATAATATTAATATGTCCTGAAAATTTCGTAATGATTGAATAGCTCTGTCAAAAGTTATCAAAATTTAAAAATTTTTAAATTTTCCCGTCCTCTTTTTAGGCACCCAGCGCACACATAGGGTTAAAAAACTCCAAAGCATTATCCGATTCATATGTAAAACACGTTAGAAATTTATTTCGTTAACTTTATTTTTGCGAAAATTATTTGTGCACGAAATAATAGGTATATTAAAAATATCACTTAAATGGCCGCCGGCGCCAAAAGGTTAACAATAACTGACATTTAAAGAGACCTGGACCTATTCTGCATATACACCAATGTATCCTGAAAGTTTCAGCTCAATCGGATGGCGCGTTCCCGAGATTATCTCACTGAAATTTTTTGATGATATATATATATATATATATAAAGAAATATGAATTTTTGGCCGAATCGATTTTAATACTAATGTTCTTCGAACATTAGTAAAAACTCTAGCGCACCTGAACCGCTAGAAAACTAATTTTCGAAGAAATTGTCTTTGAGTGACAAAAAAGTGTGGAAAGACGTAATACACTGTTTTGTAGAATCATATCAACCATTCCTTATCCAAAGCAACAAAACTCAACTATAACACAAATGATGAAAATGTTCAGGGCTGCTAACACTTTCCGAACGAAGCAGCAATAAGATTACCATAACAAGCTCATACTTAAATCAACTTATCCTTTGAATTTCGTTCTCATCGCAGGATTTCATCGAAAGTTTCAGCTGTTAAACGTTGTTTGAGGCTGCCATCCGAAAAATGTTCAAAACTCGGAAAATTTAAAAATTGATTCCTTATTTTTATTGCAAATGCTTTGCATATGAGAACGTAATTTGAAGCATCTGTTGGTGCAATATTAACGGAAATGGCACATTGCTGGTTAGTCTGTGTCAGCAGCAAAGCAAAATACATACCAAATCTGCTTCACGTTAAGTTCAACCCAACCAGTAAATTTCGTTTCGATTGAATCACTGCCTTGGAACGTGTACGGGCGAAAAGAATTTTAAGGTTGCCATCCTCAAAACTTTTCAAATTTTTAAAACGTTAATATTTGTTGTTAATTTTCATTGCAGGATCATTCTCAATTGGAAATCTAATGACATAATCGCTCAGTAAAGAAATTCCACAAAATTACAAAAATTATCATAGCTGGCAGCCCTTTCATGATTTTTGTACGAAATTCCTACGACATTTACTTCACATTAAGGTCCATTTACTGCATGAACTTCGTTTTGATTTCTACACTGGACCGGAAGTTATGGGGAAAAAAGCTTTATTTTGCTGAGCAAATTTGCAAGATTTATGAGACTAAAATCACCACAGCTGCCAGCTCTATACCAATTTTTCAACCAAATTTTTACCAAATGTTACATAGAGTAACATCCAAGCGTTGTGTAAATTTTGTTAAAATCTGATGGCTGAATCGGAAGTTATAGGCCAAAATTATGTTTTTTTTTTGCAGTAGTTTTTCAAGATGGTACCACTGCCACAGTTTTGCCCGCATTTCAAAATCACTTCTATTAGACTTGGTCCTAGCTAATACCAACATATCCTGTAAATTTCATTATGATCGGATTATACAGTCGTCAGTTCTCGTGAACAGAACTTTTGAGTGCTGAAAATAGAGGTAATTTGATGATGGACTGCCGTTCTTATGCAAATCCGAATTTTGAAAATTTTATCTTGCGATGAAGGACAAAAGATAAAATTGATCAAAAAATTGAAATATTTGTCCAAAATGAAAAATTTTTCATTAAGGTTAATGATTTGAAGGATTTTTTTTCAGCAGCCTGCCACAGCTACAGGGTTACCCGCTTTATGCTGAAAATCTATATGTGCCAAATTTTAGTCAACATCAATACGCTCTGTAATTTTCACGATGATCCATTGTTTTTCTTACAAGTAATGGCAAATCAAAATTTGAAAAAAAATTCCTTGCCTACTTTTAGGCACCCTGCACCCACACACGGCTCAAAATTTCCAATTTTTTATCATAAACAAGCTTAGAACATAATTAATTTTCATTCCCAATACTTTTCTTTAAGAAAAACTTACACTGCTTGGAAATATAGGAGTTCCTCAAAATTCACTAAAACACTCGCCGCCGCCAAAATGTTTAGGATATCTGAATTTGAGAAAATCATGAACCTACCTATTATATACGTCTACGTTCTCCAAAAATTTCACTGGAATCGGATCGGCCACTCCAGAGATTATCTAACTTAATCATTTTGCTGATAAATATATATATAAATATATATATATATATTTATATATATATATATATATATATATATATATATATATATATATATATATATATATATATATATATATATATGTATATATATATATATATATATATATATATATATATATATATATATATATATATATATATGTATATGTATATACATATATATTTATATATATATATTTATATATATATATATATATATATATATATATATATATATATATATATATATATATATATATATATATATATATATATATATATATATATATATATATATATATATATATAAAGGAATATGAATTTTCGGCGAAACGAGTTTAATACTATTGTTCTTCGATCATTAGTAAAAATTTGATTGCAAAACCGCAAATGTTTGTCAATGGATAGATACGTATGAAAAAGAATGTGCATGACTGCAAATAGATAAAGAATAAAGTAAAATTGAAATATTAAGATTTTTTGTAGATGATACAAGTCAGAATTGGTATAATTCAATGATGATCAAAGAAAGAGAGAGCCCATGGGCAACATGGAAAGAAAAAATCTTAGAGACATTTGGAAATAAAGGTTGGAGCAATATAGCATATGCTCATTATTATAAATACAAAGAAGGCTCGCTTTTAGATTATGCAATATATAAAGAAAATCTGCTATTAGAAATCATTAAAAAAATGGATATAGATACTATTATTAAAAGAATTGCTTTTGGCCTACCAGAATATATTAGAGAACAAATTTATAAAGCAGGTTTGGAAAACATAACGTGATTATTAAACGAATTAAAAAACAAGAAAGAAAGTTAAAAAAGGAGAATAATCCTAAAATCAACGATAATAAACAAGATTGGAAGGATAAATTTATTGAAAAGACACCTTGTAAAATATGTGAGAAATTGAGTAAAAAAGAAATATATCACCCAGAAGATAAATGCTGGTATAACACCAAACAAGATGAAACAAAAAAAACTCTAGCGCACCTGAACCGCTAGAAACACTAATGTTCGAAGAACAGTAGAAGAATCCTGCAGATATTGAGTGCATATTCTGCCACACTAGCTGCTTATTACAGCCAAACTAATTCAATTGCCAGGTTTTACTTTGGTTTTATAACTCATATGGTGGAAAGGTTTCAGATATTACCAGTGGCATGAATTTCAAAGTTTATGAGAGTAACACTTGTTAATCATATTCGCTCGCAGTTGCTTATTTCACAAAAATTTTCAAAGCAGCATCTCATAAAACATCAATGAAGAAAATGCTCAGTGCCTGCAGCACTGTAACTGAAGTTGATGTTTAGGGCTGCGATCCGAAAAATTTGCAGAACTTTGGGAATTGAAACATTGGTTATTTATTTTCATTGTAAATGTTTCCGGTATGAATACTAACTGTAAGCATTTATTGATACATAAGTAGCACAACCGACTCGTGCTGGCAAACTTTTGCCAGTATCAAAGCCAATAATATATCACATCTGCTTATAGGAGCATAAAGAATTTTAGAGTTACCTGCAGCAAGTTTTTTCAAATAATCGAAAACTTAATATTTCCTGTTTATTGTCACTACAATATCATTACCATTTGAAATCTCTACGATAAAACCGCTTAATAAAGATATTGCAATTAAACACAAAAACAACGATAGCTGGCAACCCTATCATGGCTTTTCAACAAAATTTGGCCTGGATAATGTCCATAATAGGTTCCATTAATAATATGAAATTCGTATTGATTTCATGACTGCACTGGAAGCTATAGGGCAAACAGTTTTATTTTCCTGAGCGAATTTTCAAAACCAAAGACACAAAAATTACCATAGCTGGCAGCACCAATCGAATTTTTCAACCAAATTTTTATCAAACAGAGTTTAGAGTAATGTTCAGCTATTGTGTCAATTTCATGAAAATCGGGTTACTTATTCACATTTCATACGGCAAAAAGCAGTTTTTTTTCTTTATAATTTTTCAAGATGGCACCACTGGCACAGAGTTACCCACAATTCAAAATCGCTTCTTTCAGACCTGGTCCTAATTAAGTGCAATGCATTCTGTAAATTTCAGTTGTATCTGGTTATTGGTTCGTGAGTTCCCGTGAACAGCAGTTTTTGATGCTAAAAATATAGGTTAACTGAGAAAGGGTTACCGTTCTTGTCCGACATAAAATTTCCAAAGTTTTACTTTGAGAGTGTAGATTAAGTATAAGATTTTTATACAGATTGGTTTTATTGTAAGAAACGGACATTTTTTAGGATATTCTATGGTTTGAATGTTTTCACTTCCAAATTTTCATTTTTTCAAATTTAAGACACCAAAATTATCATAGCTGGCAGCTCCAACCGAATTTTTCAACCTTATTTCTACCAAACGTAGTTTGAAAAAGGTTCAGCTATTGTGTGAATTCTGTTAAAATCGAACGATTGAATCAGAAGTTATAGGGCTAAAAGCATTTATCTTTTTTAGTGATTTTTCAAGATGGCAATTCCGGCACAGAATTGCCCGCATTTCAAAATCACTTCTATCAGACCTAGTCCTATTTCAGATCTATACATTCTGTAAATTTCAATTAATTCTGCTCATCGGATCGTGAGTCTCCGTGAACAGAAGTTTTTGATGCTAAAAATATAGGTAACTTGGGCAAGTGCTACCAGCCGTGCTCGTTATACCATATCTTTTTTTTTTGGTTATGTCAACAAAGCACGAGATTTACATATGAATGGCTTTTTTTTAAGAAACGGCATTTTTTCAAGAGAGACGATGATTTTGAGGTTTTTACTTTCAGTGCCTGCCCTAGCTACAGGCTTATCAGTATGCTCATAAAAAGCTACACAACTCAACAACTAAATAATACCAATATGTTTCGAAAGTTTCGTAATGATTGAAAAGCTCTGTCAAAAGTTATCGCAATTTAAAAATTTTCAAATTTTCCCGTTCTCTTTTTAGGCACCCAGCGCACACATAGGGTTAAAAAATTCCAAAGCATTATCCGATTCACATGTAAAACACGTTTGAAATTTATTTCGTCAACTTTATTGATGCGAAAATTATTTGTGCAGGGAATAATAGGTATATTAAAAATATCACTAAAATGGCCGCCGGCGCCAAAGGGTTAACAATAATTGACATTTAGTGAAACGTGGACCTATTCTGTATATACACTAATGTGTCCTGAAAGTTTCAGCTCAATCGGATGGCGCGTTCCCGAGATTATCTCACTGAAATGTTTTGATGATATATATATATATATATATATATATATATATATATATATATATATATATATATATATATATATATATATATATATATATATATATATATATATATATATATATATATATATATATATATATATATATATATATATATATATATATATATATGGAAATATGCATTTTTGGCCGAATCGATTTTAATACTAATGTTCTTCGAACATTAGTAAAAAAACCATAAGATAACAAGCAATAATGCAATCATAGAAGCAGAATTACAGGATAAGATAAAAACGAATAATCACACCATTGATAAAAGTTTAAATGTTGCTAGAGGATAGACTTACAATAAATGGAATTTATGATCCAGGATCACAAATATCAATAATTAAATCAAAGTTTATAAAATTAGAACAAGAAAAAAATTTTTTACCAAATAACATTAAAACTGTCAATGGTGTGAAAAAAAACAAATGGATTGATAACAATAAAAAATAAAGATATTTGAAATAGAAGAAAAAGTAGATGCATTTATAATAGAAAATGAAAACTTTGAAGATTTTTTGATTGGTTTAGATACGATAAAGATGTTTCAATTGATGCAAGATGAAAATTTAAATGTATCTAAAAAATTAATAGAAAATAAAACACAAATAGACACAGAAAAGAATACGATATAAGTAAAAGTAAACTTCAACGAACATATTAAAGACAACGATTTCAAGACACGCTTAGAACATCTAGATGACACACAAAAGACTAAGATAAAGCATTTAATAGAAAAATATAAAACGGTTTTTGCCAAGGACAAATACGATATTGGAACAGTGAAAGACTATGAAGCAAGAATAGACCTATAAGTGGACAAATTTTGCAGTCAAAGACCTAATAGATGCACAATTGACGAAAGAAAAGAAATAGAACACCAAGTGGCAAAATTATTAGAAAAAAAATTTTATTGAAGAGTCATAAAGCCCAACTGCCTCACCCGTAACCGTAGCATTTAAAAAAAATGAAGGAAAAACTCGATTATGCATTGGCTTAAGACACTTAAACATAATTGTAATACCACAAGCCCAGCCGTTCCCACTGATTGACGATCTAATAATTAAAGCTAGAAATTGTACATACTTTACATCACTGGACATAAACTCAGCATTTTGGTCAATACCGCTAAAGATAGAAGAAAGAAATAAAACAGGCTTTATAACTCAAGAAAGACACAACCAATGAACGTGCCTACCAGTCGGTTTAAAAACAGCACCGGCAACTTTTCAAAAAATTATTTCAAATATATTAAGAAAAAATTACCTGAAAAATTTTACAGAAAATTACATACATGATATCCTAGTATTTTCAGCGACATTAAAAGAAAATATTAAGCACAAAGAACAAGTTTCTAATAAAAGAAGGATTAAGATAAAATTAAAAAATTCTAGCGCATCCGAACCGCTAGAAAACTAATTTTCCAAGAAATTGTGTTTGAAAGACAAAAAAATGTGGAAAGACGTTGAATCATATCAACCATTCCTTATCAACAGAAACAAAATTCAACTATAACACAAATGATGAAAATGTTCAGTGCTGGCAACACTTTCCCAACGAAGCAGCAGTAAGTTTACCATAACAAGCTCATACTTAAATCAACGCATCCTTTGAATTTTGTTCTAATCGCTGGATTTCATGGAAAGTTTCAACGATTAAACGTTGTTTGAGGCTGCCATCCTAAAAATTTTCGAAACTCGGAAAATTTAAAAATTGGTTTCATATTGTAATTCCAAATGCTTTGCATATGAGTATGTAATCTGAAGCATCTGTTGGTGCAATATTTACGAAAATGGCCAATGCTGGTTACCCTGTGTAAGTAGCAAGCAAAATATATACCAAATCTGCTTCACGCAAAGTTTAACCCGACCAGTAAATTTCGTTTCGATTGAATCACTGCGCTGGAAGTTATATGGATGAAAAGAATTTAAGGGTAACCACCCTCGAGACTTTTCAAATTTTCAAAGCGTTAATATTTGTTGTAAATTTTTATTTTAAAAATTTCAATTTGACATAAAGGAAACAGGATAAAATTTATCAAAGATTTGAATTTTTTGTCAAAAATCAGAGGATTTGAAGGACTTTTTTTCAGCAGCCTGCCGCAGCTACAGGGTTACCCCGTTTATCTTCAAAATCCATTTGTGTTAAATTTTAGTCAAGATCAATATGCTCTGTAATTTTCAAGATGATCCATTGTTTTTCTTACAAGTAATGACAAATCAAAATTTGGAAAAAAATCCTTGCCTACTTTTAGGCATGATAAACC
>OZ022264.1:170733945-170848945 GCA_963978885.1 Nemotelus pantherinus | reverse complement strand
GAAAAGGTGTTAAATTTAATTGGTCTGAAAATTGTGAACAATCATTCATAGAATTAAATTTTATTAAATTAATTTAATTAATTAATTAAATTAATTAATTAATTTTTGAGGGATTTTAAAATGTGTGAATACGTTAAACATTTCTTTGTAGTATCATATCAACCATATCTAACTCACAGGAATAAATATCGTTTTCTGACAGAATTTCCTATAACACAAATTATGAAAATGTTCAGTGCTGGCAACATTTGTCCAACTCAGCAGCAATAAATCCACCATAACTTGCTCATCCTTAATCAACCTACCTTTTGAGTTTCGTTTTCATCCAAGGCCTACGATTTTAAATCGAGATATCCTAAACATTTTGGCGGCGGCGAGCGTTTTAGTGAATTTTCAGTTACTCCTATATTTCCAAGCAGTGTATATTTTTGTTAAAATAAATTTTTGGGAATGAAATTTGTTTATGTTTTAAGCCTGTTTATTGTAAAATGTTGGAAATTTTGAGCCGTTTGTGAGTGCAGCATGCCTAAGAGTAGGCAAGGATTTTTTTCAAATTTTGAATTGTCATTACTTCTAAGAAAAACAATGGATCATCGTGAAATTTGCAGAGCGTATTGATGTTGACTAAAATTTAGCACACGTGGATTTTAAGACATTGCGGCTAACCCTGTAGCTACGGCAGGCTCCTGAATAAAAACTTTCAAATCATTGACCTTCCTGAAAAATTTTTGATTTTTGACAAAAAAATCAAATCATTGATAAACTTTAACCTTTGTCCATCGTGTCAAATTGAAATTTTCAAAATTCCGATATGCACAAGACGGCAATTCATCACCAAATTACCTTTTTTTTAAGCACTCGAAAGTTCTGTTCATGAGAACTGACGACTGGATTATCCGATCATAGTGAAATTTTCAGGACATGTTGGTATTAGCTAGGACAAGGTCTGATAGAAGTGATTTTGAAATGCGGGCAACCCTGTGCCAGTGGTACCATCTTGAAAAATCTCTGAGAAACTATAACTTCCGATTCAGCCATCAGATTTGGACAAGATTCATACAGTACTTTGATCTTACTTTAAGTAACATTTGATGAAAATTTGGCTGAAAAATTAGAATAGAGTTGCCAGCTATGGTGATTTTTGTTTCCTAAATCTTGCAAATTTGCTCAGCAAAATAAAGCAATAACTTCCGGTCCAGTGTAGATATAAGAACGAAGTTCACGCAGTAAATGAACCTTAATGTGAGCCAAATTTCGTAGAAATTTCGTACAAAGATCATGAAAGGGCTGCCAGCTATGACCATTTTTGTTATTTTGTTGAATTTCTTTACTGAGCGATTATGTCATTAGATTTGCAAATGAAAATGATGATGGTTACCGTAAAATTCTTTTCACCCGTATAACCTCCAGCGCAGTGATTCAATCGAAACGAAATTTACTGGTTGGGTTTAACCTAACGTGAAGCAGATTGGGTATGTTTTTGTTTTGCTTTGCTGCTGACACAGGCTAACCAGCATTAGCCATTTCCGTAAATATTGCACCAACAGATGCTTCAAACTACGTTCTCATATGCAAAGCATTTGCAATAAACATATGGAACCAATTTTTAAATTTTCCAAGTTTTGAACATTTTTTGGATGGCAGCCTAAAACAACGTTTAACCGCTGAAATTTTCGATGAAATCCTGCGATGAGAACGAAATTCAAAGGATAAGTTGGTGGTTTGAGTATGAGCTTGTTGTGTTAAACTTATTGCTGCTTCGGTCGGAAAACGTTGCCAGCACTGAACATTTTCATCATTTGTGTTAAAGTTGAGTTTTGTTGCTTTGGATAAGGAATGGTTGATATTATTCTACAAAACAGTGTATTACGTCTTTCCACACTTTTTTGTCACCCGAAGACAATTTCCTCGAACATTAGTTTTCTGACGGTTCTGATGAGCTAGACTTTTTTACTAATGTTCGAAGAAGAACATTAGTATTAAAACCACTTTGGCCAAAAATTCATATTTCTATCTATATATATATATATATATATATATATATATATATATATATATATATATATATATATATATATATATATATATATATATATATATATATATGTATATATATAAATATATATATATATATATATATATATATATATATATATATATATATATATATATATATATATATATATATATATATATATATATAAATATATATATATATCTATATATATATACATATATATATATATATATATATATATATATATATATATATATATATATATATATATATATATATATATATATATATATATATCATCAAAAAATTTCAGTGAAAAAATCTCAGGAACGCGCCATCCGATTGAGCTGAAATTTTCAGGACACATTGGTGTATATGCAGAATAGTGCCAGGTTTCACAAAAAATTAATAATCTTTAACCCTTTGGCGCCGGCGGCCAATTTAGTGATTTTTTTTAATATACCTATTATTCCGTACACAAATAATTTTTGCATAAATAAAGTTGACGACATAAATTTTGAACAAGTTTTATATGTGAATCAGATAATGTTTTGGAATTTTTTAACCCCATGTGTGTGCTGGGTGCCTAAAAAGACAACGGGAAAATTTGAAAATTTTTAAATTGCGATAATTTTTGACAGAGCTATTCCATGATTACGAAATTTTCAGGACATATTTAGTTGTAGATTAATGTACGTTTTAATGAGCGTGCTGGCAACCCTGTAGCTAGAGCAGGCACTGAAAATGAAAACTTCCAAATCATCGTCTCTCTTGAAAAAATGTCGTTTCTTAAAAAAAAAGCCACCCATATGAAAATTTTGTGCTTTGTTTACATAAACAAAAAAAAATTGATAGGGTATAACGGGCACGCCTGGTAACCCTTGCCAAAGTTACCTATATTTTTAGCATCAAAAACTTCTGTTCACGATACTCACGATCCAATGATCAGAATAAATTGAAATTTACAGAATGTATTGGTCTTATATAGGACCAGGTCTGATAGAAGTGATTTTGAAATGCGGGCGATTCTGTGCCAGTGGTGCCATCTTGAAAAATCACTAAAAAAGATAACTGCTTTTAGCCCTATAAGTTCTGATTGAATCGTTCGATTTTGACGAAATTCACATCGTAGCTGCACCTTACTGCAAACCACGTTTGGTAGAAATTTGGTTGAAAAATTCGGTTGGAGCTGCCAGCTATGATAATTTTGGTGTCTTAAATTTGATAAAATCAAAATTTGGAAGTGAAAACATTCAAACCATCAAATTTCCTAAAAAAATGTCCGTTTCTACAATGAAACCAATCTGTATACAAATCTTGTGCTTAATCTACACAGTCAAAGTAAAACTTTGGAAATTTCATGTCGGACAAGAACGGTAACCCTCTCTCAGTTAACCTATATTTTTAGCTTCAAAAACTTCTCTTCACGGGTACTCACGAATCAATAATCAGATAGAATTGAAATTTACAGAATGCATTGGACTTAAGTAGGGCCAGGTCTGCTAGAAGCAATTTGGAATTGTAGGCAACTCTGTTCCAGTGGTGCCATCGTGAAAATATACAAAGAAAAAAAAATGCTCTTTGCCCTATGAAATGTGAATAAGTTACCAGATTTTTATGAAATTGACACTGTAGCTGAACTTTACTCTAAACTCTGTTTGATAGAATTTAAGTTGAAAAATTCGATTGGTGCTGCCAGCTATGGTAATTTTTGTGTCTTTGGTTTATAAAAGACTATATCTGCACATTCTGAGTATCGTGAACAGAAGTTTTTGATGCTAAAAATATAGGTAACTTTGGCAAGGGTTACCAGGCGTGCCCGTTATACCCTATCAATTTTTTTTTGTTTATGTAAACAAAGCACAAAATTTTCATATGGGTGGCTTTTTTTTTAAGAAACGACATTTTTTCAAGAGAGACGATGATTTGGAGGTTTTCATTTTCAGTGCCTGCTCTAGCTACAGGGTTGCCAGCACGCTCATTAAAACGTACATTAATCTACAACTAAATATGTCCTGAAAATTTCGTAATCATAGAATAGCTCTGTCAAAAATTATCGCAATTTAAAAATTTTCAAATTTTCCCGTTGTCTTTTTAGGCACCCAGCACACACATGGGGTTAAAAAATTCCAAAACATTATCTGATTCACATATAAAACTTGTTCAAAATTTATGTCGTCAACTTTATTTATGCAAAAATTATTTGTGTACGGAATAATAGGTATATTAAAAAAAATCACTAAATTGGCCGCCGGCGCCAAAGGGTTAAAGATTATTAATTTTTTGTGAAACCTGGCACTATTCTGCATATACACCAATGTGTCCTGAAAATTTCAGCTCAATCGGATGGCGCGTTCCTGAGATTTTTTCACTGAAATTTTTTGATGATATATATATATATATATATATATATATATATATATATATATATATATATATATATATATATATATATATATGTATATATATATAGATATATATATATATATATTTATATATATATATATATATATATATATATATATATATATATATATTTATATATATATATATATATATATATATATATATATATATATATATATATATATATATATATATATATATATATATAGATAGAAATATGAATTTTTTGCCAAATTGGTTTTAATACTAATGTTCTTCTTCGAACATTAGTAAAAAAGTCTAGCTCATCAGAACCGTCAGAAAACTAATGTTCGAGGAAATTGTCTTCGGGTGACAAAAAAGTGTGGAAAGACGTAATACACTGTTTTGTAGAATAATATCAACCATTCCTTATCCAAAGCAACAAAACTCAACTTTAACACAAATGATGAAAATGTTCAGTGCTGGCAACGTTTTCCGACCGAAGCAGCAATAAGTTTAACACAACAAGCTCATACTCAAACCACCAACTTATCCTTTGAATTTCGTTCTCATCGCAGGATTTCATCGAAAATTTCAGCGGTTAAACGTTGTTTTAGGCTGCCATCCAAAAAATGTTCAAAACTTGGAAAATTTAAAAATTGGTTCCATATGTTTATTGCAAATGCTTTGCATATGAGAACGTAGTTTGAAGCATCTGTTGGTGCAATATTTACGGAAATGGCTAATGCTGGTTAGCCTGTGTCAGCAGCAAAGCAAAACAAAAACATACCCAATCTGCTTCACGTTAGGTTAAACCCAACCAGTAAATTTCGTTTCGATTGAATCACTGCGCTGGAGGTTATACGGGTGAAAAGAATTTTACGGTAACCATCATCATTTTCATTTGCAAATCTAATGACATAATCGCTCAGTAAAGAAATTCAACAAAATAACAAAAATGGTCATAGCTGGCAGCCCTTTCATGATCTTTGTACGAAATTTCTACGAAATTTGGCTCACATTAAGGTTCATTTACTGCGTGAACTTCGTTCTTATATCTACACTGGACCGGAAGTTATTGCTTTATTTTGCTGAGCAAATTTGCAAGATTTAGGAAACAAAAATCACCATAGCTGGCAACTCTATTCTAATTTTTCAGCCAAATTTTCATCAAATGTTACTTAAAGTAAGATCAAAGTACTGTATGAATCTTGTCCAAATCTGATGGCTGAATCGGAAGTTATAGTTTCTCAGAGATTTTTCAAGATGGTACCACTGGCACAGGGTTGCCCGCATTTCAAAATCACTTCTATCAGACCTTGTCCTAGCTAATACCAACATGTCCTGAAAATTTCACTATGATCGGATAATCCGGTCGTCAGTTCTCGTGAACAGAATTTTCGAGTGCTGAAAAAAAGGTAATTTGGTGATGGGTTGGCGTTCTTGTGCATATCGGAATTTTGAAAATTTCAATTTGACACGATGGACAAAGGTTAAAGTTTATCAATGATTTGATTTTTTTGTCAAAAATCAAAAATTTTTCAGGAAGGTCAATGATTTGAAAGTTTTTATTCAGGAGCCTGCCGTAGCTACAGGGTTAGCCGCAATGTCTTAAAATCCACGTGTGCTAAATTTTAGTCAACATCAATACGCTCTGCAAATTTCACGATGATCCATTGTTTTTCTTAGAAGTAATGACAATTCAAAATTTGAAAAAAATCTTTGTCTACTCTTAAGCATGCTGCACCCACAAACGGCTCAAAATTTCCAACATTTTATAATAAACAGGCTTAAAACATAAAAAGTTCTCATTCCCAAACATTTATTTTAACAAAAATATACACTGCTTGGAAATATAAGAGTAACTGAAAATTCACTAAAACGCTCGCCGCCGCCAAAAGGTTTACGATATCTCAATTTAAAATCGTAGGCCTACCAACTATAAACATCATTGTCCTCCGAAAATTTCAGCTCAATCGAATTGGCCACTCCAAAGATTTTCCCGGAAAATCATGTTGCTGATATATACTATTGTTCAATAGCAGTTTTTTCTAAGTGCAAGCAACAGCAAAAACTCTAGCGCACCTGAACCGCTAGAAACACTAATGTTCGAAGAACAGTAGAAGAATCGTGCAGGTTTTGAGTGCATATTCCACCACATGAGCTGCTTATTACGGCCAAACTGTTTCAAATGCCACGTTTTACTTTGGTCTCAAGAATGCATTATAACTCATATGGTAGAAGGTTTCAGATATTACCATTGGCATGGGTTTCAAAGTTTATGAAAGAAAAACACTTGTTAATTATATTCGTTATCAGTTGCTTATTTCACCAAACTTTGAAAGCAGCATCTCATATAACACCAATGAAGAAAATGATCAGTGCCTGCAGCACTGTAACTGAAGTTGGCGTTTGGGGCTGCGATCCGAAAAATTTGCAGAACTTTGGGAATTGAAACATTGATTATTTATTTTCATTGTAAATGTTTCCGGTATGAATACTAACTGTAAGCATTTATTGAGACAAAAGTAGCACAACCGACTCGTGCTGGCAACCTTCTGCCAGTATCAAAGCCAAGAATATATCATATCTGCTTCACGTTGTTACATTACATTCGAAGTTATAGGTGTATAAAGACATTTAGGGTTACCTACAGGAAGTTTTTTCAAATAATCGAAAGCTTAATATTTGCTGTTTATTGTCACTACAATATCATTACCATTTGAAAATTCTACGATAAAACCAAAGACACCAAAATCATTACCATTTGAAAATTCTACGATAAAACCAAAGACACCAAAATTACCATGGCTGGCAGCACCAATCAAATTTTTCAACCAAATTTCTACCAAACAGAGTTTAGAGTAAGGTGCAGCTACTGCGTCAATTTCATGAAAATATGGTTACTATTCACATTTCATAGGGCAAAAAGCAGTTTTTTTTTCTTTGTAATTTTTCAAGATGGCACCACTGGCACAGAGTTGCCCCCAATTCAAAATCGCTTCTATCAGACCTGGTTCTACTTAAGTTCAATGCATTCTGTAAATTTCAATGGTATCTGATTATTGGTTCGTGAATTCCCGTGAACAGAAATTTTTGATGCTAAAAATATGGGTTAACTGGGAGAGGGTTACCGTTCTTGTCCGACATGAGATTTCCAAAGTTTACCTTTGAACGTGTAGATAAAGCATAAGATTTGTATACAGACTGGTTTTATTGTAAGAAACGGACATTTTTAGGATATTCGATGATTTGAATGTTTTCACTACCAAATTTTTATTTTTTAAAATTTAAGACACCAAAATTATCATAGCTGGCAGCTCCAACCGAACTTTTCGACCAAATTTCTACCAAACGTGGTTTAAAGTAAGGTCCACCTACTGTGTGAATTTCGTCAAAATCGAACGATTCAATCAGAATTTATAGGGCTAAAAACAGTTATCTTTTTTAGTGATTTTTCAAGATGGCACCACTGGCACAGAATCGCTTGCATTTCAAAATTACTTCTATCAGACCTGGTCCTAGTTAAGATCAATACATTCTGCAAATTTCAATTAATTCTGCTCATTGGATCGTGAGTTTCCGTGAACAGAAGTTTTTAATGCTAAAAATATAGGTAAATTGGGCAAGGGTTACCAGGCGTGCCCGTTATACCATATCAAATTTTATTTTTTGCCTATGTTAACAAAGCACGAAATTTACATATGAGTGGCTTTTTTTTGAAGAAACGGCATTTTTTCAAGAGAAACGATAATTTGAAAGTTTTCTTTTTCAGTACTTGCCCTAGCTTCAGGGTTGCCAGCACGCTCATCAAAAGCTACACAAATTTACAACTAAATAATACCAATAAGTTCTGAAAATTTGGTAATGATTGAAAAGCTCTGTCAAAAGTTATCGCAATTTAAAAATTTTCAATTTTTCCCGATCTCTTTTTAGGCACTTAGCGCACACATGGGGTTAAAAAATTCCAAAAAATTATCCGATTCACATGTAAAACACGTTCGAAATTTATTTTGTTAACTTTATTTTTGCAAAACTTATTTGTGTACGGAATAATAGGTATAATAAAAATATCACTAAAATGGCTGCCGGCGCCAAAGGGTTAAAGATTTTTAACTTTTTCTGAGACCTGGCACTATTCTGCATATACACCAATGTGTCCTGAAAATTTCAGCTCAATCGGATGGTGCGTTCCTGAGATTTTTTCACTGAAATTTTTTGATGATATATATATATATATATATAGAAATATGAATTTTTGGCCAAAGTGATTTTAATACTAATGTTCTTCTTCGAACATTAGTAAAAATCCACGCATATCCAACACAGCAAAATCAGCTCCATCCAACACAATGTAATCAATGTTCAATGGCAGTTTTTTTAAGTGGAAGCAACAGCAAAAAATCCACTGGTATCCAACACAGCAAAATCAACCCCATCCAACACAATTTAATCAAGGCATCACATTACCACGACCAGATTGTTTATCCGTGATGGGAGCGCAACAATGTTGCATGCATTCATAGATTGATATTGGATCGCGACTTCTTGGAAGATAAAAAATGCTGATCATAGCGTCTGGCGGGTAAAGTGATGCCTTGTGAAAAATAAACATATTAATGTCAAACGCCATGACTGTAAGAAAAATGCAAAATAAATTCATTCGTAAAAGTGAACTCGTGTTGAAAGGGTGTTTTTCTTTTGAATTTGAAGTGAACATTAATTTTTTCCTTTCTATTAGCAAGGCGTCGAGGCGATTGTTGTAGCGATATCGTATCGCTGCAACTGTTTCATCGAAGGAGCACAGGTTAAGAACCTAGGCTTCAGGTCAACGCAAAAGAACGTTGACTTTAACATTGTTGTGATACTAAGGAAGAAAGGCGATTGTTGTAGCGATATAGTATCGCTGCAACTGTTTCATCGAAGGAGCACAGGTTAAGAACTTAGGCTCCAGGTTAACGCAAAAGAGCGTTGACTTTAACATTGGTGACCCCGACGTGATTTCCAAGCCAGGAACCGTTCGAAGAAACCGACACGGCCATCCGGAACTTGAAGGACGTACCAACCAGTCACGGGTACTTCACGAGTGGCCTGTATGATACGACCAAGCAGAACGTCACGAACTTTCGCCATCACTTTCAGGAACGAATTCGCTCGCTCGGTCAGCCGGCGTGGTCTTCTGAGGATGGGAGCGTCACAAGCAATCCTGAACCCAAAGCTAGATCGGCAGCATTGCCAACGACATTGAAGGGCGCGCCATGTCTAAATGACTTGACCAGACTAGTACAAAGGCACAAGGCCTTGGCTGATTCTTTGGGCAGGCTGTTCGACCGCTTGGATCATGTGGAACACCCAAGGCAGTTTTATGAAATGAAACTGAGCTCCATAAAGCAGTATTGGGCTCAGCTTCAAGAATACCACCAAGAAATTTACGAGCTCAGCGATGATCCAGTCGCCAGCGGATATCAATTAGAGGTGCACATTGCTCTCGAAACTGCCATGGAAGAGTGGCTTGTGTATCTGTCCACCAAATTAGACGAGTCTAATGCTGCAACAGTGCCAGCAGCGCCAACAGCTGCGAGCACCAATTTGAGTCTTCCTTAAATCTCCATTCCAAAGTTTGAGGGTGAATATATAAAGTGGCGCCAATTCCGTGACTTGTTTGTCCAGATGGTGCACAACCAACCACTATCAGGTTGCCAAAAAATGTGTTACCTCAAGATGACAGGAGAGGCCGAAAGGCTAATAAGAAACTTCCCACTGTCAGAAAAAAATTACCTATCAGCCTGGAAGACACTCGAGGATAGATACGTTAATCAAAGACTGATTGTAGCTGCTCTGGTTAATAAATTAATGGCGCAGTCATCGCAAACGCACGACAAATCATCTGCTTCGGCACTAAAGACCTTACATGATAGCACACAAGAGTGTCTTATGGGCTTGGAACATCTGGGCATCTCAACCAGCGGCTGGGACCCTCTGTTGCCTAATATATTAACGAAAAGGTTAGACTCCGTCACTCATACTTTATATGAGCAATCCATTCTCAGCCCGAAAGAAATCCAGAGCGTTGCGGGCTTCTTGGCCTTTCTACAGAATCGATTTCAGGCACTAGAAGCATTAGGGAGCAAGGCAAAATCAGCTGGCTCCACGACAAATTATGGCGGGTCAAACCTCACAGCTGCCATATCAGCGACACCATCGTGTCCCATTTGCAGCAAGAGCCATCCGTTGTTCCATTGTACGAACTTCCTACAAATGGCACCAGCCGATAGGTTAAAAGTCGTCCAAAGGCATAAGCTTTGCATCAACTGCTTCCGAACCGGCCACACGTCTGGAGACTGCACCTTGAGAGGCTGCAAACAATGCCCCAAGAGGCATAATAGCCTGCTGCACCTTGGAAAGACAAGTGCTGCGAAATATACGGCCAAACCAGATAAACATGGGGCACCGTCAGTGTCGGAAGCAATATCAGCGGCTGCCATGGCAAAAGAGCATGAGGATCGCTCCCTCACATTGACCGAAGCGGGAAAATCGTCCAAGGGTGGCTACGTGCTGCTGGGTACTGCCAGAGTCACGGTCGTCAATGCAGTCGGGGATTCCTTTGAATGTCGAGCTCTATTGGATCCAGGCTCGCAAGTTAACTTGGTGGCCGACCGCGTTGTGAGGCAACTGGGTTTGACGCCCCAGCGATCTGTGACTTTTATCGAAAGGGTTGGCTGTAGTACAGAGCGAACACAACACAGAGTGAATCTTGAGCTCCGCTCGAGAATAAACTCTTATTCAGCCAGACTCGAAGCATACGTGCTACCCCAAATTGTTTCTCCGCAGCCGGCTCACCAAATATATATTTCCAAATGGCCAATACCCTCCAATATAACATTGGCAGACCCATTGTTCAACGAAAGTGGGCGCATCGAAATGCTCCTCAGTGCTGAGCATTTTTACGAGCTGCTGCTTGTGGGGCAAATCAAGCTGAAAAATGGCTTACCAATATTACAAAATACGCTCCTTGGCTGGGTGGCAACCGGTAAAATCGCAGACAAACCATCTTCAGCCGCTACATGTGGAGTGCTCACGGAAGACCAATGTCTGGCCAAATCCATAGAAAGGTTCTGGAAGCTAGAAGATGCTGACCTGCCTCAAAAAACAAGGACCCCATCGGAAATGGCGTGCGAGACGCACTTTTGTCAGACCGCAAAACGAGACAATGAAGGCCAGTTTGTCGTTAGGTTGCCCTTTGCTGCTGAGCCAACAAGGCTAGGCAGTTCAAGAGAGATTGCGTTACGACGCTTCGAGGCGTTAGAAAAAAGATTAATGAAAAATGCCGAGCTCAGGCAGCAATACCAGACATTTATGCGGGAATACGTGGAACTTGGCCACATGGGGGAAGTGGAAGAGCAAGTGATTCAGGCACCTTGTTACTTCCTTCCTCATCACTGCATTACCAAACCCGATAGCAGCACCACAAAGCTTAGGGTTGTGTTCGACGCGTCATGCAAGGCGGCGTCGAATGTTTCATTGAACGACATATTGTACACAGGGCCAACCCTCCAGGATGACCTCGTAGCAATCCTTCTCCGATTTCAGCTACCGCGATTTGTATTCACTGCGAACATCGAAAATATGTACCGCCAGGTGATACTGCACCCTGACGACCGAAGATACCATATGATTTTTTGGAGACACGAACCAAGTCAGCCCAGGCGCTGCTACCAGCTTAAAACAGTAACCTACGGTACGACACCTGCCTCGTATTTAGCAACCAAATGCCTGCACATATTGGCCAAGGAGGAAGCAGCACGATACCCGCTAGGAACTGAAATCCTGCAACGAGATTTCTATGTTGACGACGTCATGACGGGTTCGAATAGCCTCATGAAGGCCTCGCAAATGCAGGAAAAAATTACCAAACTGGTGCAAGGTGCTGGATTTAAGCTCAGGAAATGGTGCGCCAATCATTCACGTTTGCTCCAAGGCATACCGCACGAGGACAAAGAAGTTCAATTGGATTTAACATGGCCACCAAAGCCAGAAAACTTTCTGATTAGGATTAGCTGGCAACCGGAGCATAAAAGAGTAACAAAACGGACGGTTATTTCCAATATTGCAAGAATGTTTGATCACCTTGGCATTATGGGGCCAGTTGTTGTTCTCACTAAAATTTTCCTGCAGCAGCTGTGGCAACTAACACTGGACTGGGATGCTGCTCTCCCGCAAGCAATGTACACTAGATAGACTAAGTTCCGGGAAGAATTGAAGGTTCTGGAAAACATGCAGTTTCCTCGACATGTGCTGGCGAATGAGGCGCCCAATCAAATCCAATTCCATGTTTTTACAGACGCATCCGAGAAGGCGTACGGTGCTGCCATTTATGTCCGATCCATCACCACGGATGGAAGAATCATTGTGCGACTGTTAACCACCAAATCAAGGGTCGCGCCTCTTAAGAAAACTTCAACCCCGCGATTGGAGCTTTGCGCCGCCAAATTGGGCGCCGACCTTGCTTATAGAGCAAAGAAGGACATGCAGATGAAGGACATTGCTACCTTCTTTTGGACCGACTCCGAAGTCGTTTTGGGGTGGATAAATTCTACCTCTGCTTCATATCATACGTTTGTGGCAAACAGAATATCAGCAATTCAATCTCTGTCCATTCCGCAACAGTGGCGGCACGTTACGTCGAGCGAAAATCCTGCGGACATTCTCTCTCGCGGCATTGCTCCTGCGAAATTGGGTGATTGTCACCTTTGGTTTTACGGACCTCCTTATCTGCATGGGAGGCAATCTATATGGCCACCGGAGAATGTGAAGGCATCCGTATGCGACATAGAAAAGAAAAGATCAGCCTTAACCATGATCCACCGCGAAGAGAAGCCTACCCATTTCGTGAATGAAATCCAACATGGGAATTCTTTCAGAAAACTGCAACGCATGACGGCATACGTAATGAAGTTCGTCAATCGACTACGATCGATGAGCACAATCGAAAACCGAACCAAAACTCCAACTAGCAAAGAGTTGAACGATGCACTGTTTGTCATTGTCAAGACCATGCAGTCTGAAGAATTTAGTGACGAAATTGGAAATTTGAGCAACTGCAAGGAGATTAATAAGCGAAGTCCACTGGCCACTTTGACGCCATTTCTAGATGATTGTGGCGTTTTACGTGTTGGCGGCCGATTGGAGGCATCAAGCATGCCTTATGATGCGAAGCATCCTATCTTGCTGCCCTATAAGCATCAATTTACCAAAATACTAATGACAGACATCCACCACGAAAGATTGCATTTAGGCCCCCAAGCGCTGCTGGCCACTACAAGGCAAGGATTCTGGCCAATCAAGGGCAAAACACTCACGAGATCTGTTGTACAGCGATGTGTACGATGCAGCAGGGCGAAGCCAAAAATGTTCTCTCAGCTAATGGGGAACTTACCATCCACACGAGTACAGCCTGCGCGGCCATTCATTAACGCGGGTGTCGATTTCTGCGGGCCAATTTGGATTCGTTATCGTGGCAGAGGCAGTCGCCCCCAAAAAGGATACATAGCAATATTTTGTTGTTTTGCCACTGAGGCCGCTCATCTAGAAGTGGTAGGCGACCAGACCACAGAATCTTTTATCGGATCGTTAAAGCGTTTCTTAGGAAGGCGTGGGCACTGCAAAAATTTATATTGCGATAATGCCACAAATTTTGTGGGAGCTTACAACCAATTACACGAACTAAAGGGTGCCATATATTCAGACAAAGCTAAAGAAAAAATTACCACGATCTGTGCCTCTCAGCGCATAGATTTTCATTTTATACCTCCTCGTGCCCCACACTTCGGAGGATTGTGGGAGGCTGCTGTTAGATCAGCAAAGCACCTGCTTCTACGAGGAGCGTCCTCAGCCAAGCTGAGACGAAGAATTGCAGACACTGACAGTGGAAATTGAAGCAATATTAAATTCCAGGCCAATTACACCGATGTCAGCAGACCCTAACGATCTTGCAGCATTAACCCCGGGTCACTTCCTAATCGGGGAGCCCCTTACAAGCTCCATTGATACCGCTGCAGAGCCGATCAAGGCTGACCTTCTCACTCGATGGAAATTAGGGAAACACATCAAACGTGAATTTTGGCGTAGGTGGACTAGCGAGTACTTAAGTGAGCTTCAGCACCGTTTGAAATGGAAACACAGTAATTCAAACGTCCAGCCCGACACCGTCGTGATCATCAAAGAGGATAACACTCCAGTGATGAAATGCCCGCTAGGACGAATCATTAAAACCTATGAGGGAGATGACGGGCGCGTTCGGGTCGCCGACGTCAAAACATCTTCCGGCGTGTTGCGCAGGTCGATCCATAGACTGGCTCCGCTGCCAATTGAGAAGGATGACGCAACGGCAAAGGAAGAAGAATTTCCGCAACCCAAACCGGCCCGAACAAAACGTACTTCATCGGAAGGATCCTCTAAGGCTGGCACCCCGGAGGGAACGAAAGGCAATGAGGAGCCACAAAAGAGGGCACGCAAACAGCGAGGAGCTTCTCTTGCGACACTCATGCTGAGCTGCTTAATCCTCCCGACCATACATGCAGATCCCGTAGAAGTTACTCCCATGGGCCCGCAACCGGGTTTGCACTTCCAGTCAATGGGAAGGACATGTTTGGCAACAAGCGAGATTGACGCCCACAACATTCACCATTATACGATCGGATACCTAAGCCTGGCAGTTGCCATCGCACTCACCGTCTACTTGATCGCCAGGTGTAGAGCGCAGTCTCGTAATCATGTGGCCGTTGAAAATCGCCCGCGTCCCAGAGCACATAGCCTGCCGGGCACCCAAGCCAATGGTTGAACGGACCGTTCAACGCGGGGGATGATGTTCAATAACAGTTTTTTCTAAGTGCAAGCAACAGCAAAATATCCATGCATATCCAACACAGCAAAATCAACTCCATCCAACACAATGTAATCATTGTTCAATGGCAGTTTTTCTAAGTGCAAGCAACAGCAAAAAATCCACTCATATCCAACACAGCAAAATCAACTCCATCCAACACAATGTAATCAAAGCACCACACTACCACGACCAGATTATTTATCCGTGATGGGAGCGCAACAATGTTGCGTGCATTAATAGATTGATATTGGATCGCGACTTCTTGGAAGATAAAAAATGCTGAAATGCCTTGTGAAAAATAAACATATAAATGTCGAACGCCATGACTGTAAGAAAAATGCAAAATAAATTCATTCGTGAAAGTGAACTCGTGTTGAAAGGGTGTTTTTCTTTTGAATTTGAAGTGAACATTAATTTTTACCATTCTATTAGCAAGGCGTCGAGGTGATTGTTGTAGCGATATAGTATCGCTGCAACTGTTTCATCGAAGGAGCACAGGCTAAGAACCTAGGCTTCAGGTCAACGCAAAAGAGCGTTGACTTTAACATTGTTGTGATACTAAGGAAGAAAGGCGATTACTGTAGCGATATAGTATGCTGCAACTGTTTCATCGAAGGAGCACAGGTTAAGAACCTAGGCTTCAGGTCAACGCAAAAGAGCGTTGATTTTAACATTGTTGTGATACTAAGAAAGAAAGGCGATTGTTGTAGCGATATAGTATGCTGCAACTGTTTCATCGAAAAAGCACAGGTTAAGAACCTAGGCTCCAGGTCAACGCAAAAGAGCGTTGACTTTAACACCTATATATATATATATATATATATATATATATATATATATATATATATATATATATATATATATATATATATATATATATATATATATATATATATATATATATATATATATAAAAGTAAAGCGATCACACGACAACCCTCGTACGGGTCTAGGGGTTGAAGCTGGTAAAGAGCTTCATTACAACTTTTTAATCATTGTGGATACGAGTGTGGAGTGATTAGTTCCACGACTTACTTTACCCCTGATTTAAATCAGGTACCTAATCAGAGCTAGGTTAACTCAAAGCTTGGTGCGCGGACCCTCGTCCGAACCTGGATTCGAACCAGGGACGCCACACGCAAGAAGCCAGTGCTCTACCCACTAGGCTAATCAAGCTTATATATATATATATATATATATATATATATATATATATATATATATATATATATATATATATATATATATATATATATTCAGCCTTGGCCAAAAGTTTGAGCCCACCCCAGAAAAGTGACAAAAATCAAAATGCTTTGATATTGGTTGAAAGAAAATGTCAAATATAATTAGTATACATATTGTATTATTAAAATAAGTCAATATTTTGTTGGACCTCCTTTGGCTTTAATAACTGCAGCGATTCTTTGTGGCATAGTGGAAATTAGGTGTTTGCATTCTTCCGAAGTAATTGATTCCCACTCTTCTTTCAAAGCTCAAATTAAACTTGCTTTGGAAGTTATGGGTCAGTCATGGATCCTTCTTTTCAGAATGCTCCATAAATGCTCGATCGGGTTAAGATCTGGAGGCTGAGGAGGCCATTCTAACAAATCTACACCATGCTCACGGAACCAGCTCATCGCAACACGAGACTTGTGGCAGGGTGCGTTGTCTTGCTAGAATCGAACATGATCAAGGTTGGTTCTCCCAAAAATCTTGACGGCTGATTCGAAAAGTACATTTTCAAGCATTGAAATGTATTTTGAAGAATCAATTCGACCTTCACACAAACACAAACTTCCAACTCCGCTTGAAGCCATGCAACCCCAAACCATTATGCTGCCTCCTCCGTGTTTCACAGTTGGTACCACACACTGTGGTTGGTACGCTTCACCAGTTCGTCGTCGCACAAAGACCGCACCCGGTGTTCCAAAAATCTGCAATAAGTGAAAAAAAAAACATTTCCTTGAAAATAGCCCATTACATAAAATGCATCTAACCTTGAGCTTATTAGATGCTTTCAGATAAAAGCACACAACATTTGGAGAACTTACTTCAACATTAGATCCGTCTGTCCAGATAATATTCGACCAATCTTCTTCGGTCAGATGTTGATGCCTCCGAGCCCAGTCTAGTCGAATTTTCTTATTTTTTTGTGACAGCCACGGCTTCTTTCTCGCCTTACAGCCTCTCAGCATTTTTTCGCACAGGCGTCTCCGTACTGTTCTGGATGACAATTTTTTCCCAAACTCGTCGGACAGCTCAGCAGCTAACTTCGCAGATGTTTTTTTCCGACCTCTCGAAGATGCACGTACCATCAAACGGTCCTCCTGTACGGTTGTTATTCTCTTTCAACCGCTCCTTGTTAAATCCTTATGCGAACTGGTTTGCTCAAATCGTCGCATAGTCGAGCGAACCGCTCCGCGCGATCATCCAAGGCGTACGGCAATTTTTCTCGAAGTGAACCCTTCTGCATGTAGCAATTGAATTTGTGCACGCATATCTGAACTTACCTCCTTTGTTTTGGACATTTTCGAGAACAAAGAATTTTAACTCACTAAATGAATCACTGTTGATCGTTTAAACAGCGTACGCAAACTGTAACAGACCAACAAACTGCAAAGGCTTATGTAGGAAAATTTCGGAATTTTCCATTATTACCCATCCCGTGCCCGGGGTTTTCAAGAAACTTTCTAAAATCATTTTATTACAGCTAACAAGTAGCCTCACCGATGAGGAACAGCCGTTAAATAACGAGCATTTAAGTATTTTTAATCTACAGCCGAAAAATAGGGTGGGCTCAAACTTTTGGCCAAGGCTGTATATATATATATATATATATATATATATATATATATATATATATATATATATATATATATATATATATATATATATATAAATATATATATATATATATATATATATATATATATATATATATATATATATATATATATATATATATATATATATATATATATATATATATATATATATATATATATATATATATATAGAAATATGAATTTTCGGCGAAACGAGTTTAAAACTAATTTTCTTCGAAAATAAGTAAAAACTCTTGCGCACCAGAACCGCTAAAAACACTAATGTTCGATGAACAGTAGAAGAATCGTGCAGGTTTTGTGTGCATATTCCACCACAGGAGCTGCTTATTACGGCCAAACGGTTTCAAACGCCACGTTTTACTTTGGCCTCAAGAATGCATTATGACTCATATGATGGAAGGTTTCAGATGCTGGCATCACTGGCATGAATTTCAACGTTTATGAGAACAAAACACGGGTTAATTATATTCGTTATCAGTTTCTCATTTCACAAAAACTTTGAAAGCAGCATCTCATATAACATCAATGAAGAAAATACTCAGCGCCTGCAGCACTGTAATTGAAGTTGGTGTTTAGGGCTGCGACCCGAAATATTTGCAGAACTTTGGGAATTGAAACATTGGTTATTTATTTTCATTGTAAATGTTTCCGGTATTAACTGTAAGCATTTAATGATACAAAAGTAGCACAACCGATTCGTGCTGGCAACCTTTTGCCAGTATCAAAGCCAAGAATATATCACATCCGCTTCACGTTGTTATATTGCATTCGAAGTTATAGGAGTATAAAGAAATTTAGCGTTACCTGCAGCGAATTTTTTCAAATAATCGAGAAAAAAATTTAATGTTTTCTGTTTACTGTCACAACAATATCATTACTATTTGAAAATTCTACGATAAAACCGCTTAATAAAGATATTGCAATTAAAATTAAAACGAATAATAGCTGGCAACCCTATCGTGGCTTTTCAACCAGATTTGGCCTGAATAAGGTTTTTATAAGGTTTCATTAATTGTATGAAATTCGTGTTGATTTCATGACTGCATTAGAAGTTCTTGTGCAAAAAGTTTTATTTTCCTGAGCGAATTTTCAAAACCAAATACACAAAAATTACCATAGCTGGCAGCACCAATCGGATTTTTCAACTAAATTTCTATCGAACAGAATTTGGAGTAAGGTTCAGCCACTGTGTCAATTTTGTGAAAATCTGGTAACTTATTCACATTTCATATGGTAAAAAGCATTTTTTTTTCTTTGTAAATTTTAAAGATGGCACCACTGGCACAGAGTTGCCCACAATTCAAAATCACTTCTATCAGACCTGGCCCTACTTAAGTCCAATGTATTCTGTGAATTTCAGTTGTATCTGATTATTGGCTCGTGAGTTCCCGTGAACAGAAGTTTTTGATGCTAAAAATAAAGGTTAACTGGGGAAGGGTTCCCTTTCTTGTAGAACAATAGTATTAAACTCGTTTCGCCGGAAATTTATATTTCTTTATATATATATAAAGAATATTTCTTTCATATACCTTTATATGTATATATATATACGTATATATATATACATATATATATATATATATATATATATATATATATATATATATATATATATATATATCAGCAAAATGATTAAGGGAATTAATCTCTGGAGTGGCCGATCCGACTGAGCTGGAATTTTCGGAGACTTCCTCAAATTCAGATATCCTAAACCTTTTGGCGGCGGCGAGCGTTTTAGCAAATTTTGAGGAACTCCTATATTTCCAAGCAGTGTAAATTTTTGTTAAAGAAAAGTATTGGGAATGAAAACTTATTATGTTCTTAGCTTGTCTATGATAAAGAATTGGAAATTTGGAGCCGTGTGTGGGTGCAGGGCGCCTAAAAGTAGGCAAGGAATTTTTTTCAAATTTTGATTTGTCATTACTTGTAAGAAAAACAATGAATCATCGTGAAAATAACAGAGCGTATTGATGTTGACTAAAATATGGGTTATATAGATTTTCACCATAAAGCGGGTAACCCTGTAGCTGTGGCAGGCTGCTAAAAAAATCCTTCAAATCATTGACCTTCCTGAAAAATTTTTGATTTTTGACAAAAATTTCAAATTTTTGATAAATTTTATCCTTTGTCCTTCATCTCAAGATAAAAAATTTTCAAAATTCCGATTTGCATAAGAACGGCAACCCATCACCAAATTACCTCTATTTTCAGCACTCGAAAGTTCTGTTCACGAGAACTGACGACCGAATAATCCGTTCATTATGAAATTTACAGGATATGTTGGTATTAGCTAGGACCAAGTCTAATAGAAGTGATTTTGAAATGCGGGCAACCCTGTGGCAGTGGTACCATCTTGAAAAACTACTGCAAAAAAAAAAACATAATTTTGGCCTATAACTTCCGATTCAGCCATCAGATTTTAACAAAATTTACACAACGCTTGATGTTACTCTATGTAACATTTGGTAAAAATTTGGTTGAAAAATTAGTATAGAGCTGGCAGCTGTGGTGATTTTAGTCTCATAAATCTTGCAAATTTGCTCAGCAAAATAAAACTTTTTTCGCTATAGCTTCCGGTCCAATATCGAAATCAAAACGAATTTCTGGCAGTAAATAGACCTTAATAATAGACCTTAATAGTAGACCTTAATAATAGACCTTAATGATGAGCTCATACAATAAATCCTAGTAATCCAATAGCAAGTATTGCGTAAATTATTCCTAAAGATCCAAAGGTTTCCTTCTTTCCACATTCTTGGCTAATGATATGAGAGATTATTCCAAATCCTGGTAGAATTAGAATGTAAACTTCTGGGTGACCAAAAAATCAAAATAAATGTTGATATAAAATTGGGTCACCGCCCCCTGCAGGATCAAAGAATGATGTATTTAAATTTCGGTCTGTAAGAAGTATGTAACAAGTAAATGTCGTAGGAATTTCGTACAAAAATCATGAAAGAACTGCCAGCTATGACCATTTTTGTAATTTTATGGAATTTCTTTACTGAGCGATTATGTCATTAGATTTCCAATTGAGAATGATCCTGCAATGGAAATTAACAACAAATATTAACGTTTTAAAAATTTGAAAAGGGTTAAGGGTGGTAACCCTAACATTCTGTTCACCCTTATACCTTCCAGCGCAGTGATTCAATCGAAACGAAATTTACTGGTTGGGTTTAACTTAACGTGAAGCAGATTTGGTATGTATTTTGCTTTGCTGCTGACACAGGCTAACCAGCAATGTGCCATTTCCGTTAATATTGCACCAACAGATGCTTCAAATTACGTTCTCATATGCAAAGCATTTGCAATAAAAATAAGGAATCAATTTTCCGCGTTTTGAACATTTTTCGGATGGCAGCCTCAAACAACGTTTAACCGCTGAAACTTTCGATGAAATCCTGCGATGAGAACGAAATTCAAAGGATAAGTTGATTTAAGTATGAGCTTCTTATGGTAAACTTATTGCTGCTGCGTTCGGAAAGTGTTACCAGCACTGAACATTTACATCATTTGTGTTAGAGTTGAGTTTTGTTGCTTTGGATAAGGAATGGTTGATATGATTCTACAAAACAGTGTATTACGTCTTTCCACACTTTTTTGTCACTCAAAGACAATTTCTTCGAAAATTAGTTTTCTAGCGGTTCAGATGCGCTTGAGTTTTTACTTTAGCTATATAAAAAAAACATAAGATTTTCATATGAGTGGCTTTATTTTGAAAAAGCTTCATTTTTTCAAGAGAGACGATGATTTGGAGGTTTTCACTTTCAGTTCCTGCCCTAGCTACAGGATTGCCAGCACGCTCATAAATTCACAACTTAATAATATCAATATGATGTGAAAATATCGTAATAATTCAATAGCTCTGTCAAAAGTTATCGCAATGTAAAAAATTTCAAATTTTCCTGTTCTCTTTTTAGGCTCCTAGCGCACAAATGGGGTTTAAAAATTTCTCAACATTATCCGATTTGCATTAAGAACTTGTTCGAAATTTATTTCATCAACTTTATTTTTGCAAAAATTATTTGTGTACGAAATAATAGGTATATTAAAAATATCACTTAAATGGCCGCCGGCGCCAAAGGGTTAACAATAATTGACATTTAGTGAAATTTGGACCTATTTTGCATATGCACCAATGTATCCTGAAAGTTTCAGCTCAATCGGATGGCGCGCTCCCGAGATTATCTCACTGAAAGTTTTTGATGATATATATATACATAAAAACTCTCGACAAAATCATCGAAATAAAACCAAAATCGATTGAGTCATTTGATTTTGACGTGGGACAATTGTTGGAGACTTATTGTTGCAGTACTGGTAAGTGCTGGAAGCACTAAGCATTGTCTTTGTTGATGTTATGTTATGCTGCTTTCAAAGTTTTGTAGTGTTTAGCTTCTCTTCATCTTGAAAATTTTGCAAGTGGTAGTCCTGAAATCCTTTCCACTTTATGAGTTTAAATGCATTGTAAAGATCAAAGTGGTTTTGCGCTCGAAACAGGTTGAAGCACGTGTGGTAAAATATGCACTCAAAATGTGCACGATTCTTCTATGGTTCATCGAACATTAGTGTTTCTAGCGGTTCGGGTGTGCCAGAGTTATTTTATCTTCACTATTCCTTAAGCGTGAAGCTCTGTGATGAGCTTCGGATTGCCCGTCTTATAAGCCACTATATCGGGAATCTAAGGCGTTTTCGTGGAAGATGTAATGGGGAGAAGTCGTTAATGGGTTTTGCCATCCGAAAAATTTTAAAAACTGGCAAAATTTAAATATCGGTTGCTTATTTTATTGTTAATGCTTTGCTTATGAATACAAAATGAAAACATCTGTTGGTGCAATATTTACGAAATTGTCTGGTGCTGGCAATCATGTGCTTGCACCATAGCTGCTTCACGTTGTGTTAAACCCACCCTATGAATTTCGTTTCGATTGAATGGCTGCGCTGTAAGTTATAGGAGTGAATATAATTTTAAGGCTACCACCGTCCAAATTTTTGAAATTTTTGAAACGTAAATATTTGTTGTTAATTGTCATTCCAGTATCATTCCCATTTGGAAATATTGTGACAACATCGCTCAATAAAGAAATGTCAATAAATTACAAAATTCATCATAGCTGGCAGCCCTTTTAAGATTTTTAAACGAAAAAACAGAACTAGAAACACAACAAGATATGCTTATCACATGAATTTTTATCACATGAATGATCTCGTAACTGCATCGGAAGTTATAGGGAAAAAACCTTTATTTTCCTGAGCAAATTTACAATATTTAAGAGACAAAAATTGCCATAGCTTGCGACCCTATACTATCTTTTCTACTTAATTTCTATGAAATCTATCTTAGAGTAAGGTTCACCTACTGTGTGAATTTTGTAAAAATTTGGTGGCTTAATGGGAAGCTATATGCCAAAGACCAGTTTTTTTCTCAGCGATTTTTCCACATGGCACCCCTGCTACAGTATTGCTTGCATTTCAAAATCACTTCCATCAGATCTGGTCCTAGCTAATTTCATATTGATTGCATTATCCGATCGTCAGTTCTCGTGAACAGAAGTTTTGAGTGCTGAAAATAGAAGTAATTTAAACACGATTTACCGGTCTTGTTTACCGCGGAATTTTGGAAATTTGTATATGACTTGGTGGACACAAGTCAAAATTTATCAATAATTTGAATTTTTATTCAAAAATTTTAAATTTTTCAGGAAGGTCGATGATTTGAAGGATTTTGTTTTCAGGAGCCTGCTGTAGCTACAGGGTTGCTTGCACAACTTTGAAAATCCATTTGTGTTAACTTTTAGTCTACATCAATACGCTCTAAAAATTTCAAATAACAAATCGAAATTTGAAAAAAAATCCTTGCCCACTTTTAGGCTTTCAGCGCCAACACCAGGCTCAAAATTTCCAATTCTTCACCATGAACAAACTAAAAGCATTATGAGTTTTCATTCCTATTACGTTTTTTAGCAAAATTTTACACTGCTTGGAAATATAGGAGTACCTGAAAATTCACTAAAATGCCCGCCGCCGCCAAAAAGTTTAAGATATCTAAATTCTAGCAAAACATGCACTTACCTGTTATATACATCTATGTTCTTCGAAAATTTCAGCTCAATCGGATCAGCCACTCCAGAGATTATCTCCCTTTACCATTTTGCTGATTATATTTATATATATATATATATATATATATATATATTTATATATATATATATATATATATATATATATATATATATATATATATGTATATATATATATATATATATATATATATATATATATATATATATATATATATATATATATATATATATATATAAATATATATATATATGTATATATATACGAGGTGTGGCAATTAAATTCCGGGAATTTAGTTATAATTAAAAACTGGTAACACTGCGTATTTTGTATATACATGTCTAGAGGGCAGTGACCTTTCTTCAGTTCCAGTCAAAGTTTGAAGTCGATCGCATGTTCAGTTTGTGTTTTATGCGTGTTTTTTGGAAGTGCTTTTTTAAGTCGCGTCACGAAAATGAGTGACTTACTTTACAAGCAACGTGTCGTGATCCAATTTCTGGTGAAATTAGGCGATAAACCTTCGGAAATCCTTTGAAAACTGTAAGTGGTGTATGGAGATGACTGCATGCTGAAAACTCGGGTGTTTGAGTGGGCAAAGCGGTTTAAAGAGGGGCGTGAATCAGTAGATGACGATTTGCGTGAAGGAGCCCCTGTGACGTCTCGTACTGACGCGAATGTCGACCGCCTACGCAAGCTGATCATGTCTGACCGTCGCCAAACCATTCGTACATTGTCTGACAAATTGAACATCAACAAAGAAACCGTTCGAAAAATTTTAAACGAGAATTGTAACATGCGAAAGATTTGCGCGAAGATGGTACCGAAAAATCTCACCGATGAACAAAAAAATCTGCGAAAATCGATCTGCGAAGATTTGTTGTCTCGTATTGAGAACGAGGGCAAAAATTGGATGAGTCGAGTAGTCAAAAATTGGATGAGTCGAGAGATGAAAGTTGGATATTTGAATATGACCCTGAAACCCGCAGACAAAGTCAACAATGGGTGAAAAAGGGTGGAGAGCGGCCAACGAAAGCCAGGATGTCGAAGTCACGACTGAAGGCAATGTTTATCATTTTTTTCGATATTCGTGGCATTGTTCATAAGGAATATCTTCCGGAAGGCAAAACAGTGACTGGACTTTTCTATGTTAGCGTCCTGGAGCGACTGCGGAAACGCATTTTGCGTGTGCGGCCCGAACTCGCCGAAACCGGCTGGATCTTGCACCACGACAACGCGCCGGCCCATTCCTCATTAGTTGTGCGTGAGTTTTTGGCAAACAAAGGCATTCCAACGTTGCCGCAGCCACCCTATAGCCCTGATATAGCCCCCTGCGACTTTTTCTTATTCCCCAAGATGAAGTCGTACCTCAAGGGAATTCACCATGGTGGCGTACAGGAGGTCAAGGAAGCCGTAACAAGGGTGCTGAACGGTCTAACGTCGGAGAATTACCAACGGTGCTTCCAATCATGGGAGCAACGTTGGAAACGTTGTGTAGAGTAAGAGGGAGACTATTGTGAAGGTCGATAATAAACTTTTGATTAAAACTTAATTTTTTCGTGTTTTATTGACGAATTCCCGGAACTTAATTGCCACACCTCGTATATATATATATATATATATATATATATATATATATATAAATATATATATATATATATATATATATATATATATATATATATATATATATATATATATATAATATTAATTTTTGTAATTAGTAAAAACTTTTTATGTGCTCAACCGGTACTTGAAATATTTGATAAAGATTTGCCGATTAGAATTTACACAGACGCATCACTGAAAGGATTGGGTGCAATATTCAAACATATACAAAAGAATGGAAAAGAAAAGCTAGTAGCCTACGTCTCGAAAAATCTAAATGAACCACAAAACAAAAGAAAGCCATATATTTGGAATGCTTGGCAATTAAAGAAGCAGTAAAATATTGGGAACACTAGTTGATTGGGAGAAAATTTGAAGTGTACTCAGATCATAAACCTTTAGAAAACCATAACATAAAAGCAAGAACGGACGAAGAACCAGGTGATTAAAAATATTACCTGTCTCAATTGGATTTCAAAATTATATACATACCAGGTAAACTAAACACTGAGGCAGATTGTCTTAGTAGAAATCCGGTGTTAGAACATACAGAGAGCTCGCAAGAAATATTAAAAATAGTAAACATAATTAAAATTCAAGAAATTAAAAAAGATCAGAATGAAAATATTATGTTAAAAGAACTAAAATATAAAACAATAGATAAATATTGTATAATTTATAAACAAAGTAAAAATAAAAAGAAGATAGTACTGTCAGAAAATTTAAGTATTAAGTTAATAAGAAACACACATATAGACTGGTGCCACATTTGAATCAGACAAATGATAAACAAAATATGCCCATATTATGCTGCAAAAAATTAAAAGAGAATATACAAAGCATCTGCAAAACATGTGAAATTTATAAAAATAATAAATCTAGAGGTCAAACAAAATATGGACTAATTTCACAATTAGGTCTAGCAACGAGACCATTTGAGAAAGTATCAGTCGATACGATCGGTGGATTTTGTGGTCAAAGATCAACGAAAAGATACCTTCATCTCTTAGTTGATCACTTTACAAGATATGCATTTATACTAACGTCAAGAACCCAATCTGCAAATGATTTTATAAAAATAGTTCAAAACACTCTAGAAATAGACAAGATAGATATGATAATCAGACCAATATCCAGGACTCAACTCAAAAGAGTTCAAAATTTTTTTAAAAAAACAAGACATTAAACTTATTTACAATGCTTAAAATGTACCCTTTTCAAATGGCCTAAATGAAAGATTAATAAAATAATAAATAGATAGAAAATTAGCTCTACAGAATACTTTAAAATGACTTGAATATGATAAACCGTTAGAAAACTAATTTGAACCGCAAGAAAACTAATTTTCCAAGAAATTGTCTTTGAGTGACACCAAAATGTGGAAAGACGTTGAATTATATCAACCATTCCTTATCCAAAGCAACAAAACTCAACTATAACACATATGATGAAAATGTTCAGTGCTGGCAACACTTTCCCAACGGAGCAGCAATAAGTTAACCATAACAGGCTCATACTTAAATCAACGTATCCTCTGAATTTCGTTCTCACCGCAGGATTTCAAAGAATGTTTCAACGATTATACGTTGTTTGAGGCTGCCATCCGAAAAATTTTCAAAACTCGGAAAATTCAAAATTGGTTTCTTATTTTTATTGCAAATGCTTTGCATATGAGTATGTGATTTCAAGCATCTGTTGGTGCAATATTTACGAAAATAGCCACTGGTGGTTACCCTGCAAAATAAATACCAAATCTGCTTCACGTTAAGTTGAACCAAACCAGTAAATTTCGTTTCGATTGAATCACTGCGCTGGAAGTTATACGGGTGAAAAGAATTTTAGGGTAACCACCATCAAGACTTTTCAAATTTTTAAAGCGTTAATATTTCTTGTTGATTTTCATTGCAGGATGATTCCTATTTGCAAATCTAATGACATAATCACTCAGTAAAGAAATTCCAAAAACTTACAAAAATGGTCATGGCTGGCAGCTCTTTCATGGTTTTTGTACGAAATTCCTACAACATTTGGTTCACATTAAGGTCAATTAAACGCATGAATTTCGTTTTGATTTCTACACTAGAACAGAAGTTAAAGGGAAAAAAGCTTAATTTTCCTGAGCAAGTTTGCAAGATTTAGGAGACAAAAATCACCAAAGCTGGCAACTGCATTCTAATTTTTCAGCCAAATTTTCACTAAATGTTATCTAAGGTAAGGTCCAAATATTGTGGGAATTTCGTTTAAATGTGATGGCTGAATCGGAAGTTATAGAGCAAAAAGCTGTTTTTTTCTGAGCGATTTTTCAAGATGGTACTACTGCTACAGGGTTGCCCATATTTCAAAATCGCTTCTATCAGACCTGGTCCTAGCTAATAATAACACGTCCTGTAAATTTCATTATGCTCGAATTATCCTGTCGTCAGTTCTCGTGAACAGAACTTTCGGGTGCTGAAAATAGAAGTAATTTGGTGATTGGTTCTTGTGCATTGCCGTTCTTGTGCAAATCGGAATTTTGAAAATTTCTCCTTGACATGAAGGACAAAAGATAAAGTTTATCAAAGATTTGAAATTTTTGTCAAAAATCAGAAATTTTTCAGGAAGGTCAATGATTTGAAAGATTTTTTTTTAGCAGCCTGCCACAGCTACAGTGTTACCCGCTTTATGCTGAAAATCCATGTGTGTTAAATTTTAGTCAACATCAATACGCTCTGTAATTTTCACGATGATCCATTGTTTTTTTTACAAGTAATGACAAATAAAAATTTGAAAAAAAATCTTTGCCTACTTTTAGGCACCCTGCACTCATTCACGGCTCAAAATTTCAAATTCTTTATCAAAGACAAGCTTAAAACACAATAAACTTTGATTCCCAAACATTTATTTTGCCAAAAATTTACACTGCTTGGAAATATAGGAGTACCTGAAAATTCACTACTTAAACGCTCGCCGCCGCCAAAAGGTTAAGGATATCTGAATTTGAAAAAGTCATGGACCTACCTACTATATACATCTACGTTCTCCGAAAATTGCAGCTCAATCAGATCGGCCACTCCAGAGATTATCTCCCTTAATAATTTGGCTGATATATATAAACATATATATATATATATATATATATATATATATATATATATATATATATATATATATATATATATATATATATATATATATATATATATATTATCAAATAGTTTTTTTACTAATTTTCGAAGAACATTAGTATTAAACTCGTTTCGCTGAAAATTCATATTTCTTTATATATATATATATATATATATATATATATATATATATATATATATATATATATATATATATATATTTATATATATATATATATATACATATATATACATATATATATATATATATATATATATATATATATATATATATATATATATATATATATATATATATCTATATATACATATATATATATATATATATATATATATATATATATATATATATATATATATATATATATATATGTATATATATATATATATATATATATATATATATATATATATATATATATATATATATATATATATATATATATATATATATATATATATATATATATATATATATATATGTTCAATATCAACATTGAACAATCGTTGTTAACGTACAACTGCAATAATGCAACGTACTCAGCACATTCTTCGCTGTGTGCATCTTCATTGCATTGCTCGTAGACATAACAATGTTTAAGCTTGAGCATTTGAAATGCAACGAAAATATGTAACCTGATCATCTTGCATATCGTCTGCGTAAACTTCTAAGTACGCTAATGCAACGGTGATCACGTTATATCTTCACATTGTCTATTTTTCATATTTTTCGCAAATGGGTATAGCCAAAACATTGGCACGTTATATCACGCTATATCTTCACATATGCTTACTCCTGCAAAATTTAATTGTGTACTTAAGTTAGATTCTTAGCGAGAAAATTATCAGTCTTCAATGGACAATCAAATCGCACGGATTAGTAAAATAAAGTTATTTGAAACAGTACAGAGTTCTTTTTGGTGGTTCGTCAATGTTTAAATATAAGGAATAAACTTTCAATTGGTGCTTCGACCAATTGATTGGTTTTATTTCAACATCGATCAATCAATTGGTGCTTCGATTAATTGATTGGTTTTATTTCAACAACTTTCAATTGGTGCTTCGACCAATTGAAAGTACCATTCGGTTTATTTCAACGCCTTTCAATTGGTGCGGCGACCAATTGAGAGTAGCAAGTTGGGACCATCAATCAATTGGTGCTTCGACCAATTGATTGGCTTCATTTCAACGCCTTGCAACGCCAATTGAAGGTATCACTTGAGACAGGCAATCACTTGGTGCTTCAACCAATTGATCGCGTGACAAGTCTACGCAAAATAGCGGCATGATCAAGGGCATGATCAATATGAGGTAAGTGATCTTCCACTCGAACATGACTATTTCGAGAAAGATTATTACGGGGAGATCAAACGGCTTCACGACAAATATCGTCGCATTTTTATGGACGCTATAAAAGCTTTCGGGATTGCTACAGTTCAAGCTCCCGAAGCTGCTCAGGTGAAAATGCCAGTAGATGCATCCGAAGGTAGAGAAGTCGAACGAAATATTCGACGACAGAGAGCGCTTACCCATTCATTACAGCGATTGGTCAGCAGTTTAGATCGAATAACTGATGATCAGCCTACCCATTACTACGAGGTATCGATGACAACTCTTAGAGAGCTCTGGAGTCAAATTGCTGCTACAAATCTTAAGATTTGGGAAATTTCGAGTGACCCTATAGCATAAGGGTACAATTTCGAAGAGCATCTTCATCTCGAGGATGAAGTACGGAAAATGACTATCGGGTTGTCTTCAAGATTAACTGGCAGAACGGCAAGTGAACCACATGCAGGGCGACACACCGCACAGCCGATGCCAGTTCAGCTTCCAACGATATCGATCCCTAAGTTTGACGGCGACTATGCGAAATGGCGACAATTCGCTGATCTATTTGAACAGCTAGTGCACGTACAAAACATAGGGAACTGCCAGAAGATGTGGTATTTGAAGACCAATCTAACTGGCGACGCTGAAAAACTCGTGAGACACCTTCCTTTGTCAAACGAGAACTATCATACAGCTTGGGAGCTACTTCATAACAGGTATGAGAACAAGCGTTTGTTAGTTACCACCTTGATTAGACGACTGGTATCTCAATCAAATGTGGGCTCAGATGCATCAACGGCCGCCATTAAAGCACTCCACGACACTACGTGCGAGTGTCTGCTTGGATTGGAGAACCTCGGCTTGTCCATAGAGTCCTGGGATCCAATCCTTTTACACATTTTGTCAAACAATCTGGACAAATCCACTCATCTGCTCTATGAACAGTCCCTAGAAAATCCAAAGGGGCTACAGAGTATGAAACACTTCTTGGAATTTCTGCAAACAAGATTCCAAACCTTGGAGGCGCTTGGCTTGAAGACCAGGTTCACTAACGAAAGGCAGCAGACAAGAGAGGAAACAAGAATACTTGCATCGGTAGTTTCCGGAACGTTGTGTGTAGTGTGCCACAAAGAGCATCCACTTTACGCATGCAATGTCTTCCTGAGCTGCGTGCCGGCCGAGCGAATCCAGATTGTACGCAACAACAACTTGCTTCATCTGCCCGAGGTATCGACCAAAGGCACGATAACCGGCAAAATTAAGCAACCAAAGGCACCTTCATCGACACACTTAAAGCAGCCAGAGCAAGCGATCGCACTTGCGGCACAGGGCAATCGATGTAATAGTCGGTACGTTCTCCTGAGTACGGCCAGGGTTATATTGGTCTCAGAAAATGGACGTGAGGTAGAGTGTCGAGCTCTTTTGGACTCAGGATCCCAAGTGAATCTTATTTCAAACCGAATCATTAAGAAATTGGGAGTCGCGGTGAGACCTGATGCCATGCATATTCAAGGCATTGGAAGTGCCAGCCAGCGCACACAGCGTCGAGTAAACCTGGAGCTGAAACCAAGAACCACTGGGTTCTCCGAACACTTTGAAGCGTTTGTGCTAGACCCAATAGTACCACTACAGACAACACAAGGCATAAACCCTGAGAAGTGGGGTATTCCACGGAATGTTACCTTAGCTGATCCAGAATTTCACATGGTAAAAAACATTGACGTACTTATTGGTGCCGAGTTCTTCTACCAAATCCTAGCAGTGGGACAGATAAAGCTAGCATCGGGATTTCCGACACTACAAAACACAGTGTTTGGATGGATCGTCTCAGGAAATGTTAGCGTCAACACTAGATCAGAAGCAGTCTGTGGTGTTGGTGTGACCCAAGAACAACTAAGCGATTCGATCGAAAAGTTCCGGAAGATTGAAGAAATTACCAATATTGCTTCTACTCTTTCTACCTCTGAAAAGGATTGCGAGCGGCATTTCAATGAAACGATACAACGACTACCTAGTGGTCGATTTATGACCACACTGCCGTTCGCAAGGAGCCCTGATTGCTTATGGAATTCTAAAGATATGGCACTGCGTAGATTTTACGCTCTCGAGAAGAAGCTCGCTAAGGACGACAAGTTACGACAACAATACATTCAGTTCATGGAAGACTATTACCAAATGGGCCACATGGAGGAAGTTGACATCAAGAACATCAAATCCCCACACTATTTTTTGCCAAACCATAGCGTAATGAAGTCATTTAGCAGTACCACGAAACTCCGCGTGGTCTTTGATGCGTCCGCCAAAACAAGCGCAAACATTTCATTAAATGACATATTACTTGTGGGTCCAACAGAACAAAGTGAGCTGTTGACAATCTTACTCCGTTTTCGCTTGCCGCGCTATGTGTTCACAGCGGATATACAACAAATGTATCGACAAGTTCTTATTCGACCTAATGATCGTAACTTCCAATTGATATTCTGGCGAAGAGATGTCAATCAGCCAATCAAATGCTACCAGCTTTCTACTGTGACCTATGGCACTGCATCAGCTCCGTATTTGGCAACCAAGGCACTTCAACGCCTAGCATTTGACGAACGAAATTCATATCCAGAAGGATCAAAGGTACTAGCGCGAGACTTCTACGTTGACAATGTTATAACAGGTTTCAACACCCTGTCAGAAGCAATCACCGCTCAGAGCGAACTCATAAGTATACTAGAAAAGGCAGGCTTTAAATTGCGCAAGTGGTGTACGAACCATCCAAGACTACTGCAGAATATTCCAGCAGCTGAACAAGAGGTTCAACTTAACTTCTCAGAAAGAGACAACGAAGCTATCAAAACTCTAGGAGTGTCATGGCTTCCTAAAGTAGACCAACTTAGAATCCGAACCAACTTCACTGACCATCAGCGGGTTACCAAAAGAATAATGGCCTCAGAAATAGCCCGGCTGTTTGACACTTTGGGGCTTGTAGCACCCGTAATCACAAGAGCAAAATTAATGTTGCAGCAGCTATGGCAGCTTCATCTGGACTGGGATGCTGCCGTTCCACAAGAAATCCACACACAGTGGACGACTTTTAGTAGCAGACTAAATGAACTGGACAGCATTCAGATCCCTCGCCACGTAATTCTGCCTGAAAATGCGATCAAAATTCAAATTCATATATTCGCAGATGCATCAGAACAAGCATACGGAGCGGCCGTGTATATTCGGTCAATCTCTAGAGCCCAGACTATCGTGCGCCTTCTCTGTGCAAAATCAAGAGTAGCCCCAATCAAAAAATTAACGGTGCCAAGGCTTGAATTGTGCGCAGCTAAATTGGCAGCTGACCTTGCCGAGAGGGTGACAACAGATTTAAAGCTCGAAACTACAAAGGTGACACTGTGGACCGACTCACAGATAGTACTTGCCTGGATTCATTCCGATGCTGCCAATTACAATACCTTCGTCGCAAACAGGATCTCGTCCATCCGAGAAACCACAACGCCACAACAATGGCGTCATGTAGGAAGTAAGGACAATCCAGCTGATGTCATATCTCGTGGAATATCCCCCGAAAAACTACCACAATGTCATTTATGGTTTTATGGGCCAAGATTTTTGCATGGAGATGAGTGTTTGTGGCCTCCACCATTTCAGCCAAGTGGCCAGTGCTCCATCGAGGCAAAAAACTTATTGATATCAGCAGCAACAGTGAAGGAGGAAGGGAGTTTCATTGATAAGATTAATCACAAAAACTCATTTCAAAAGCTGCAACGGATAATAGCGTATGCCCTAAGGTTCATTTCCAAGATCCAACGGCATCCGCAAACTACAATTATAGATAACCATCTAACTACTCAAGAAATAGATGACGGGCTCCAGGTTATTGTCAAAGAGATGCAAAAGCAAGAGTTCAAAGAAGAAATCGATCAACTACGGAAACACAAGCAGGTTGATAAAAGAAACCGTATTACCAGCTTAGCTCCATTTTTAGATGATAAGGGTATCTTGAGAGTTGGTGGGAGATTAAAAAATTCCGCGTTGCAGTTTGACGCAAAACATCAAATGCTTATACCTTACTCGCATCCAGTGACAAGATTGCTGATGGAACATATTCATCGCGAAAACTTTCATGCAGGCATAACGGCCTTACTTGCAGACGTCAGACAACGGTTTTGGCCCCTAAACGCAAAGGCCTTGGCCAGATCTGTGGTACACTCTTGCATACAATGTGCCAGAAGTAAACCTCAAATGTTGCAGCAAGTAATGGGGGATCTACCAGCTACTAGAGTGCAGCCTGCAAGGCCTTTTGTTCACTCTGGCGTTGACTTCTGTGGCCCCTTGTCTGTCCATTACAAAATCAGAGGGAAGAGGCCCCACAAATGCTACCTCGCCAGTAATATGCTGTACGAACTAGTCCCAATCATCCATTCCGAGCAGTCACAGGCAGGCATCAAGTCAATGTGTGTCTCAAAGGGAGTCAACTTTAATTTCATACCTTCCCGAACTCCACACTTTGGAGGTTTGTGGGAGGCAGCAGTAAAGTCTGCTAAAAACTGTTTAAACAAAACTTAGCATCAGCATCTCTAACTTACGAAGAGCTCGAAATAGTTGTCGTGGAAATCGAGGCGATCCTGAATTCACGCCCACTCACTCCCATGTCAAACAGCCCAAATGATCTTACCGCATTAACGCCGGGTCATTTTCTTGTCGGCGAACCTCTCACAGCTCCTGTTGATGTGCATGCCGATCGTCACAAAACAAGTTTGCTCACTAGATGGAAATTGGTTTCGCACACAAAACATGAATTTTGGCGCAGATGGAGCCGAGAGTATCTGAGCCAGTTGCAACATCGTCGTAAATGGAAGACACCATCACCGAATGTAACACCTGACACCATGGTCATCGTGCAGGAAGATAACACGCCAGTACTGCATTGGCCTTTGGGAAGAATTGTAAAGACATATCCCGGCGAGGATGGTTACGTTCGTGTCGTGGACGTAAGGACAGCCTCAGGAATACTCCGGCGGCCCATTCACAAGCTTGCACCTCTTCCATGTGACGGCGAATCGGTCACAGACGATGAATCCTTTTTAGATAAGATTCAAATGGCAGCCAGTACGATTGATCCTCCGATGGCAAGACCAGCAGCGGCACGATCTCATCAAGACCAACACGAAATTCCTCCCAAAAAACGACGAGTGGTCAGCGGCCCAGCATTATTGTCACTCTTCTTGACCCTTCTAGTGCTGCCCTGCTCCATTGCATCACCCATTAAAATTCAGCAATTCAGTGGAGGACTTGGTTTCCATTTTGACCACTTGGGGACCGTTGACTTGGCCACGGATGAATGGAAGTTGATTGTATACTATAACTTGGACCCGTATTGTAAGGATGTTGAAGCACAGCGGACGGCATCGACACCATGACAAAGCTATGTAATCGAGTGACCAAAGGCTATCTATGTAAGCCAGTCATTGAACAATGCCAACACATTATGGGAGAGCTAAAGGACGATAACGAGCTTTTGCGCCCTCACTCAAGCCACAACCGATCAAAACGTGGTGCATTCAATATCGTGGGGCACATAGCCAACTCGCTTTTTGGGCTTCTTGATGCTGATTACGCCGAAGAAATTGCGAAAAACCTATATTCCACTCAAGAGAATCAAGAATATTTGCTCAGTATGTTAAGGAATCGAACATCAATAATCGATTCTACAATCAACGTCATCAACACCAACCAGAAAGCAACAAACTCCGCTTTTCGGTCCATCACAACTGAGATCCAGCGATTAACCAACCACATCAACCGCACAAGTGATGAAATTCAGCAATTAACCATATTACAAACTTTCATGTCGGTCTCGATTCAGATGCTATTTATGGTGTCCGAATTACAACGAATGCAATCATCAATGATTGACGTCATTACTCATACGCGTCAAGGAAAAATTCCTTTACTGATCTTGCCGCCAACACGATTGCGTCAAGAACTCATCGCAATCAAAAACCATTTGCCTGCAAGCATTCAGCTGCCCGTAAAGCCAGATGACCTTCATTACCTTTACCAACTGATGGAAGTCAAGGGACGCACGTTGGAAAAATACATAATATTCCAGTTCAGTGTACCATTGATCACCACTGACAATTTGGAACTCTTGCGGGTGATGGCCATTCCGAGCTCAATCAATGGCACCCGAATTGCCATACAACCAACAGCTCCGTTTCTCGCCATTACTCTCCATCGAGACCAATTCTATACGATGGATGACCGGGAACTCAGTGCCTGTAAGGTTATAAATTCGTCAACTTGCATTTGCAAAGCGCTTCATCCACTTTATCGAAGGATGTCTAACATCAGTACCTGTGAAGTTAACCTAATTAATAACATGCCGATGACAACCGCATGCAAGCTGAGAAAACTGGCGAATCACTTTTTTTTGGCAAAATTGGCCAGTCCAAATACCTGGCTCTTCGCTTTTAAAGAAGGCATCAACATCAACTTAGCATTTGGAAATCAGGCTTCGTCACAAATGCTAGAAGGGTCTGGTATAGTGCACCTACAAGCTAATTGTGTCATCAAACACGATTGGTTCACCATCAGAGGACTCCAATCACACACCGGCAGTACGAATCTTTCGTATACAAAACTAGTTCATCTTCCTCACCTTGACAACATCGAAAATACTTACTTATATACAAACCAAGCTATTGTATATCAACAAACACACCTCAAGGAACTCAAGGCCATTCAAGCACAGCTCAACAAACCGGAACTGGCGAGTCTTCCACATAGAATCAAACAAACCGACACCCACCAATTTGCGGTCAGCTACCTCGGACTTTTAATAGCAATTATTCTCATCATCTTGGTATCCTACAAGATCACTGGTCAACTTCGAATTTGTCGATCCAAACCAACACCACGACCAAGGCAGCGTTGCGAACCAGCATTCGAAATCACAGTGGAATAAAATATATATGTTAGGTATAAGTTGAATCTGTAATACTAAAAGAAAATTTCTCATTTGTTATGTTTAAAGTCGCATATCATGTAAATTCACTCAAAGGCAATAATACAATTAGATTACTTTTATCAAAAGGCATTTTGCATCAAAATTAAGATTGAACATGCGTTCAACGCGGGGAGTAATGTTCAATATCAACATTGAACAATCGTTGTTAACGTACAACTGCAATAATGCAACGTACTCAGCACATTCTTCGCTGTGTGCATCTTCATTGCATTGCTCGTAGACATAACAATGTTTACGCTTGAGCATTTGAAATGCAACGAAAATATGTAACCTGATCATCTTGCATATCGTCTGCGTAAACTTCTAAGTACGCTAATGCAACGGTGATCACGTTATATCTTCACGTTGTCTATTTTTCATATTTTTCGCAAATGGGTATAGCCAAAACATTGGAATTTGCAAGATATGCTTACTCCTGCAAAATTTAATTGTGTACTTAAGTTAGATTCATAGCGAGAAAATTATCAGTCTTGAATGGACAATAAATCGCACGGATTAGTAAAATAAAGTTATTTGAAACAGTACAGAGTTCTTTTTGGTGGTTCGTCAATGTTTAAATATAAGGAATAAACTTTCAATTGGTGCTTCGACCAATTGATTGGTTTTATTTCAACATCGATCAATCAATTGGTGCTTCGATTAATTGATTGGTTTTATTTCAACAACTTTCAATTGGTGCTTCGACCAATTGAAAGTACCATTGAGTTTATTTCAACGCCTTTCAATTGGTGCGTCGACCAATTGAGAGTAGCAAGTTGGGACCATCAATCAATTGGTGCTTCGACCAATTGATTGGCTTCATTTCAACGCCTTGCAACGCCAATTGAAGGTATCACTTGAAACAGGCAATCACTTGGTGCTTCAACCAATTGATTGCGTCACAAGTCTACGCAAAATAGCGTAGACAAAATTTATGTCTTCGCTATTTTGCGAGAATAATTGCTATTAAAAGTCCGAGGTAGCTGACCGCAAATTGGTGGGTGTCGGTTTGTTTGACTCTATGTGGAAGACTCGCCAGTTCCGGTTTGTTGAGCTGTGCTTGAATGGCCTTGAGTTCCTTGAGGTGTGTTTGTTGATATACAATAGCTTGGTTTGTATATAAGTAAGTATTTTCGATGTTGTCAAGGTGAGGAAGATGAACTAGTTTTGTATACGAAAGATTCGTACTGCCGGTGTGTGATTGGAGTCCTCTGATGGTGAACCAATCGTGTTTGATGACACAATTAGCTTGTAGGTGCACTATACCAGACCCTTCTAGCATTTGTGACGAAGCCTGATTTCCACATGCTAAGTTGATGTTAATGCCTTCGTTAAAAGCGAAGAGCCAGGTATTTGGACTGGCCAATTTCGCCCAAAAAAAGTGATTCGCCAATTTTCTCAGCTTGCATGCGGTTGTCATCGGCATGTTGTTAATTAGGTTAACTTCACAGGTACTGATGTTAGACATCCTTCGATAAAGTGGATGAAGCGCTTTGCAAATGTAGGTTGACGAATTTGTAACGTTACAGGCACTGAGTTCCCGGTCATCCATCGTATAGAATTGGTCTCGATGGAGAGTAATGGCGAGAAACGGAGCTGTTGGTTGTATGGCAATTAGGGTGCCATTGATTGAACTCGGAATGGCCATCACCCGCAAGAGTTCCAAATTGTCAGTGGCGATCAATGGTACACTGAACTGGAATATTATGTATTTTTCCAACGTGCGTCCCTTGACTTCCATCAGCTGGTAAAGGTAATGAAGGTCATCTGGCTTTACGGGCAGCTGAATGGTTGCAGGCAAATGGTTTCTGATTGCGATGAGCTCTTGACGCAATCGTGTTGGCGGCAAGATGAGTAAAGGAAATTTTTCTTGACGCGTATGAGTAATGACGTCAATCATTGATGATTGCATTCGTTGTAATTCGGACACCATAAATAGCATCTGAATCGAGACCGACATGAAAGTTTGTAATATGGTTAATTGCTGAATTTCATCACTTGTGCGGTTGATGTGGTTGGTTAATCGCTGGATCTCAGTTGTGATGGACCGAAAAGCGGAGTTTGTTGCTTTCTGGTTGGTGTTGATGACGTTGATTGTAGAATCGATTATTGATGTTCGATTCCTTAACATACTGAGCAAATATTCTTGATTCTCTTGAGTGGAATATAGGTTTTTCGCAATTTCTTCGGCGTAATCAGCATCAAGAAGCCCAAAAAGCGAGTTGGCTATGTGCCCCACGATATTGAATGCACCACGTTTTGATCGGTTGTGGCTTGAGTGAGGGCGCAAAAGCTCGTTATCGTCCTTTAGCTCTCCCATAATGTGTTGGCATTGTTCAATGACTGGCTTACATAGATAGCCTTTGGTCACTCGATTACATAGCTTTGTCATGGTGTCGATGCCGTCCGCTGTGCTTCAACATCCTTACAATACGGGTCCAAGTTATAGTATACAATCAACTTCCATTCATCCGTGGCCAAGTCAACGGTCCCCAAGTGGTCAAAATGGAAACCAAGTCCTCCACTGAATTGCTGAATTTTAATGGGTGATGCAATGGAGCAGGGCAGCACTAGAAGGGTTAAAAAGAGTGACAATAATGCTGGGCCGCTGACCACTCGTCGTTTTTCGGGAGGAATTTCGTGTTGGTCTTGATGAGATCGGCCGCTGCTGGTCTTGCCATCGGAGGATCAATCGTACTGGCTGCCATTTGAATCTTATCTAAAAAGGATTCATCGTCTGTGACCGATTCGCCGTCACATGGAAGAGGTGCAAGCTTGTGAATGGGCCACCGGAGTATTCCTGAGGCTGTTCTTACGTCCACAACACGAACGTAACCATCCTCGCCGGGATATGTCTTTACAATTCTTCCCAAAGGCCAATACAGTACTGGCGTCTTATCTTCCTGCACGATGACCATGGTGTCAGGTGTTACATTCGGTGATGGTGTCTTCCATTTACGACGATGTTGCAACTGGCCCAGATACTCTCGGCTCCATCTGCGCCAAAATTCATGTTTTGTGTGCGAAACCAATTTCCATCTAGTGAGCAAACTTGTTTTGTGAAGATCAGCATGCACATCAACAGGAGTTGTAAGAGGTTCGCCGACAAGAAAATGACCCGGCGTTAACGCGTTAAGATCATTCGGGCTCGTTGACATTGGAGTGAGTGGGCGCGAATTCACGATCGCCTCGATTTCCACGACAACTGTTTCGAGCTCTTCGTAAGTTAAAGATGCTGATGCAAAATTTTGTTTCAACAGCCGTTTAGCAGATTTTACCGCTGCCTCCCACAAACCTCCAAAGTGTGGAGTTCTTGGAGGTATGAAATTAAAGTTGACTCCCTTTGAGACACACATTGACTTGATGGCTTCCTGTGACTGCTCGGAATGGATGATTGGGACTAGTTCGTGCAGCTTATTACTGGCGCACACAAAATTAGTAGCGTTGTCACAGTAGAGTTCCTTGCACCTTCCTCTTCTAGCCATGAACCGCTTAAGTGCCCCGATAAAGGCGTCGGTGGTGAGGTCCGACACCAGCTCAAGGTGAACAGCCTTTGTTGAAAAGCAGCAAAAGACGGCGAGGTAGCATTTGTGGGGCCTCTTCCCTCTGATTTTGTAATGGAAAGACAAGGGGCCACAGAAGTCAACGCCAGAGTGAACAAAAGGCCTTGCAGGCTGCACTCTAGTAGCTGGTAGATCCCCCATTACTTGCTGCAACATTTGAGGTTTATTTCTGGCACATTGTATGCAAGAGTGTACCACAGATCTGGCCAAGGTCTTTGCGTTTAGGGGCCAAAACCGTTGTCTGACGTCTGCAAGTAAGGCCGTTATGCCTGCATGAAAGTTTTCGCGATGAATATGTTCCATCAGCAATCTTGTCACTGGATGCGAGTAAGGTATAAGCATTTGATGTTTTGCGTCAAACTGCAACGCGGAATTTTTTAATCTCCCACCAACTCTCAAGATACCCTAATCATCTAAAAATGGAGCTAAGCTGGTAATACGGTTTCTTTTATCAACCTGCTTGTGTTTCCGTAGTTGATCGATTTCTTCTTTGAACTCTTGCTTTTGCATCTCTTTGACAATAACCTGGAGCCCGTCATCTATTTCTTGAGTAGTTAGATGGTTATCTATAATTGTAGTTTGCGGATGCCGTTGGATCTTGGAAATGAACCTTAGGGCATACGCTATTATCCGTTGCAGATTTTGAAATGAGTTTTTGTGATTAATCTTATCAATGAAACTCCCTTCCTCCTTCACTGTTGCTGCTGATATCAATAAGTTTTTTGCCTCGATGGAGCACTGGCCACTTGGCTGAAATGGTGGAGGCCACAAACACTCATCTCCATGCAAAAATCTTGGCCCATAAAACCATAAATGACATTGTGGTAGTTTTTCGGGGGATATTCCACGAGATATGACATCAGCTGGATTGTCCTTACTTCCTACATGACGCCATTGTTGTGGCGTTGTGGTTTCTCGGATGAACGAGATCCTGTTTGCGACGAAGGTATTGTAATTGGCAACCTCAGAATGAATTCAGGCAAGTACTATCTGTGAGTCGGTCCACAGTGTCACCTTTGTAGTTTCGAGCTTTAAATCTATTGTCACCCTCTCGGCAAGGTCAGCTGCCAATTTAGCTGCGCACAATTCAAGCTTTGGCACCGTTAATTTTTTGATTGGGGCTACTCTTGATTTTGCACAGAGAAGGCGCACGATAGTCTGGGCTCTAGAGATTGACCGAATATACACGGCCGCTCCGTATGCTTGTTCTGATGCATCTGCGAATATATGAATTTGAATTTTGATCGCATTTTCAGGCAGAATTACGTGGCGAGGGATCTGAATGCTGTCCAGTTCATTTAGTCTGCTACTAAAAGTCGTCCACTGTGTGTGGATTTCTTGTGGAACGGCAGCATCCCAGTCCAGATGAAGCTGCCATAGCTGCTGCAACATTAATTTTGCTCTTGTGATTACGGGTGCTACAAGTCCCAAAGGGTCTAACAGGGCTATTTCTGAGGCCATTATTCTTTTGGTAACCCGCTGATGGTCAGTGAAGTGGGTTCGGATTCTAAGTTGGTCTACTTTAGAAAGCCATGACACTCCTAGAGTTTTGATAGCTTCGTTGTCTCTTTCTGAGAAGTTAAGTTGAACCTCTTGTTCAGCTGCTGGAATATTCTGCAGTAGTCTTGGATGGTTTGTACACCACTAGCGCAATTTAAAGCCTGCCTTTTCTAGCATACTTATGAGTTCGCTCTGAGCGGTGATTGCTTCTGACAGGGTGTTGAAACCTGTTATTACATCGTCAACGTAGAAGTCTCGCGCTAGTACCTTTGATCCTTCTGGATATGAATTTCGTTCGTCGAATGCTAGGCGTTGAAGTGCCTTGGTTGCCAAATACGGAGCTGATGCAGTGCCATAGGTCACAGTAGAAAGCTGGTAGCATTTGATTGGCTGATTGACATCTCTTCGCCAGAATATTAATTGGAAGTTACGATCATTAGGTCGGATAAGAACTTGTCGATACATTTGTTGTATATCCGCTGTGAACACATAGCGCGGTAAGCGAAAACGGAGTAAGATTGTCAACAGCTCACTTTGTTCTGTTGGGCCCACAAGTAATATGTCATTTAATGAAATGTTCGCACTTGTTTTGGCTGAGGCATCAAAGACCACGCGGAGCTTCGTGGTACTGCTATCTGGCTTCACGACAAACATTGTCGCATTTTTATGGACGCTATAAAAGCTTTCGGGATTGCTACAGTTCAAGCTACCGAAGCTGCTCAGGTAAAAATGCCAGTAGATGCATCCGAAGGTAGAGAAGTCGTCAAAATTTATGTCTACGCTATTTTGCGTAGACTTGTGACGCAATCAATTGGTTGAAGCACCAAGTGATTGCCTGTCTCAAGTGAAACCTTCAATAAGCGTTGCAAGGCGTTGAAATGAAGCCAATCAATTGGTCGAAGCACCAATTGATTGATGGTTCCAACTTGCTACTCTCAATTGGTCGACGCACCAATTGAAAGGCGTCGAAATAAACCCAATGGTACTTTCAATTGGTCGATGCACCAATTGAAAGTTGTTGAAATAAAACCAATCAATTGGTCGAAGCACCAATTGAAAGTTTATTCCTTATATTTAAACATTGACGAACCACCAAAAAGAACTCTGTACTGTTTCAAATAACTTTATTTTACTAATCCGTGCGATTTGATTGTCCACTCAAGACTGATCTTGAACTTGAACTTCATTGCATTGCTCGTAGACATAACAATATTTACGCTTGAGCATTTGAAATGCAATGAAAAGATGTAACCTGATCATCTTGCATATCGTCTGCGTAAACTTCTAAGTACGCTAATGCAACGGTGATCACGTTATATCTTCACATTGTCTATTTTTCATAGTTTTCGCAAATGGGTATAGCCAAAACATTGAAATTTGCATGATATGCTTACTCCTGCAAAATTTAATTGTGTACTTAAGTTAGATTCTTAGCGAGAAAATTATCAGTCTTGAATGGACAATCAAACTGCACGGATTAGTAAAATAAAGTTATTTGAAACAGTACAGAGTTCTTTTTGGTGGTTCGTCAATGTTTAAATATAAGGAATAAACTTTCAATTGGTGCTTCGACCAATTGATTGGTTTTATTTCAACATCGATCAATCAATTGGTGCTTCGACTAATTGATTGGTTTTATTTCAACAACTTTCAATTGGTGCTTCGACCAATTGAAAGTACCATTGGGTTTATTTCAACGCCTTTCAATTGGTGCGTCGACCAATTGAGAGTAGCAAGTTGGGACCATCAATCAATTGGTACTTCGACCAATTGATTAGCTTCATTTCAACGCCTTGCAACGCCAATTGAAGGTATCACTTGAGACAGGCAATCACTTGGTGCTTCAACCAATTGATTGCGTCACAAGTCTACGCAAAATAGCGTAGACATAAATTTTGGTGACCCCGACGTGATTTTCAGATCAAGAGGTGTCTGAGCAGATCCAACATGGCAGACATTATTTTAAAGCAGACGCAAAAGGGTGCGGATATTCAGCGAATTATTGCCAATTTTAATAAAGACTCCAAAGACTGAAAACGATCAAAGTCTTATTTTGAAATCCGCTTACAACGACTTGATGAAGCATGGCATGACTTCCAAGAAGAGCATGATCAACTTGAGGCAAGTGATCTTCCACCCGAACATGACTATTTTGGAAAGGATTATTACGGAGAGATCAAACGGCTTCACGACAAATATCGTCGCATTTTTATGGACGCTATAAAAGCTTTCGGGATTGCTACAGTTCAAGCTCCCGAAGCTGCTCAGGTGAAAATGCCAGTAGATGCATCCAAAGGTAGAGAAGTCGATTGAAATATTCGACGACAGAGAGCGCTTACCCATTCATTAAAGCGATTGGTCAGCAGCTTAGATCGAACAACTGATGATCAGCCTACCCATTACTACGAGGTATCGATGACAACTCTCAGAGAGCTCTGGAGTCAAATTGCTGCTACAAATCTTAAGATTTGGGAGATTTCGAGTGACCCTATAGCATTAGGGTACGATTTCGAAGAGTGTCTTCATCTCGAGGATGAAGTACAGAAAATGACTATCGGGTTGTCTTCAAGATTAAGTTGCAGAACGGCAAGTGAACCACATGCAGGGCGACGCACCGCACAGCCGATGCCAGTTCAGCTTCTAACGATATCGATCCCTAAGTTTGACGGCGACTATGCGAAATGGCGAAAATTCGCTGATCTATTTGAACAGCTAGTGCACGTACAAAACATAGGGAACTGCCAGAAGATGTGGTATTTGAAGACCAATCTAACTGGCGACGCTGAGAAACTCGTGAGACACATTCCTTTGTCAAACGAGAACTATCATACAGCTTGGGAGCTACTTCATAACAGGTATGAGAACAAGCGTTTGTTAGTTACCACCTTGATTAGACGACTGGTATCTCAATCAAATGTGGGCTCAGATGCATCAACGGCCGCCATTAAAGCACTCCACGACACTACGTGCGAGTGTCTGCTTGGATTGGAGAACCTCGGCTTGTCCATAGAGTCCTGGGATCCAATCCTTTTACACATTTTGTCAAACAATCTGGACAAATCCACTCATCTGCTCTATGAACAGTCCCTAGAAAATCCAAAGGGGCTACAGAGTATGAAACACTTCTTGGAATTTCTGCAAACAAGATTCCAAACCTTGGAGGCGCTTGGCTTGAAGACCGGGTTCAATAACGAAAGGCAGCAGACAAGAAAGGAAACAAGAATACTTGCATCGGTAGTTTCCGGAACGTTGTGTGTAGTGTGCCACAAAGAGCATCCACTTTACGCATGCAATGTCTTCCTGAGCTGCGTGCCGGCCGAGCGAATCCAGATTGTACGCAACAACAACTTGCTTCATCTGCCCGAGGTATCGACCAAAGGCACGATAACCGGCAAAATTAAGCAACCAAAGGCACCTTCATCGACACACTTAAAGCAGCCAGAACAAGCGATCGCACTTGCGGCACAGGGCAATCGATGTAATAGTCGGTACGTTCTCCTGAGTACGGCCAGGGTTATATTGGTCTCAGAAAATGGACGTGAGGTAGAGTGTCGAGCTCTTTTGGACTCAGGATCCCAAGTGAATCTTATTTCAAACCGAATCATTAAGAAATTGGGAGTCGCGGTGAGACCTGATGCCATGCATATTCAAGGCATTGGAAGTGCCAGCCAGCGCACACAGCGTCGAGTCAACCTGGAGCTGCAATCAAGAACCACTGGGTTCTCCGAACACTTTGAAGCGTTTGTGCTAGACCAAATAGTACCATCACAGCCAACACAAAGCATAAACCCTGAGAAGTGGGGTATTCCACGGAATGTTACCTTAGCTGATCCAGAATTTCACATGGTAAAAAACATTGACGTACTTATTGGTGCCGAGTTCTTCTACCAAATCCTAGCAGTGGGACAGATAAAGCTAGCATCGGGACTTCCGACACTACAAAACACAGTGTTTGGATGGATCGTCTCAGGAAATGTTAGCGTCAACACTAGATCAGAAGCAGTCTGTGGTGTTGGTGTGACCCAAGAACAACTAAGCGATTCGATCGAAAAGTTCTGGAAGATTCTTGATTGTATAAAATTTTTGTCTACGCTATTTTGCGTAGACTTGTGACGCAATCAATTGGTTGAAGCACCAAGTGATTGCCTGTTTCAAGTGATACCTTCAATTGGCGTTGCAAGGCGTTGAAATGAAGCCAATCAATTGGTCGAAGCACCAATTGATTGATGGTCCCAACTTGCTACTCTCAATTGGTCGACGCACCAATTGAAAGGCGTTGAAATAAACTCAATGGTACTTTCAATTGGTCGAAACACCAATTGAAAGTTGTTGAAATAAAACCAATCAATTAGTCGAAGCACCAATTGATTGATCGATGTTGAAATAAAACCAATCAATTGGTCGAAGCACCAATTGAAAGTTTATTCCTTATATTTAAACATTGACGAACCACCAAAAAGAACTCTGTACTGTTTCAAATCACTTTATTTTACTAATCCGTGCGATTTATTGTCCATTCAAGACTGATAATTTTCTCGCTATGAATCTAACTTAAGTACACAATTAAATTTTGCAGGAGTAAGCATATCTTGCAAATTCCAATGTTTTGGCTATACCCATTTGCGAAAAATATGAAAAATAGACAATGTGAAGATATAACGTGATCACCGTTGCATTAGCGTACTTAGAAGTTTACGCAGACGATATGCAAGATGATCAGGTTACATATTTTCGTTGCATTTCAAATGCTCAAGCGTAAACATTGTTATATCTACGAGCAATGCAATGAAGATGCACACAGCGAAGAATGTGCTGAGTACGTTGCATTATTGCAGTTGTACGTTAACAACGATTGTTCAATGTTGATATTGAACATTACTCCCCGCGTTGAACGCATGTTCAATCTTAATTTTGATGCAAAATGCCTTTTGATAAAAGTAATCTAATTGTATTATTGCCTTTGAGTGAATTTACATGATATGCGACTTTAAACATAACAAATGAGAAATTTTCTTTTAGTATTACAGATTCAACTTATACCTAACATATATATTTTATTCCACTGTGATTTCGAATGCTGGTTCGCAACGCTGCCTTGGTCGTGGTGTTGGTTTGGATCGACAAATTCGAAGTTGACCAGTGATCTTGTAGGGTACCAAGATGATGATGAGAATAATTGCTATTAAAAGTCCGAGGTAGCTGACCGCAAATTGGTGGGTGTCGGTTTGTTTGACTCTATGTGGAAGACTCACCAGTTCCGGTTTGTTGAGCTGTGCTTGAATGGCCTTGAGTTTCTTGAGGTGTGTTTGTTGATATACAATAGCTTGGTTTGTATATAAGTAAGTATTTTCGATGTTTTCAAGGTGAGGAAGATGAACTAGTTTTGTATACGAAAGATTCGTACTGCCGGTGTGTGATTGGAGTCCTCTGATGGTGAACCAATCGTGTTTGATGACACAATTAGCTTGTAGGTGCACTATACCAGACCTTTCTAGCATTTGTGACGAAGCCTGATTTCCACATGCTAAGTTGATGTTAATGCCTTCGTTAAAAGCGAAGAGCCAGGTATTTGGACTGGCCAATTTCGCCCAAAAAAAGTGATTCGCCAATTTTCTCAGCTTGCATGCGGTTGTCATCGGCATGTTGTTAATAAGGTTAACTTCACAGGTACTGATGTTAGACATCCTTCGATAAAGTGGATGAAGCGCTTTGCAAATGTAAGGTGACGAATTTATAACCTTACAGGCACTGAGTTCCCGGTCATCCATCGTATAGAATTGGTCTCGATGGAGAGTAATGGCGAGAAACGGAGCTGTTGGTTGTATGGCAATTCGGGTGCCATTGATTGAGCTCGGAATGGCCATCACCCGCAAGAGTTCCAAATTGTCAGTGGTGATCAATGGTACACTGAACTGGAATATTATGTATTTTTCCAACGTGCGTCCCTTGACTTCCATCAGTTGGTAAAGGTAATGAAGGTCATCTGGCTTTACGGGCAGCTGAATGCTTGCATTCAAATGGTTTTTGATTGCGATGAGTTCTTGACGCAATCGTGTTGGCGGCAAGATCAGTAAAGGAATTTTTCCTTGACGCGTATGAGTAATGACGTCAATCATTGATGATTGCATTCGTTGTAATTCGAACACCATAAATAGCATCTGAATCGAGACCGACATGAAAGTTTGTAATATGGTTAATTGCTGAATTTCATCACTGGTGCGGTTGATGTGGTTGGTTAATCGCTGGATCTCAGTTGTGATGGACTGAAAAGCGGAGTTTGTTGCTTTCTGGTTGGTGTTGATGACGTTGATTGTAGAATCGATGATTGATGTTCGATTCCTTAACATACTGAGCAAATATTCTTGATTCTCTTGAGTGGGATCCAGATTTTTCGCAATTTCTTCGGCGTAATCAGCATCAAGAAGCCCAAAAAGCGAGTTGGCTATGTGCCCCACGATATTGAATGCACCACGTTTTGATCGGTTGGGGCTTGAGTGAGGGCGCAAAAGCTCGTTATCGTCCTTTAGCTCTCCCATAATGTGTTGGCATTGTTCAATGACTGGCTTACATAGATAGCCTTTGGTCACTCGATTACATAGCTTTGTCATGGTGTCGATGCCGTCCGCTGTGCTTCAACATCCTTACAATACGGGTCCAAGTTATAGTATACAATCAACTTCCATTCATCCGTGGCCAAGTCAACGGTCCCCAAGTGGTCAAAATGGAAACCAAGTCTTCCACTGAATTGCTGAATTTTAATGGGTGATGCAATGGAGCAGGGCAGCACTAGAAGGGTCAAGAAGAGTGACAATAATGCTGGGCCGCTGACCACTCGTCGTTTTTTGGGAGGAATTTCGTGTTGGTCTTGATGAGATCGTGCCGCTGCTGGTCTTGCCATCGGAGGATCAATCGTACTGGCTGCCATTTGAATCTTATCTAAAAAGGATTCATCGTCTGTGACCGATTCGCCGTCACATGGAAGAGGTGCAAGCTTGTGAATGGGCCGCCGGAGTATTCCTGAGGCTGTCCTTACGTCCACGACACGAACGTAACCATCCTCGCCGGGATATGTCTTTACAATTCTTCCCAAAGGCCAATGCAGTACTGGCGTGTTATCTTCCTGCACGATGACCATGGTATCAGGTGTTACATTCGGTGATGGTGTCTTCAACGACGATGTTGCAACTCGCCCAGATACTCTCGGCTCCATCTGCGCCAAAATTCATGTTTTGTGTGCGAAACCAATTTCCATCTAGTGAGCAAACTTGTTTTGTGACGATCGGCATGCACATCAACAGGAGCTGTGAGAGGTTCGCCGACAAGAAAATGACCCGGCGTTAATGCGGTAAGATCATTTGGGCTGTTTGACATGGGAGTGAGTGGGCGTGAGTTCAGGATCGCCTCGATTTCCACGACAACTGTTTCGAGCTCTTCGTAAGTTAGAGATGCTGATGCTTAGTTTTGTTTCAACAGTTTTTTAGCAGACTTTACCGCTGCCTTCCACAAACCTCCAAAGTGTGGAGTTCGGGGAGGTATGAAATTAAAGTTGACTCCCTTTGAGACACACATTGACTTGATGGCTTCCTGTGACTGCTCGTAATGGATGATTGGGACTAGTTCGTGCAGCTTATTACTGGCGTCCACAAAATTGGTAGCGTTGTCACAGTAGAGTTCCTTGCACCTTCCTCTTCTAGCCATGAACCGCTTAAGTGCCCCGATAAATGCCCCGACAAAGGTGAGGTCCGACACCAGCTCAAGGTGAACAGCCTTTGTTGAAAAGCAGCAAAAGTAGGCGAGGTAGCATTTGTGGGGCCTCTTCCCTCTGATTTTGTAATGGACAGACAAGGGGCCACAGAAGTCAACGCCAGAGTGAACAAAAGGCCTTGCAGGCTGCACTCTAGTAGCTGGTAGATCCCCCATTACTTGCTGCAACATTTGAGGTTTACTTCTGGCACATTGTATGCAAGAGTGTACCACAGATCTGGCCAAGGTCTTTGCGTTTAGGGGCCAAAACTGTTGTCTGACGTCTGCAAGTAGGGCCGTTATGCCTGCATGAAAGTTTTCGCGATGAATATGTTCCATCAGCAATCTTGTCACTGGATGCGAGTAAGGTATAAGCATTTGATGTTTTGCGTCAAACTGCAACGCGGAATTTTTTAATCTCCCACCAACTCTCAAGATACCCTAATCATCTTAAAATGGAGCTAAGCTGCTAATACGGTTTCTTTTATCAACCTGCTTGTGTTTCCGTAGTTGATCGATTTCTTCTTTGAACTCTTGCTTTTGCATCTCTTTGACAATAACCTGGAGCCCGTCATCTATTTCTTGAGTAGTTAGATGGTTATCTATAATTGTAGTTTGCGGATGCCGTTTGATCTTGGAAATGAACCTTAGGGCATACGCTATTATCCGTTGCAGCTTTTGAAATGAGTTTTTGTGATTAATCTTATCAATGAAACTCCCTTCCTCCTTCACTGTTGCTGCTGATATCAATAAGTTTTTTGCCTCGATGGAGCACTGGCCACTTGGCTGAAATGGTGGAGGCCACAAACACTCATCTCCATGCAAAAATCTTGGCCCATAAAACCATAAATGACATTGTGGTAGTTTTTCGGGGGATATTCCACGAGATATGACATCAGCTGGATTGTCCTTACTTCCTACATGACGCCATTGTTGTGGCGTTGTGGTTTCTCGGATGGACGAGATCCTGTTTGCGACGAAGGTATTGTAATTGGCAGCATCGGAATGAATCCAGGCAAGTACTATCTGTGAGTCGGTCCACAGTGTCACCTTTGTAGTTTCGAGCTTTAAATCTGTTGTAACCCTCTCGGCAAGGTCAGCTGCCAATTTAGCTGCGCACAATTCAAGCTTTGGCACCGCTAATTTTTTGATTGGGGCTACTCTTGATTTTGCACAGAGAAGGCGCACGATAGTCTGGGCTCTAGAGATTGACCGAATATACACGGCCGCTCCGTATGCTTGTTCTGATGCATCTGCGAATATATGAATTTGAATTTTGATCGCATTTTTAAGCAGAATTACGTGGCGAGGGATCTGAATGCTGTCCAGTTCATTTAGTCTGCTACTAAAAGTCGTCCACTGCGTGTGGATTTCTTGTCGAATGGCAGCATCCAAGTCCAGATGAAGCTGCCATAGCTGCTGCAACATTATTTTTGCTCTTGTGATTATGGGTGCTACAAGTCCCAAAGGGTCAAACAGGGCTATTTCTGAGGCCATTATTCTTTTGGTAACCCGCTGATGGTCAGTGAAGTGGGTTCGGATTCTAAGTTGGTCTACTTTAAGAAGCCATGACACTCCTAGAGTTTTGATAGCTTCGTTGTCTCTTTTTGAGAAGTAAAGTTGAACCTCTTGTTCAGCTGCTGGAATATTCTGCAGAAGTCTTGGATGGTTTGTACACCACTTGCGCAATTTAAAACCTGCCTTTTCTAGCATACTTATGAGTTCGTTCTGAGCGGTGATTTCTTCTGACAGGGTGTTGAAACCTGTTATTACATCGTCAACGTAGAAGTCTCGCGCTAGTACCTTTGATCCTTCTGGATATGAATTTCGTTCGTCAAATGCTAGGCGTTGACGTGCCTTGGTTGCCAAATACGGAGCTGATGCAGTGCCATAGGTCACAGTAGAAAGCTGGTAGCATTTGATTGGCTGATTGACATCTCTTCGCCAGAATATCAATTGGAAGTTACGATCACTAGGTCGGATAAGAACTTGTCGATACATTTGTTGTATATCCGCTGTGAACACATAGCGCGGTAAGCGAAAACGGAGTAAAATTGTCAACAGCTCACTTTGTTCTGTTGGGCCCACAAGTAATATGTAATTTAATGAAAAGTTTGCGCTTGTTTTGGCGGACGCATCAAAGACCACGCAGAGTTTCGTGGTACTGCTATCTGGCTTCACGAAAAATATCATCGCATTTTTATGGACGCTATAAAAGCTTTCGGGATTGCTACAGTTCAAGCTCCCGCAGCTGCTCAGGTGAAAATGCCAGTAAATGCATCCAAAGGTAGAGAAGTCGTCAAAATTTATGTCTACGCTATTTTGAGTAGACTTGTGACGCAATCAATTGGTTGAAGCACCAAGTGATTGCCTGTCTCAAGTGATACCTTCAATTGGCGTTGCAAGGCGTTGAAATGAAGCCAATCAATTGGTCGAAGCACCAATTGATTGATGGTCCCAACTTGCTACTCTCAATTGGTCGCCGCACCAATTGAAAGGCGTTGAAATAAACCGAATGGTACTTTCAATTGGTCGATGCACCAATTGAAAGTTGTTGAAATAAAACCAAGTAATGTTCAATATCAACATTGAACAATCGTTGTTAACGTACAACTGCAATAATGCAACGTACTCAGCACATTCTTCGCGTTGTGCATCTTCATTGCATTGCTCGTAGACATAACAATGTTTACGTTTGAGCATTTGAAATGCAACGAAAAGATGTAACCTGATCATCTTGCATATCGTTTGCGTAAACTTCCAAGTACGCTAAGTGCGCTAACGGTGATCACGTTATATCTTCACATTGTCTATTTTTCATATTTTTCGCAAATGGGTATATCCAAAGCATTGGAATTTGCATGATATGCTTACTCCTGCAAAATTAAATTGTGTACTAAAGTTAGATTCTTAGCGAGAAAATTATCAGTCTTGAATGGAAAATCAAATCGCACGGATTAGTAAAATAAAGTTATTTGAAACAGTACAGAGTTCTTTTTGGTGGTTCGTCAATGTTTAAATATAAGGAATAAACTTTCAATTGGTGCTTCGACCAATTGATTGGTTTTATTTCAACATCGATCAATCAATTGGTGCTTCGACTAATTGATTGGTTTTATTTCAACAACTTTCAATTGGTGCTTCGACCAATTGAAAGTACCATTGGGTTTATTTCAACGCCTTTCAATTGGTGCGTCGACCAATTGAGAGTAGCAAGTTGGGACCATCAATCAATTGGTACTTCGACCAATTGATTAGCTTCATTTCAACGCCTTGCAACGCAAATTGAAGGTATCACTTGAGACAGGCAATCACTTGGTGCTTCAACCAATTGATTGCGTCACAAGTCTACGCAAAATAGCGTAGACATAAATTTTGGTGACCCCGACGTGATTTTCAGATCAAGAGGTGTCTGAGCAGATCCAACATGGCAGACATTATTTTAAAGCAGACGCAAAAGGGTGCGGATATTCAGCGAATTATTGCCAATTTTAATAAAGACTCCAAAGACTGAAAACGATCAAAGTCTTATTTTGAAATCCGCTTACAACGACTTGATGAAGCATGGCATGACTTCCAAGAAGGGCATGATCAACTTGAGGCAAGTGATCTTCCACCCGAACATGACTATTTTGGAAAGGATTATTACGGGGAGATCAAACGGCTTCACGACAAATATCGTCGCATTTTTATGGACGCTATAAAAGCTTTCGGGATTGCTACAGTTCAAGCTCCCGAAGCTGCTCAGGTGAAAATGCCAGTAGATGCATCCAAAGGTAGAGAAGTCGAATGAAATATTCGACGACAGAGAGCGCTTACCCATTCATTACAGCGATTTGTCAGCAGCTTAGATCGAACAACTGATGATCAGCCTACCCATTACTACGAGGTATCGATGACAACTCTCAGAGAGCTCTGGAGTCAAATTGCTGCTACAAATCTTAAGATTTGGGAGATTTCGAGTGACCCTATAGCATTAGGGTACGATTTTGAAGAGCATCTTCATCTCGAGGATGAAGTACGGAAAATGACTATCGGGTTGTCTTCAAGATCAACTGGCAGAACGGCAAGTGAACCACATGCAGGGCGACACACCGCACAGCCGATGCCAGTTCAGCTTCCGACGATATCGATCCCTAAGCTTGATGGCGACTATGCGAAATGGCGACAATTCGCTGATCTATTTGAACAGCTAGTACACGTACAAAACATAGGGAACTGCCAGAAGATGTGGTATTTGAAGACAAATCTAACTGGCGACGCTGAGAAACTCGTGAGACACATTCCTTTGTCAAACGAGAACTATCATACAGCTTGGGAGCTACTTCATAACAGGTATGAGAACAAGCGTTTGTTAGTTACCACCTTGATTAGACGACTGGTATCTCAATCAAATGTGGGCTCAGATGCATCAACGGCCGCCATTAAAGCACTCCACGACACTACGTGCGAGTGTCTGCTTGGATTGGAGAACCTCGGCTTGTCCATAGAGTCCTGGGATCCAATCCTTTTACACATTTTGTCAAACAATCTGGACAAATCCACTCATCTGCTCTATGAACAGTCCCTAGAAAATCCAAAGGGGCTACAGAGTATGAAACACTTCTTGGAATTTCTGCAAACAAGATTCCAAACCTTGGAGGCGCTTGGCTTGAAGACCGGGTTCAATAACGAAAGGCAGCAAACAAGAAAGGAAACAAGAATACTTGCATCGGTAGTTTCCGGAACGTTGTGTGTAGTGTGCCACAAAGAGCATCCACTTTACGCATGCAACGTCTTCCTGAGCTGCGTGCCAGCCGAGCGAATCCAGATTGTACGCAACAACAACTTGTGCTTAAATTGCCTGAAACCTGGTCATCGATCGAACACTTGTGAAGGTAGAACATGTCGCAAGTGTGCAAGGAAACACAATACCTTGCTTCATCTGTCCGAGGTATCGACCAAAGGCACGACAACCGGCAAAATTAAGCAACCAAAGGCACCTTCATCGACACACTTAAAGCAGCCAGAGCAAGCGATCGCACTTGCGGCACAGGGCAATCGATGTGATAGTCGGTACGTTCTCCTGAGTACGGCCAGGGTTATATTGGTCTCAGAAAATGGACGTGAGGTAGAGTGTCGAGCTCTTTTGGACTCAGGATCCCAAGTGAATCTTATTTCAAACCGAATCATTAAGAAATTGGGAGTCGCGGTGAGACCTGATGCCATGCATATTCAAGGCATTGGAAGTGCCAGCCAGCGCACACAGCGTCGAGTAAACCTGGAGCTGCAATCAAGAACCACTGGGTTCTCCGAACACTTTGAAGCGTTTGTGCTAGACCAAATAGTACCAACACAGCCAACACAAAGCATAAACCCTGAGAAGTGGGGTATTCCACGGAATGTTACCTTAGCTGATCCAGAATTTCACATGGTAAAAAATATTGACGTGCTTATTGGTGCCGAGTTCTTCTACCAAATCCTAGCAGTGGGACAGATAAAGCTAGCATCGGGACTTCTGACACTACAAAACACAGTGTTTGGATGGATCGTCTCAGGAAATGTAAGCGTCAACACTAGATCAGAAGCAGTCTGTGGTGTTGGTGTGACCCAAGAACAACTAAGCGATTCGATCGAAAAGTTCTGGAAGATTCTTGATTGTACAAAATTTATGTCTCCGCTATTTTGAGTAGACTTGTGACGCAATCAATTGGTTGAAGCACCAAGTGATTGCCTTTCTCAAGTGATACCTTCGATTGGCATTGCAAGGCGTTGAAATGAAGCCAATCAATTGGTCGAAGCACCAATTGATTGATGGTCCCAACTTGCTACTCTCAATTGGTCGACGCACCAATTGAAAGGCGTTGAAATAAACCCAATGGTACTTTCAATTGGTCGAAGCACCAATTGAAAGTTGTTGAAATAAAACCAATCAATTAGTCGAAGCACCAATTGATTGATCGATGTTGAAATAAAACCAATCAATTGGTCGAAGCACCAATTGAAAGTTTATTCCTTATATTTAAACATTGACGAACCACCAAAAAGAACTCTGTACTGTTTCAAATCACTTTATTTTACTAATCCGTGCGATTTATTGTCCATTCAAGACTGATAATTTTCTCGCTATGAATCTAACTTAAGTACACAATTAAATTTTGCAGGAGTAAGCATATCTTGCAAATTCCAATGTTTTGGCTATACCCATTTGCGAAAAATATGAAAAATAGACAATGTGAAGATATAACGTGATCACCGTTGCATTAGCGTACTTAGAAGTTTACGCAGACGATATGCAAGATGATCAGGTTACATATTTTCGTTGCATTTCAAATGCTCAAGCGTAAACATTGTTATATCTACGAGCAATGCAATGAAGATGCACACAGCGAAGAATGTGCTGAGTACGTTGCATTATTGCAGTTGTACGTTAACAACGATTGTTCAATGTTGATATTGAACATTACTCCCCGCGTTGAACGCATGTTCAATCTTAATTTTGATGCAAAATGCCTTTTGATAAAAGTAATCTAATTGTATTATTGCCTTTGAGTGAATTTACATGATATACGACTTTAAACATAACAAATGAGAAATTATCTTTTAGTATTACAGATTCAACTTATACCTAACATATATATTTTATTCCACTGTGATTTCGAATGCTGGTTCGCAACGCTGCCTTGGTCGTGGTGTTGGTTTGGATCGACAAATTCGAAGTTGACCAATGATCTTGTAGGATACCAAGATGATGATGAGAATAATTGCTATTAAAAGTCCGAGGTAGCTGACCGCAAATTGGTGGGTGTCGGTTTATTTGACTCTATGTGGAAGACTCACCAGTTCCGGTTTGTTGAGCTGTGCTTGAATGGCCTTGAGTTCCTTGAGGTGTGTTTGTTGATATACAATAGCTTGGTTTGTATATAAGTAAGTATTTTCGATGTTGTCAAGGTGAGGAAGATGAACTAGTTTTGTATACGAAAGATTCGTACTGCCGGTGTGTGATTGGAGTCCTCTGATGGTGAACCAATCGTGTTTGATGACACAATTAGCTTGTAGGTGCACTATACCAGACCCTTCTAGCATTTGTGACGAAGCCTGATTTCCACATGCTAAGTTGATGTTGATGCCTTCGTTAAAAGCAAAGAGCCAGGTATTTGGACTGGGCAATTTCGCCCAAAAAAAGTGATTCGCCAATTTTCTCAGCTTGCATGCGGTTGTCATCGGCATGTTGTTAATTAGGTTAACTTCACAGGTACTGATGTTAGACATCCTTCGATAAAGTGGATGAAGCGCTTTGCAAATGTAGGTTGACGAATTTGTAACCTTACAGGCACTGAGTTCCCGGTCATCCATCGTATAGAATTGGTCTCGATGGAGAGTAATGGCGAGAAACGGAGCTGTTGGTTGTATGGCAATTCGGGTGCCATTGATTGAACTCGGAATGGCCATCACCCGCAAGAGTTCCAAATTGTCAGTGGTGATCAATGGTACACTGAACTGGAATATTATGTATTTTTCCAACGTGCGTGCCTTGACTTCCATCAGTTGGTAAAGGTAATGAAGGTCATCTGGCTTTACTGGCAGCTGAATGCTTGCAGGCAAATGGTTTCTGATTGCGATGAGCTCTTGACGCAATCGTGTTGGCGGCAAGATGAGTAAAGGAAATTTTTCTTGACGCGTATGAGTAATGACGTCAATCATTGATGATTGCATTCGTTGTAATTCGGACACCATAAATAGCATCTGAATCGAGACCGACATGAAAGTTTGTAATATGGTTAATTGCTGAATTTCATCACTTGTGCGGTTGATGTGGTTGGTTAATCGCTGGATCTCAGTTGTGATGGACCGAAAAGCGGAGTTTGTTGCTTTCTGGTTGGTGTTGATGACGTTGATTGTAGAATCGATTATTGATGTTCGATTCCTTAACATACTGAGCAAATATTCTTGATTCTCTTGAGTGGAATCCAAGTTTTTTGCAATTTCTTCGGCGTAATCAGCATCAAGAAGCCCAAAAAGCGAGTTGGCTATGTGCCCCACGATATTGAATGCACCACGTTTTGATCGGTTGTGGCTTGAGTGAGGGCGCAAAAGCTCGTTATCGTCCTTTAGCTCTCCCATAATGTGTTGGCATTGTTTAATGACTGGCTTACATAGATAGCATTTGGTCAGTCGATTACATAGCTTTGTCTTGGTGTCGATGCCGTCCGCTGTGCTTGCAACATCCTTCCAATACGGGTCCAAGTTATTGTATACAATCAACTTCCATTCATCCGTGGCCAAGTCAACGGTCCCCAAGTGGTCAAAATGGAAACCAAGTCCTCCACTGAATTGCTGAATTCTAATGGGTGATGCAATGGAGCAGGGCAGCACTAGAAGGGTCAAGAAGAGTGACAATAATGCTGGGCCGCTGAACACTCGTCGTTTTTTGGGAGGAATTTCGTGTTGGTCTTGATGAGATCGTGCCGCTGCTGGTCTTGCCATCGGAGGATCAATCGTACTGGCTGCCATTTGAATCTTATCTAAAAAGGATTCATCGTCTGTGACCGATTCGCCGTCACATGGAAGAGGTGCAAGCTTGTGAATGGGCCGCCGGAGTATTCCTGAGGCTGTCCTTACGTCCACGACACGAACGTAACCATCCTCGCCGGGATATGTCTTTACAATTCTTCCCAAAGGCCAATGCAGTACTGGCGTGTTATCTTCCTGCACGATGACCATGGTGTCAGGTGTTACATTCGGTAATGGTGTCTTCCATTTACGACAATGCTGCAACTCGCTCAGATACTCTCGGCTCCATCTGCGCCAAAATTAATGTTTTGTGTGCGAAACCAATTTCCATCTAGTGAGCAAACTTGTTTTGTGACGATCGGCATGCACATCAACAGGAGCTGTGAGAGGTTCGCCGTTAATACGGTAAGATCATTTGGGCTGTTTGACATGGGAGTGAGTGGGCGTGAATTCAGGATCGCCTCGATTTCCACGACAACTGTTTCGAGCTCTTCGTAAGTTAGAGATGCTGATGCTAAGATTTGTTTCAACAGTTTTTTAGCAGACTTTACCGCTGCCTCCCACAAACCTCCAAAGTGTGGAGTTCGGGGAGGTATGAAAGTAAAGTTGACTCCCTTTGAGACACACATTGACTTGATGCCTTCCTGTGACTGCTCGGAATGGATTATTGGGACTAGTTCGTGCCGCTTATTACTGGCGCCCACAAAATTGGTATCGTTGTCACAGTAGAGTTCCTTGCACCTTCCTCTTCCAGCCATGAACCGCTTAAGTGCCCCGATAAAGGCGTCGGTGGTGAGGTCCGACACCAGCTCAAGGTGAACAGCCTTTGTTGAAAAGCAGCAAAAGACGGCGAGGTAACATTTGTGGGGCCTCTTCCCTCTGATTTTGTAATGGACAGACAAGGGGCCACAGAAGTCAACGCCAGAGTGAACAAAAGGCCTTGCCGGCTGCACTCTAGTAGCTGGTAGATCCCCCATTACTTGCTGCAACATTTGAGGTTTACTTCTGGCACATTGTATGCAAGAGTGTACCACAGATCTGGCCAAGGTCTTTGCGTTTAGGGGCCAAAACCGTTGTCTGACGTCTGCAAGTAAGGCCGTTATGCCTGCATGAAAGTTTTCGCGATGAATATGTTCCATCAGCAATCTTGTCACTGGATGCGAGTAAGGTATAAGCATTTGATGTTTTGCGTCAAACTGCAACGCGGAATTTTTTAATCTCCCACCAACTCTCAAGATGCCCTTATCATCTTAAAATGGAGCAAAGCTGCTAATACGGTTTCTTTTATCAACCTGCTTGTGTTTCCGTAGTTGATCGATTCCTTCTTTGAACTCTTGCTTTTGCATCTCGTTGACAATAACCTGGAGCCCGTCATCTATTTCTTGAGTAGTTAGATGGTTATCTATAATTGTAGTTTGCGGATGCCGTTTGATCTTGGAAATGAACCTTAGGGCATACGCTATTATCCGTTGCAGCCTTTGAAATGAGTTTTTGTGATTAATCTTATCAATGAAACTCCCTTCCTCCTTCACTGTTGCTGCTGATATCAATAAGTTTTTTGCCGCGATGGAGCACTTGCCACTTGGCTGAAATGGTGGAGGCCACAAACACTCATCTCCATGCAAAAATCTTGGCCCATAAAACCATAAATGACATTGTGGTAGTTTTTCGGGGGATATTCCACGAGATATGACATCAGCTGGATTGTCCTTACTTCCTACATGACGCCATTGTTGTGGCGTTGTGGTTTCTCGGATGGACGAGATCCTGTTTGCGACGAAGGTATTGTAATTGGCAGCCTCAGAATGAATCCAGGCAAGTACTATCTGTGAGTGGGTCCACAGTGTCACTTTTGTAGTTTCGAGCTTTAAATCTGTTGTCACCCTCTCGGCAAGGTCAGCTGCCAATTAAGCTGCCAATTTAGCTGCCAATTTAGCTGCGCACGATTCAAGCCTTGGCACCGTTAATTTTTTGATTGGGGCTACTCTTGATTTTGCACAGAGAAGGCGCACGATAGTCTGGGCTCTAGAGATTGACCGAATATACACGGCCGCTCCGTATGCTTGTTTTGATGCATCTGCGAATATATGAATTTGAATTTTGATCGCATTTTCAGGCAGAATTACGTGGCGAGGGATCTGAATGCTGTTCAGTTCATTAAGTCTGCTACTAAAAGTCGTCCACTGTGTGTGGATTTCTTGTGGAACAGCAGCATCCCAGTCCAGATGAAGCTGCCATAGCTGTTGCAACATTATTTTTGCTCTTGTGATTACGGGTGCTACAAGCCCCAAAGGGTCAAACAGCCGGGCTATTTCTGAGGCCATTATTCTTTTGTTAACCCGCTGATGGTCAGTGAAGCGGGTTCGGATTCTAAGTTGGTCTACTTTAGGAAGCCATGACACTCCTAGAGTTTTGATAGCTTCGTTGTCTCTTTCTGAGAAGTTAAGTTGAACCTCTTGTTCAGCTGCTGGAATATTCTGCAGTAGTCTTGGATGGTTTGTACACCACTTGCGCAATTTAAAGCCTGCCTTTTCTAGCATACTTATGAGTTCGCTCTGAGCGGTGATTGCTTCTGACAGGGTGTTGAAACCGGTTATTACATCATCAACATAGAAGTCTCGCGCTAGTACTTTCGAACCTTCTGGATATGCATTTCGTTCGTCAAATGCTAGGCATTGAAGTGCCTTGGTTGCCAAATACGGAGCGGATGCAGTGCCATAGGTCACAGTAGAAAGCTGGTAGCATTTGATTGGCTGATTGACATCTCTTCGCCAGAATATCCATTGGAAGTTACGATCACTAGGTCGGATAAGAACTTGTTGATACATTTGTTGTATATCCGCCGTGAACACATAGCATGGTAAGCGAAAACGGAGTAAAATTGTCAACAGCTCACTTTGTACTGTTGGACCCACAAGTAATATGTCATTTAATGAAATGTTCGCGCTTGTTTTGGCGGACGCATCAAAGACCACGCGGAGTTTCGTGGTACTGCTATCTGGCTTCATAACGCTATGGTGGGGCAAAAAATAGTGTGGGGATTCGATGTTCTTGATGTCAACTTCCTCCATGTCGCCCATTTGGTAATAGTCTTCCATGAAATGAATGTATTGTTGTCGTAACTTGTCGTCCTTACCGAGCTTCTTCTCGAAAACGTAAAATCTACGGAGTGCCATGTCTTTAGAATTTCCCAAGTAATCAGGGCTTATTGCAAACGGCAGTGCGGTCATAAATCGACCACTAGGTTTGTTGTATTGTTTCATTGAAATGCCGCTCGCAATCCTTTTCAGATGTAGAAAGAGTAGAATCAATATTGGTAATTTCTTCAATCTTCCAGAAATTTTCGATCGAATCGCTTAGTTGTTCTTGGGTCACACCAACACCACAGACTGCTTCTGATCTAGTGTTAACGCTAACATTTCCTGAGACGATCCATCCAAACACTGTGTTTTGTAGTGTCGGAAGTCCCGATGCTAGCTTTATCTGTCCCACTGCTAGGATTTGGTAGAAGAACTCGGCACCAATAAGTACGTCAATGTTTTTTACCATGTGAAATTCTGGATCAGCTAAGGTAACATTCCGTGGAATACCCCACTTCTCATTGTTAGGCTACGCAAAATAGCGTAGACATAAATTTTGGTGACCCCGACGTGATTTTCAGATCAAGAGGTGTCTGAGCAGGTCAAACATGGCAGATATTATTTTCAAGCAGACGCAAAAGGGTTCGGATATTCAGCGAATTATTGCCAATTTTAATAAAGACTGCGAAGACTGAAAAAGATCTAGGTCTTATTTTGAAGTCCGCTTGCAACGACTTGATGAAGCATGGCATGACTTCCAAGAAGGGCATGATCAACTTGAGGCAAGTGATCTTCCACCCGAACATGACTATTACGGAAAGGATTATTACGGGGAGATCAAACGGCTTCACGACAAATATCGTCGCATTTTTATGGACGCTATAAAAGCTTTCGGGATTGCTACAGTTCAAGCTCCCGAAGCTGCTCAAGGGAAAATGCCAGTAGATGCATCCGAAGGTAGAGAAGTCGAACGAAATATTCGATGACAGAGAGCGCTTACCCATTCATTAAAGCAATTGGTCAGCAGTTTAGATCGAACAACTGATGATCAGCTTACCCATTACTACGAGGTATCGATGACAACTCTCAGAGAGCTCTGGAGTCAAATTGCTGCTACAAATCTTAAGATTTGGGAGATTTCGAGTGACCCTATAGCATTAGGGTACGATTTCGAAGAGTGTCTTCATCTCGAGGATGAAGTACGGAAAATGACTATCGGGTTGTCTTCAAGATTAAGTGGCAGAACGGCAAGTGAACCACATGCAGGGCGACGCACCGCACAGCCGATGCCAGTTCAGCTTCAAACGATATCGATCCCTAAGTTTGACGGCGACTATGCGAAATGGCGACAATTCACTGATCTATTTGAACAGCTAGTGCACGTACAAAACATAGGGAACTGCCAGAAGATGTTGTATTTGAAGACCAATCTAACTGGCGACGCTGAAAAACTCGTGAGACACCTTCCTTTGTCAAACGAGAACTATCATACAGCTTGGGAGCTACTTCATAACAGGTATGAGAACAAGCGTTTGTTAGTTACCACCTTGATTAGACGACTGGTATCTCAATCAAATGTGGGCTCAGATGCATCAACGGCCGCCATTAAAGCACTCCACGACACTACGTGCGAGTGTCTGCGTGGATTGGAGAACCTCGGCTTGTCCATAGAGTCCTGGGATCCAATCCTTTTACACATTTTGTCAAACAATCTGGACAAATCCACTCATCTGCTCTATGAACAGTCCCTAGAAAATCCAAAGGTGCTACAGAGTATGAAACACTTCTTGGAATTTCTGCAAACAAGATTCCAAACCTTGGAGGCGCTTGGCTTGAAGACCAGGTTCACTAACGAAAGGCAACAGACAAGAAAGGAAACAAGAATACTTGCATCGGTAGTTTCCGGAACGTTGTGTGTAGTGTGCCACAAAGAGCATCCACTTTACGCATGCAATGTCTTCCTGAGTTGCGTGCCGGCCGAGCGAATCCAGATTGTACGCAACAACAACTTGCTTCATCTGCCCGAGGTATCGACCAAAGGCAAGATAACCGGCAAAACTAAGCAACCAAAGGCACCTTCATCGACACACTTAAAGCAGCCAGAGCAGGCGATCGCACTTGCGGCACAGGGCAATCGATGTAATAACCGGTACGTGCTCCTGAGTACGGCCAGGGTTATATTGGTCTCAGAAAATGGACGTGAGGTAGAGTGTCGAGCTCTTTTGGACTCAGGATCCCAAGTGAATCTTATTTCAAACCGAATAATTAAGAAATTGGGAGTCACGGTGAGACCTGATGCCATGCATATTCAAGGCATTGGAAGTGCCAGCCAACGCACACAGCGTCGAGTCAACTTGGAGCTGAAATCAAGAACCACTGGTTTCTGCGAACACTTAGAAGCGTTTGTGCTAGACCAAATAGTACCACCACAGCCAACACAAGGCATAAACCCTGAGAAGTGGGGTATTCCACGGAATGTTACCTTAGCTGATCCAGAATTTCACATGGTAAAAAACATTGACGTACTTATTGGTGCCGAGTTCTTCTACCAAATCCTAGCAGTGGGACAGATAAAGCTAGCATCGGGACTTCCGACACTACAAAACACAGTGTTTGGATGGATCGTCTCAGGAAATGTTAGCGTCAACACTAGATCAGAAGTAGTCTGTGGTGTTGGTGTGACCCAAGAACAACTAAGCGATTCGATCGAAAAGTTCTGGAAGATTGAAGAAATTACCAATATTGCTTCTACTCTTTCTACCTCTGAAAAGGCTTGCGAGCGGCATTTCAATGAAACGATACAACGACTACCTACCCAACTAACAATTTGTTGAACATTTTGGGCGTGGATACGTTTCCATTCCTAAGGTTGCGCCTACAAAGAAACCAATGTTTCGAATTAGCGACTTTGTGGTTACGTCGTAGGTTCGAATTTGGAGCAACGCCGTTCAGTAATGGCAACGAAACAAAGTAGTCATTGCATGGAAAGGGATACGTTGTAGTTACTTCCTTGTGACGGCATTACCGCGACACGGCTTAGTAATGGTTTCGAAACATTATACCTAACGTGTGACTAAGAATATGACATTTATAGTCGCAACGACGTAACAGCAACGTAAAATCTTAGTCACAATTTTCCAAAAGTTTCGTAATCGCGACGTTACATTTGGAATTGTTTCAAATTTACAAACAATCCTCTTGCCGATACCCAATATCTTTCTCTTTCACGCTCATAGCTATCTGTATGTTATACGAAGAGTTTATGCAAAATGATTATGGATGTGTTAAGTGTTTATACGATGAAGATAATATTGTATTTCAGCTTATGTTTAATTATTATTATAATGATTGAAAATTTTGAATCCTATGGTGATAAAACACGAACGATTCAAACGTTACTGCAAAGGTAGTGTTAATACTTCCTAAAACTACCACGCGCCTGCGATTCTATCAGGCTTTAGCTAAAATAGGTCTTTTTTTTCTTTCATAAAATATTCTATACTTTGTGCAAAAACTAAGTTTCGCACTATCAAACAAGTATAGCATGTTCAAAGATGAAAAATCTGTGCTTAGTACATCAATCAAATCTACTATTTTGGATATTTTTAACTTCAAAGTAGTTTGCAATTCTTAGCCGCCATGATTGCTCAAATTTGTTCGCCATGATTGTCCTTTGAAGGAAATAATCCCAGTTAGTGCCTATATCGGTCATTTCAAGGCATTGTTGACACTTTGTGCCTTTGGATGTTACCGAATAGTAGTTTTGACTATATCGTACCTTCATAGTAGTTTTTAGAAGTCGTCGTTACTACCTAGTTTCTAATCTGAAATGCGCTCGAAACCCAAGGTAAAACAGTTGGTTTAACATAAATTTGGCCAATGCTAGGTGCGATTTTTGCACCTCAGTCGAGAGCTGGTTAGAAAAGTACCATTGGAAACTGCAACAAGTGGAACAGTATTGTTGTTATTTTAATACTACAGTCGTGACCAGCTCTCGATAGAGGTATAAAATAATGCGACAATTATAATGAAATTTAATTGAAAGCTATTCTTTAACAATAATTTAAGTATAAATATATCGTACAACATACTAGTTGGCAGGAGTTGGATATTATCTTCAAAAGACCGAAAAATGTCTATATGCGAAACAAAGGATAAAAGCGAAATCTTTAAAAAAAATGTTTAAGCATCGCTGGATTTTCTATTTTACTATTCGTTTTTATTTTTTGCACCTTTACTTGTTATTTAACACACTACTGCAGTATGAATTCTGAATGCAGAAACTCAGGCTTTTAAATGCACGTACCTCAGACGTACGAAAGTATAGTTCACTCACTGTTGATTTTGTTGAAGTATTAGTTTGGGAATATTGTTACTTGGTAGTGCCATCAAAGTAACATAGAATCGAGATGTGCCCATAATGTGCCTAAAAACGTTTTCGAAAAACCAACACAATTCTCAGCTTTATAAGAAGAAAAGTTTGGCAGAGGACTAAAACGAATGACATGATCGCTTAGATGGCAAAGGTTGTAGACATTAGTTGTTTTCGTATGCTGACCAAAAATGAATTTCTTTATACAGCATAATAAAAAAGTCTTCAATCAATATTTTAGCTATACTAAGAAAAGAAAAGTACGCAATACTCTGACGAAACCTAACCTAAAAAACTCTAGCGCACCTGAACCGCTAGAAAACTAATTTTCGAAGAAATTGTCTTTGAGTGACAATGTGGAAAGACGTAATACACTTTTTTGTAGAATCATATCAACCATTCCTCGTTCAAAGCAACAGAACTCAACTATAATGCTTGAGTTACAATCAATGCAACCAACATTCGCTGCCAAGTTTTGTTGGTAGAACGAGTTACAATCAATGCAACACAACATTTGCCGTCATCTGTCACTGGCTATATTAACGAAATTGTTGTTTGATAATATGGATCCTTTACAGTCTCGGAAAGTGATATCAGTGAGTATTTGATCCTTTAAAAGCTGCAGCGTATATTGCAGAGCAAAAATGAGCAAAGGAAAAACAAATTTTGATTGTCATTTGCATATGACATTTCCCATTTCCCGGACTCTCATAGGAACAGGTGGAATTGGATATTTTCAAAAATGTTGTTGCCATGCCAAGTTTGAGATATGAGCAAACTCTGCTGCGCAACAAAGTTGTGTTGCATCATAGCTTAACACAAATGATGAAAATGTTCAGTGCTGGCAACATTTTCCCAACGAAGCAGCAATAAATTTACCTTATCAACTCATACTTAAATCATCTTATCCTTTGAATTTCGTTCTCATCGGAGGATTTCGTCGAAAGCTTTAGCGGTTAACGTTGTTCGAAGCTGCAATCCAAAAAATGTTCAAAACTCGGAAAATTTAAAAACTGGTTTCTTAGTTTTATTGCAAATGTTTTGCATATGTGTATGTTATTTGAAGCATCTGTTGATGCAATATTTACGAAAATAACTAAAGCTCGTTACCCTGTGTCAGCAGCAGAGCAAAATATATACCAAATCTGCTTCACATTAAACTAAACCCAACCAATAAATTTCGTTTCGATTGAATCACTGCGCTAGAAGTTATACGGTGGAAAAAATTTTTTAGGGTTACCACCCTCAAAACTTTTCAAATTTTTAAAGCGTTGATATTTGTTGTTAATTTTCATTGCAGGATCGTTCCCATTTGCAAATCTAATGACATAATCGCGCAGTAAAGAAATTCCAAAAAATTACAAATATGGCCATAGCTGGCAGCCCTTTCACGATTTTTGTACAAATATCCTCTGACATTTGGCTCACATCAAATCTATTTACTGGATAAACTTCATTTTGATATCATGACTGCACCGAAAGTTATAGTGAAAAAAAGCTTTATTTTTCTGAGCAAATTTGCAAAATTTAAGAGACAAAAATCACCATAGCTGGCAACCCTATTCTAATTTTTACGCCAAATTTGTACCAAATGTTATTTTAGGTAAGATCCAAATATTGTGTGAATTTCGTTTAAATCTGATGGCTGAATCGGAAGTTACAGGCCAAAAACCGGTTGTTTTTTCTCAGTGATTTTTCAAGATGGTACCACTGGCACAAGTTTGCCCGCATTTCAAAATCACTTCTATCAGACCTGGTCCTAGTTGATACCAACATGTTCTGTGAATTTCATTATGATCGGATAATCCGGTCGTCAGTTCTCGTGAACAGAACTTTCGAGTGCTGAAAATAGAGGTAATTTAGTGATGGGTTGCCGTTCTTGTGCAAATCGGAATTTTAAAAATTTTAAATTGACATGATGCACAAACGTTAAAATTTATCAATGATTTGAATTTTTTGTCAAAAATCAAAAATTTTTCAGGAGGTTCAACGATTTGAAGGATTTTTTTTCAAGACCCTGCCGCAGCTACATGGTTACCCGCACTACCTTGGAAATCCATGTGTATTAAACTTTAAGTAACATCAATACGCTCTGCAAATTTCACGCTGATCCAATGTTTTTGTCAGAAGTAATGAGAAATCAAAATTTGAAAAAAAATCCTTGCCTATTTTTAGGCACGCTGCACCCACACACGGCTCAAAATTTCCAATTCTTTACCATCAACAAGCTAAGAACATAATAAGTTTTCATTTCCAATACTTTTTTTTAACTAAAATTCACGCTGCTTGGAAATATAGGAGTACCTCAAAATTCACTAAAACGCTCGCCGCTGCCAAAACGTTTAGGATATCTGAATTTTACCAAGTCGTGGACCTACCTACTATATACACCTACGTTCTCCGAAAGTTTCATCTCAATCGAATTGGCCACTCCAGAGATTATCTCCCTTAATCATTTTGACGATATATATATATATATATATATATATATATATATATATATATATATATATATATATATATATATAAATATACATATATATATATATATATATATATATATATATATATATATATATATATATATATATATATATATATATATATTTATATATAAAGAAATATGAATTTTCGGCGAAACGAGTTTAATACTACTTTTCTTCGAAAATTAGTAAAAATTCTTTAAGAATAATAAAACCGATATGCTTTCAAAATGTTCGAAACTTGGCATCCTTCCAGAATTTTATAAAATCAAGTGTTCTTACAGTGCGGTGTTTCTCAAAAAGCGTACTACAATTACATTCAACTAAAAGACCCCTACCATTTAGAATCAAATGTATATTTTTCGGGGGTCCAAATTATAAGAGGTTGTAATGTGTAAATACAGTAAATAATATAGAATGTCGAAATACATAAATGTGGAGTCGGCTACAACGAAATCTTTGATCATGCCAGTCGAAAGCCTCTCAAAACGTGTTTATTGTTTGTGATGATCTTCTTCAGCTCGTCATCTAAAATCTGCATCTGCTCTCTTCTTACAATTGATTCCTTCCTAAAATCATGGTTAAATTTTCGTATCCGCCAATAACTGTGCATTTTTCGCATCCGTAATATGAGTTAAACTAAACAAAATCTTTATAAGAATACCAAGTAAGATATATACCTATGTTCACAAAAACGTATAAGTAAATATACCTTTTACATATGCGCTGATGGTAGAATCGCAAACAAAACGCCTAATTTTCACTGAAATGTTGCTACGACAAACAATCACTGCCTGTATTAATATTGAAGATAACTCGTAACAAAAAGGGTTGAGCAAATCTTTCATTTCGTTACAATAAATTACGAATGTAATAATTGATGAGTTAACCATCGACATTAATGTGTAAGGATATATTCAGTAGATAGTCAATTTGTGATTACAAATCTATAAAACTTTTTGCCAATTCATTTTACTAATTTGCAAATCAAACGTATTATTTGAAAACTGAGTTTCTAGCTGATTGGAATAGTTTATTTAATATTTTTTAATTTTTTTATAAAAGGAACTAGCTGTCCTGAACGTTGGTGACTTTTTTATTAAAGTCGTTTTGTGAGATTCCACATTGACGTATAAAGAATTGTCAGAACGAAATCATCATGGACATAGGTGCCAATACGTAACTGTTACATGCGAGTTTCCTTGATAGGCATAGGAATATGAAAGGAAATATGTGTGGTAACTTTGACGTATAATGTGCCTTACTGAGATTTTGATTAAGTTGCAATGAAGGAACTAATCCCTAATGGACACAATGCCTGTAAAGACGCGTCGAAAGTAGTCTTTACCACTTTATTACTAAAATTTTGCCTATCAAGGAATTTTACTTTGAAGGAAAAATGACGAAACAATTCCGACTCTACATAGTATTCACGACGTATTCGCGTCAAAAAGTCCATTTAGTAACAAATGGGCACAAATTGTTAGTTAGGTAGTGGTCGATTTATGACCGCACTGCCGTTCGCAAGGAGCCCTGATTGCTTGGAGAATTCTAAAGACATGGCACTCCGTAGATTTTACGCTCTCGAGAAGAAGCTCGCTAAGGACGACAAGTTACGACAACAACACATTCAGTTCATGGAAGACTATTACCAAATGGGCCACATGGAGGAAGTTGACATCAAGAACATCAAATCCCCACACTATTTTTTGCCAAACCATAGCGTAATGAAGCCAGATAGCAGTACCACGAAACTCCGCGTGGTCTTTGATGCGTCCGCCAAAACAAGCGCGAACATTTCATTAAATGACATATTACTTGTGGGCCCAACCGTACAAAGTGAGCTGTTGACAATCTTACTCCGTTTTCGCTTGCCGCGCTATGTGTTCACGGCGGATATACAACAAATGTATCGACAAGTTCTTATCCGACCTAATGATCGTAACTTCCAATTAATATACTGGCGAAGAGATGTCAATCAGCCAATCAAATGCTACCAGCTTTCTACTGTTACCTATGGCACTGCATCAGCTCCGTATTTGGCAACCAAGGCACTTCAATGCCTAGCATTTGACGAACGAAATTTATATCCAGAAGTATCAAAGGTACTAGCGCGAGACTTCTACGTTGACGATGTTATAACAGGTTTCAACACCCTGTCAGAAGCAATCACCGCTCAGAGCGAACTCATAAGTATACTAGAAAAGGCAGGCTTTAAATTGCGCAAGTGGTGTACGAACCATCCAAGACTACTGCAGAATATTCCACCAGCTGAACAAGAGGTTCAACTTAACTTCTCAGTAAGAGACAACGAAGCTATCAAAACTCTAGGAGTGTCATGGCTTCCTAAAGTAGACCAACTTAGAATCCGAGCCCACTTCACTGACCATCAGCGGGTTACCAAAAGAATAATGGCCTCAGAAATAGCCCTGTTTGACCCTTTGGGACTTGTAGCACCCATAATCACAAGAGCAAAAATAATGTCGCAGCAGCTATGGCAGCTTCATCTGGACTTGGATGCTGCCATTCGACAAGAAATCCACACACAGTGGACGACTTTTAGTAGCAGACTAAATGAACTGGACAGCATTCAGATCCCTCGCCACGTAATTCTGCTTAAAAATGCGATCAAAATTCAAATTCATATATTCGCAGATGCATCAGAACAAGCATACGGAGCGGCCGTGTATATTCGGTCAATCTCTAGAGCCCAGACTATCGTGCGCCTTCTCTGTGCAAAATCAAGAGTAGCCCCAATCAAAAAATTAGCGGTGCCAAAGCTTGAATTGTGCGCAGCTAAATTGGCAGCTGACCTTGCCGAGAGGGTTACAACAGATTTAAAGCTCGAAACTACAAAGGTGACACTGTGGACCCACTCACAGATAGTACTTGCCTGGATTCATTCTGAGGCTGCCAATTACAATACCTTCGTCGCAAACAGGATCTCGTCCATCCGAGAAACCACAACGCCACAACAATGGCGTCATGTAGGAAGTAAGGACAATCCAGCTGATGTCATATCTCGTGGAATATCCCCTGAAAAACTACCAATATGTCATTTATGGTTTTATGGACCAAGATTTTTGCATGGAGATGAGTGTTTGTGGCCTCCACCATTTCAGCCAAGTGGCAAGTGCTCCATCGCGGCAAAAAACTTATTGATATCAGCAGCAACAGTGAAGGAGGAAGGGAGTTTCATTGATAAGATTAATCACAAAAACTCATTTCAAAAGCTGCAACGGATAATAGCGTATGCCCTAAGGTTCATTTCCAAGATCAAACGGCATCCGCAAACTACAATTATAGATAACCATCTAACTACTCAAGAAATAGATGACGGGCTCCAGGTTATTGTCAAAGAGATGCAAAAGCAAGAGTTCAAAGAAGAAATCGATCAACTACGGAAACACAAGCAGGTTGATAAAAGAAACCGTATAAGCAGCTTAGCTCCATTTTTTTTGAGAGTTGGTGGGAGATTAAAAAATTCCGCGTTGCAGTTTGACGCAAAACATCAAATGCTTATACCTTACTTGCATCCAGTGACAAGATTGCTGATGGAACATATTCATCGCGAAAACTTTCATGCAGGCATAACGGCCTTACTTGCAGACGTCAGACAACAGTTTTGGCCCCTAAACGCAAAGACCTTGGCCAGATCTGTGGTACACTCTTGCATACAATGTGCCAGAAGTAAACTTCAAATGTTGCAGCAAGTAATAGGGGATCTACCAGCTACTAGAGTGCAGCCTGCAAGGCCTTTTGTTCACTCTGGCGTTGACTTCTGTGGCCCCTTGTCTGTCCATTACATAATCAGAGGGAAGAGGCCCCACAAATGCTACCTCGCCGTCTTTTGCTGCTTTTCAACAAAGGGTGTTCACCTTGAGCTGGTGTCGGACCTCACCACCGACGCCTTTATCGGGGCACTTAAGCGGTTCATGGCTAAAAGAGGAAGGTGCAAGGAACTCTACTGTGACAACGCTACTAATTTTATGGGCGCCAGTAATAAGCTGCACGAACTAGTCCCAATCATCCATTCCGAGCAGTCACAGGAAGCCATCAAGTCAATGTGTGTCTCAAAGGGAGTCAACTTTAATTTCATACCTCCCCGAACTCCACACTTTGGAGGTTTGTGGGAGGCAGCGGTAAAGTCTGCTAAAAAACTGTTGAAACAAAACTTAGCATCAGCATCTCTAACTTACGAAGAGGTCGAAACAGTTGTCGTGGAAATCGAGGCGATCCTGAACTCACGCCCACTCACTCCCATGTCAAACAGCCCAAATGATCTTACCGCATTAACGCCGGGTCATTTTCTTGTCGGCGAACCTTTCACAGCTCCTGTTGATGTGCATGCCGATCGTCACAAAACAAGTTTGCTCACTAGATGGAAATTGGTTTCGCACACAAAACATGAATTTTGGCGCAGATGGAGCCGAGAGTATCTGGGCGAGTTGCAACATCGTCGTAAATGGAAGACACCATCACCGAATGTAACACCTGACACCATGGTCATCATGCAGGAAGATAACACGCCAGTACTGCATTGGCCTTTGGGAAGAATTGTAAAGACATATCCCGGCGAGGATGGTTACGTTCGTGTCGTGGACGTAAGGACAGCCTCAGGAATACTCCGGCGGCCCATTCACAAGCTTGCACCTCTTCCATGTGACGGCGAATCGGTCACAGACGATGAATCCTTTTTAGATAAGATTCAAATGGCAGCCAGTACGATTGATCCTCCGATGGCAAGACCAGCAGCGGCACGATCTCATCAAGACCAACACGAAATTCCTCCCAAAAAACGACGAGTGGTCAGCGGCCCAGCATTATTGTCACTCTTCTTGACCCTTCTAGTGCTGCCCTGCTCCATTGCATCACCCATTAGAATTCAGCAATTCAGTGGAGGACTTGGTTTCCATTTTGACCACTTGGGGACCGTTGACTTGGCCACGGATGAATGGAAGTTGATTGTATACTATAACTTGGACCCGTATTGGAAGGATGTTGCAAGCACAGCGGACGGCATCGACACCATGACAAAGCTATGTAATCGAGTGACCAAAGGCTATCTATGTAAGCCAGTCATTGAACAATGCCAACACATTATGGGAGAGCTAAAGGACGATAACGAGCTTTTGCGCCCTCACTCAAGCCACAACCGATCAAAACGTGGTGCATTCAATATCGTGGGGCACATAGCCAAGTCGCTTTTTGGGCTTCTTGATGCTGATTATGCCGAAGAAATTGCGAAAAACCTGGATTCCACTCAAGAGAATCAAGACTATTTGCTCAGTATGTTAAGGAATCGAACATCAATCATCGATTCTACAATCAACGTCATCAACACCAACCAGAAAGCAACAAACTCCGCTTTTCAGTCCATCACAACTGATATCCAGCGATTAACCAACCACATCAACCGCACCAGTGATGAAATTCAGCAATTAACCATATTACAAATTTTCATGTCGGTCTCGATTCAGATGCTATTTATGGTGTCCGAATTACAACGAATGCAATCATCAATGATTGACGTCATTACTCTTACGCGTCAAGGAAAAATTCCTTTACTGATCTTGCCGCCAACACGATTGCGTCAAGAACTCATCGCAACCAAAAACCATTTGCCTGCAAGCATTCAGCTGCCCGTAAAGCCAGATGACCTTCATTACCTTTACCAACTGATGGAAGTCAAGGCACGCACGTTGGAAAAATACATAATATTTCAGTTCAGTGTACCATTGATCACCACTGACAATTTGGAACTCTTGCGGGTGATGGCCATTCCGAGCTCAATCAATGGCACCCTAATTGCCATACAACCAACAGCTCCGTTTCTCGCCATTACTCTCCATCGAGACCAATTCTATACGATGGATGACCGGGAACTCAGTGCCTGTAAGGTTACAAATTCGTCAACCTACATTTGCAAAGCGCTTCATCCACTTTATCGAAGGATGTCTAACATCAGTACCTGTGAAGTTAACCTAATTAACAACATGCCGATGACAACCGCATGCAAGCTGAGAAAATTGGCGAATCACTTTTTTTGGGCGAAATTGGCCAGTCCAAATACCTGGCTCTTCGCTTTTAACGAAGGCATCAACATCAACTTAGCATGTGGAAATCAGGCTTCGTCACAAATGCTAGAAGGGTCTGGTATAGTGCACCTACAAGCTAATTGTATCATCAAACACGATTGGTTCACCATCAGAGGACTGCAATCACACACCAGGAGTACGAATCTTTCGTATACAAAACTAGTTCATCTTCCTCACCTTGACAACATCGAAAATACTTACTTATATACAAACCAAGCTATTGTTTATCAACAAACACACCTCAAGGAACTCAAGGCCATTCAAGCACAGCTCAACATACCGGAACATGTGAGTCTTCCACATAGAGTCAAATAAACCGACACCCACCAATTTGCGGTCAGCTACCTCAGACTTTTAATAGCAATTATTCTCATCATCATCTTGGTATCCTACAAGATCACTGGTCAACTTCGAATTTGTCGATCCAAACCAACACCACGACCAAAGCAGCGTTGCGAACCAGCATTCAAAATCACGTCGGGGTCACCAAAATTTATGTCTACGCTATTTTGCGTAGACTTGTGACGCAATCAATCGGTTGAAGCACCAAGTGATTGCCTGTCTCAAGTGAAACCTTCAAGTGCCGTTGCAAGGCGTTGAAATGAAGCCAGTCAATTAGTCGAAGCACCAATTGATTGATGGTCATAACTTGCTACTCTCAATTGGTCGACGCACCAATTGAAAGGCGTTGAAATTAAACCAATCAATTGGTCGAAGCACCTATTGATTGATTTCCCAACTTGCTACTTTCAATTGGTCGAAGCACCAATTGAAAGTTGTTGAAATAAAACCAATCAATTGGTCGAAGCACCAATTGAAAGTTTATTCCTTATATTTAAACATTGACGAACCACCAAAAGGAACTCTGTACTGTTTCAAATAACTTTATTTTACTAATCCGTGCGATTTGATTGTCCACTCAAGACTGATCTTGAACTTGAACTTCATTGCGTTGCTCGTAGACATAACAATGTTTACGCTTGAGCATTTGAAATGCAACGAAAAGATGTAACCTGATCATTGTAACCAAAATGTATGTCTACGCTATTTTGTGTAGACTTGTGACGCAAACAATTGGTTGAAGCACCAAGTGATTGCCTGTCTCAAGTGATACCTTCAATTGGCGTTGCAAGGCGTTGAAATGAAGCCAATCAATTGGTCAAAGCACCAATTGATTGATGGTTTCGAAGAAAATTTTCGAAGAAAATTAGTATTAAGCCCGTTTCGCCGCACATTCATATTTCTTTTATATATATATATATATATATATATATATATATATATATATATATATATATATATATATATATATATATATATATATATATATATATATATATATATATGTTTATATATATATATATATATATATATATATATATATATATTTATATATATATATATATATATATATATATATATATATATATATATATATATATATATATATATATATATACATACATATATATATATATATATATATATATATATATATATATATATATATATATATATATATATATATATATATTTATATATATATATATATATATATATATATATATATATATATACATATACATATATATATATATATATATATATATATATATATATATATATATATATATATATATATATATATATATCTATATATATATATATATATATATATATATATATATATATATATATATATATATATATATATATATATATATATATATATATATATATCAGCAAAATGATTATTTGATATAATCTCTGGAGTGGCCGATTCGATTGATATATAGCAGGTAGGTTTTTGGCTTGCTAGAATTCAGATATCCTTAACCTTTTGGCGGCGGCGAGCGTTTTAGTGAATTTTCAGGTACTCCTATATTTCCTAGCAGTGTAGATTTTTGTTAAAATAAATGTTTGGAAATGAAAAATGTTTGTGTTTTGAGTTAGTTTATGATAAAGAATTGGAAATTTTGAGCCGTGTGTAGGTATAGCGTGCCTTAAAGTAGGCAACGTTTTTTTTTCAAATTTTGATTTGTCATTACTTGTAAAAACAATCGATGATCGTTAAAATTAAAGAGCGTGTTGATGCTGAATAAAATTTTACACATATGGATTTTCTAGATAAAGTGGGTTACCCTGTAGCTGCGGCAGGCTGCTGAAAAACAAATCCTTCAAATTATTGACCTCCCTGAAAAGTGTTTTATATCTGGTAAAAAATTCAAATTTTTGATAAACTTTATCCTTTGTCCTTTATGTCAAATTGAAACTTTTAAAATTCCGATTTGCCTCTATTTTTAATTACCTCTATTTTCAGCACTCGAAACTTCGGTTCACGAGAACTGACGACCGGATTATTTGATCATTATGAAATTTACAGGACATGTTTGTATTAAATAGGACCAGGTCTGATAGCAGCGATTTTGCAATGCGGGCAACCCAGTTGCAGTGGTACCATCTTGAAAAATCACTGAGAAAAAAAAAACAGCTTTTTGGTCTATAACTTCCGATTCAGCTATCATATTAAAACAAAATTCACACAATATTTGGATTTTACTTTGAATAACATTTGGTGAAAATTTGGCTGAAAAATTAGTTTAGAGTTGCCAGCTATGGTGATTTTTGTCTTCTTAATCCTGGAAACTTGCTCAGCAAAATAAAGCTTTTTTTCTCTATAGCTTCTGGTGCTGTCATGAAATCAAAACGAAATGGACCTTAATGTGAACCAAATGTTGTAAGAATTACGTACAAAAATCATGAAAGGGTTCCAGCTATAACTATTTTTGTAATTTTTTGGTATTCCTTTACTAAGTGATTATATCATTAGATTTGCAAATGGGAATCATCCTGCAATGAAAATTAACATCAATTATTAACGCTTTAAAAATTTGGAAAATTTTGAGGGTGGTTACCCTAAAATTCTTTTCACCCGTATAACTTCCAGCGCAGTGATTCAATCGAAACGAAATTTCCTGGTTGGGTTTAACTTAGCGTGAAGCAGATTTGGTACATATTTTGCTTTGCTGCTTACACAGGGTAACCAGCATTAGCCATTTTCGTAAATATTCCACCAACAGATGCTTCAGATTACATACTCATATGAAAAGCATTTGCAATAACAATAAGAAAACAATTTATAATTAGCCGAATTTTGAAAATTTTTCGGATGGCAGCCTCAAATAACGTTTAATCGTTGAAACTTTTCATGAAATCCTGCGATGAGTACATTATTCAAACGATACGTTTATTTAAGTATGAGCTTGTTATGGGAAACTTATTGCTGCTTCGTTGGGAAAGTATTGCCAGCACTGAACATTTTCATCATTTGTTTTATAGTTGAGTTTTGTTGCATTGAATAAGGAATGGTTGATATGATTCAAAATCTTTCCACATTTTTGTGTCACTCAAAGACAATTTCTTGGAAAATTAGTTTTCTAGCGGTTCTGATGCGCTGGAATTTTTTATGTTCTATCAGTTCATCTACGTCCGATGTTTCTTGTGTTTTAATTTTATTTCTTTTCACCGTCATAATTTACGGGATAAAGCCGAACGGATTTAACTTTGTTTTTTTATCTTTAGCACACTGAGCAAAAATGTTACTGCTTAATGCTTTTTTTGGAGTCCGTTATTTATTTTAAATTAAATTTTTTTGATCGGTATTTGATTAATATCACGATGCAATGTTTGCTACAATTGAGTTAACGGCCTTTTACTCGAACACAACAGCTAATCACAGATCGTAGCAACGATACAAAGTACTTGTCAAATTTAACCATTACGCACGTTTGCGTGAGCGATACGGAAGCACAAGACGATTTCTAAACACAACTTATCGATTTAAATGCTTACAGTGAACTATCGTGAAATATCAGTGAGATACCAAAGTGAATTTCTTATTCTTTCTTCAGGGTTTCTAATTCTTAATCCAGTTTTTGCCATGCCATCCAGAGATCGCATGGCAAAAGTTTCATTTCTTTCTCTCACTTTGGCATCTTGCGATGGTGACGGAGTAGTGGACATATAATAGTCATAATATGGCAGCGGCGTTGGGGCAGCAGACATCATAGGCTGCTTTACCCTATATGGCATCTAAGCAGTGGACTGCATAGCAACATATGCTTGAACAGCAAACAGCGAGGCGGTGGACGACGGAGCAGCGGACAGTGATGCGGCAGACAGCGATGCAGCAGATAGGTTGGCGCCAGACAGCGGGACAAGAGATGGCAATGCGGCGGACAGTGGGGCGGTGGACATTTAGGCAGCGGCTAACTGGGCAGTGGGCACGATCAATTTTTTCCTTCGGTACGGTAGAACTACATCGTAAGGCGGTGGCACGTGCATTATTGGAATCAGTGACGTATGGAGATCATATATTGGCAATGGCGTCTGAGCTTTGTTCTGCGGCGTCTCGACAACGTGCTACGGTGGCAGCAGCGTCACATGACCAGGCGGCGGCGTTTTATCACTAGGCGGTGGCGTCACATCATTTATCGGCGAATGTCATATTTTCACAGCGGACAACGAAACTACTTCACTAATAGTCGCGGGAACTATTGTTTCTTTGGCTTTGTAAATGCATTATATTACTTACGCAACTTATTTCGAGTGAAACTTTCGAGTAACTTTCACGCAACTTCTTTCGAATGACACAATTTGCAATTGGTTTCCATGTCTTCACGGACGGACCCCACACGTGAATTGTAATAACCTGTCTTTTTAATAAAATCACGTGGTATGCGAACTAGACTCGACACGTCCGTCACGATTCACTTTTCTTTATTAAATGAATCATATTTCTATCTGTTTGACATTTATGCTTAGCTGCCTAGATATTAAAGCGACATCTATTGGTGGAAGACATTACTACGTTAGTTTGAAATTATACAGAATTGTGATCTTACAATGTAGTTATTGGATTAAAGTGGCACCTGCTTTTTGATAAAGTTTGGTTGCAAAAGGGGGCACGTTTAGTAGAACAAGTATTAAAAATTTACACAACACCTCTAGTTTTATTACAAAATCAAACTTATTAATGGTTCTTGTGTGCTAAGTTTTTTCTATTGTTTATAATAAGCTTGTTAAAGTGCAAATTTTATTTTGTAAATTTTATAAATATTTTGAATACTAAAAATTGCTGGTAAAATAAAATATTCATTTTTCAGCCTTTAATCAACACCAAATCTTTGAACAGCTTGCTTCCGCCTAAGAAATGGTCAACTATTTCTAAATATAGTAATGTTGCCTTGTACAACCCTGTTGTATCTACTCATTGGATCCAAAACAACCAGCCCGGCAGTGATGTTTCATCTCACCCGTTATTTTATTCAGTCCCAATTCAAAGCATAAATTATAACGCCAGCTTGCACAAAAAGAAGAGAAAAACTTGCAATATTTTAAGATTCATAGCATCAACGTAAGTAGATCCTAAAATGCAAACAAACATAAAACAATATTTTTTTCGCAACATGACCAGGTTTCAAGCGAAAATAAAATTTTGCATTTTGCGGCTATTTTGCGAAGTAAGCCAAGTGCTTTTACCTCCAGGAAAGTCTCTCATACAGGATATTATACGAATACTATTCACGTAAGTTGATTATTACGACATTGTAAACATGTATTTCCCAAATAAGTGTTCTAATATATGTACTTATTTTGGTTGCAGGGTGAACGAACAAAATATTGTTTTGGAAGAAAATTTGCGACAGAAACCAAATAAAATTTGCGGCGGAATATTAAAATCTGAGTGTCCAATTAGTATATTAGAGTATATAATGAACAATAATATTAATACATTCAAACAATAAAAAAAACCACGAATATCACAATAAATCAAAACAAAATGGCTTTTGTTTTTATAAAATGGGATTTAAAGAAACCTATTGGACACACCCAACAATCGATGTCTTGATTGTCAAGTCATAGTTATGAATGCCAAATCCTATCAAAAAGTCATTATCAGAAAACGATTAAAAATTTTCAAAGAACTTACCATGATTGACCGAATATTGTGTCCTATCGATCAATAAATTGCCATTAAGAGCTCTTCGGGAGTCGGACAAAGTTCCGAGTTGAAATCCGCCTAGGCACCGCTTCAACCGGGTCGTGCTGACTCACCTATCGCCGACCACGGACTTCAAAAACGACCACAGTTGGATCAGTAAGGCAATTTAATTCAAAAAAAACTCTAGCGCACGTGAACCGCTAGAAAACTAATTTTCGAAGAAATTGTCTATGAGTGACAAAAAAGTGTGGAAAGACGTAATACACTGTTTTGTAGAATCATATCAACCATTCCTTATCCAAAGCAACAAAACTCAACTCTAACACAAATGATGTAAATGTTCAGTGCTGGCAACACTTTCCGAACGAAGCAGTAATAAGTTTACCATAACAAGCTCATACTCAAATCAACTTATCCTTTGAATTTCGTTCTCATCGCAGGATTTCATCGAAAGTTTCAGCGGTTAAACGTTGTTTGAGGCTGCCATCCGAAAAACGTTCAAAACTCGGAAAATTTAAAAATTGATTCCTTATTTTTATTGCAAATGCTTTGCATATGAGAACGTAATTTGAAGCATCTGTTGGTGCAATATTTACGGAAATGGCTAATGCTGGTTAGCCTGTGTCAGCAGCAAAGCAAAATACATACAAAATCTGCTTTACGTTAAGTTAAACCCAACCAGTAAATTTCGTTTCGATTGAATCACTGCGCTGGAAGTTATACGGGTAAAAAGAATTTTAGGGTTACCACCCTCAAAACTTTTCAAATTTTTAAAGCGTTAATATTTGTGGTTAATTATCATTGCAGGATCATTTCCTTTTGCAAATCTAATGACATAATCGCTCTGTAAAGAAATTTCACAAAATTACAAAAATGATCATAGCTGGCAGCCCTTTCATGACTTTGGTACGAAATTTCTACGACATTTGGCTCACATTAAGGTCCATTCACTGCGTGATCTTCGTTTTGATTTGTGCACTGGACCGGAAGTTATAGGGAAAAAAGCTTTATTTTGCTGAGCAAAGTTGCAAGATTTAGGAGACAAAAATCACCATAGCTGGCAACTCTATTCTAATTTTTCAACCAAATTTTTATCAAATGTTATCTAAGGTAAGATCCAAGTACTGTATGAATCTTGTCCAAATCTGATGGCTGAATCGGAAGTTATAAACCTAAAACCAGTTTTTTTTTCTCACCTATTTTTCAAGATGGCACCACTGCCACAGGGTTGCCCGCATTTCAAAATAGCTTCTATCAGACCTGGTCCTAGATAATATCAACATATCCTGTAAATTTGATTATGATCGGATTATCCGGTCGTCAGTTCTCGTGAACAGAACTTTTGAGTGCTGAAAATAGAGGTAATTTGGTGATGGGTTGCCGTTCTTGTGCAAAACGGAATTTTGAAAATTTTATCTTGAGATGAAGGACAAAAGATAAAATTTATAAAACATTTGAATTTTTTTTCAAAAATCAAAAAATTTTCAGGAAGGTCAATGATTTGAAGGATTTTTTTTCAGCACCCTGCCACAGCTACAGGGTTACCCGCTTTATGCTGAAAATCTCTAAGTGCTAAATTTTGGTCAACATCAATACGCTCTGTAATTTTCATGATGATCCATTGTTTTTCTTACAAGTAATGACAAATCAAAATTTGAAAAAAAATCCTTGCCTACTTTTAGGCACTCTGCACCCAGACACGGCTCAAAATTTCCGATTATTTATCATAAACAAGCTAAGAACATAATTAGTTTTCATTCCCAATACTTTTCTTTAACAAAAATTTACACTGCTTGGAAATATAGGAGTTCCTCAAATTTCACTAAAACACTCGCCGCCGCCAAAATGTTTAGGATATCTGAATTTGAGAAAGTCGTGGACCTACCTACTATATACACCTACGTTCTGCGAAAATTTCAGCTCAATCGGATTGGCCACTCCAGAGATTATCTCCCTTAATCATTTTGCTGATATATATATATATATATATATATATATATATATATATATATATATATATATATATATATATATATATATATATATATATATTATATATATATATATATATATATATATATATATATATATATATATATATATATATATATAAAGAAATATGAATTTTCGGCGAAACGAGTTTAATACTATTGTTCTTCGAACATTAGTAAAAAACATTGTTTCAAATATATGTGCGAATGTGCTGACTATTAGTTTGTTGGAACTGGAGTCAGTTGGACGTAACGCTTCGTCTTAGATAGAGGTACTGGAAACAGAAAATTCACCCCCGGAGTTTTTGTTGCTTGAATATAGGATTTAACGTCAAAGGTGAATTTTCGGAATTTATGAAAATTACTTATCTTTGATAAGCACGAAAATAAGTTAAAGTTTCTCCTTAGTGCTTTTTGGAGAAATTCAAAAGCTGTCTGGTTTTCAAAATTGTATTCTGGTTGTGGTTTGAGGGTAACGTGGTGCTTATTTGTCAAATGTACTTTGTTAAAGAAGGCAATATGTATGGTGATATCTTCGCAAAAAATATTCGGCTACCCTTCGTCGATGATTTCGTTGAGTTGTATACTATAGTTCTGAAAAACGATAGGTATAATTTGATAAAGTGACACAGTTTTGAATAATTTTCGAAGAAAATGAGTATTAAACTTACTTCGCCGAAAATTAATATATATATATATATATATATATATATATATATATATATATATATATATATATATATATATATATATATATATATATGTATATATATATATATATATATATATATATATATTTATATATATATATATATATATATATATATATATATATATATATATATATATATATATCAGCAAAATGATTAAGAGAAATAATCTCTAGAGTGGCCGATTGGATTGAACTGAAACTTTCGGAGAACGTAGATGTATTAAGTAGGTAGGTCCATGACTTGCTAAAATTCAGATATCTTAAACTTTTTGGCGAAGGTGAGCGTTTAAGTGACTTTTGAGGTACTCCTATATTTCCAAGCGGTGTAAATTTTTGTTAAAAAAAAGGATCGGGAATGAAAAATTATGAAGTTTTTAGCTTGTTTCTGATAAAAAATTGGAAGCCGTGTGTGGGATTTTTGCCTTAAAGTAGGCAAGGTTTTTTTTTCAAATTTTGATTTGTCATTACTTCTGACAAAAACATTGGATCATCGTGAAATTTGCAGAGCGTATTGGTCTTAACTAAAACTTAACACGCATGGATTTGTAGCTGCGGCAGGCTGCTGAAAAAAAATCCTTCAAATCATTGACGCTCCTGAAAAATTTTTGATTTTTGACAAAAAATTCAAATCATTGATAAATGTTTACCTTTGTGCATCATTTCAAATTGAAATTTTCAAAATGCCGATTTGCACGAGAACGTTAACCCATCACCAAATTTCTTCTATTTTAAGCATTCGAAGGTTCTGTTTAAGAAAACTGACGACCGGATTATTTGATCATAGTGAAATTTGCAGAACATGTTGGTTTTAGCTAGGCTCAGGTTGGATAGAAGTGATTTTGAAATGCAAGCAGTCCTGTGGCAGCGGTGCCATCTTGAAAAATCACTAAGAAAATAAACCGGTTTTTGGCCTATAACTTCCGATTCAGCCATCACATTTCAACGAAATTCGCACAATATTTGGATCGGACCTTAACATTTGGAGAAATTTGGCTGAAAAATCAGAATAGAAGTGCCAGCCATGGTGATTTTTGTCTCCTAAATCTTTCAAATTTGCTCAGCAAAATAAAGCTTTTCCCCAATAACTTCCGGTCCAGTCATGAAACATAAACGAAATTCATGCAGTAAATACACTCTGATGTGAACCAAATGTAGGAATTTCGTACAAAAATCATGAAAGAGCTGCCAGCTATGACCACTTTGGTAATTTTTTGGAATTTCGTTACTGAGCGATTATGTCATAAGATTTGCAAATGGGAATGATCCTGCAATGAAAATGAAAAATAAATATTGACGTTTTGAAAATTTGAAAAGTCTTGAGGGTGGTTACCCTAAAATTTGTTTCACCCGTATAACTTCCAGCGCAGTGATTCAATCGAAACGAAATTTACTGGTTGGGCTTGACTTAACATGAAGCAATTTTGGTATATATTTAGCTTTGATGCTGACACAGGGTAACCAGCTTTAGCCATTTTCGTAAAAATTGCAGCAATAGATGGTTCAAATTACGTACTCATATGCAAAGCATTTGCAATAAAAATAAGAAACCAATTTCTAAAGCTTTCGAGTTTTGAAAATTTTTCGGATGGCAGCCTCAAACAACGTTCAATCGTTGAAACTTTCCATGAAATCCTGCGATGAGAACAAAATTCAAAGGTTAAGTTGATTTAAGTATGAGCTTGTTTGAACATTTTCATCATTTGTTTCATAGTTGAGTTTTGTTGCTTTGGATAAGAAATGGTTAATACGATTCTACAAAAAAGTATATGACGTCTTTCTACATTGTCACTCAAAGACAATTTCTTCGAAAATTAGTCTTCTAGCGGATCGGATGTTTTTTTGTTTTTTATACATTCTCGATTTCAGGGCGTCTCTCCTTGTAGTACTGAGTATCATTTACGTTCAGAATAATGTAGGGCTAAGCATCTATCTTTCGGTAGTTTTGTATGGAAATTGAGATTAATTGGAAAACCTCTAGCGCATTAAAACTGCTGGAAACAGTTTTTCGAATAAAATATCTTTGAGTGACAAAAAAGGAGTTGACGTATTATACTTTTTTGCAGTTTCATAGCCACCATATCTTACACACAGCTAAAATATGAAGAACACTGTTTTATGACTACATATATAATTTGAATTTCATTTCCATCTAAGGATTCCATCAAAGGTTGCACCGATAAAACGATGTTTGGGGCTGTCATCTGAAAAATTTCCAAAACTCGGAAAATTAAAACAACGATTGCTTATTTTTACTGCCATTGCCTTGCATGTGAATATATCATGGAAGGGTCTGTTGGTGACATGAGAGTCTTTCAAGGCAACCAACATGGCTGCAAAGCCGCGCAAAACCTTCTCATGCAATTAGTCTGCAAACATAAGACCCAGATAGCACTGACCAGTGAGCCTTACAGGGAAAAAAACTCGTCCGTTTGGCTTGCAGAAGCTGCGGGGTATGGGGTAGTTTGGATCGGTGACGTGCAAAAGGCTCACATTCGTGACCGTTGCTAAGGCAACGGTCACGTGTGGGTGATATGCGGAAAGATTACCTTTATGAGCTACTACCTGTCCCCGAATTACTCGATGTAGGAATTTGGAGACAAAGCCGCAGTCATCAAATGAATAGGGAAAATAATATGCTGAATTTGACAATATTCACGTGTCGCAAATATTCAGGCTGACAGAAGTGTGATCTTAGCCTCCACGTGGTAGCTGCCAGTAACAATCATCCGTGAAGATTGGCTTATATTATTCACGCTTTGGGGAGTTAACCCCTAAAGACACCATCCCAAGTCAGCGATGGAATAGCATATGCCGAGGCCTGAATACCTACTGGGTGAAACAGTCGCTGATTTGTGAATTCGGGTGTCGGATGGCAAGAGTCCATCTTATTTCATGCATAGACCGAGAGACAGAGGATAATACGGTTGGTATTTTATATTTCTCAAAGTTGTGGAATCAAAGGTAAGTGTACCAAAGTAAAAAAGGAGGGAGCTGCCTTAAGTGCTTTAAATCGATAGGCCCCAGAGCTTTCTAGTAGTGGAGCTCCACTGCTCTCCAGTGAATCCTACGCGCGACTACTTAGAATATAAGTACGTTGAATTCAAGCTAGCAGCCTTCCCGTTTGACTCAAAATCATTTAAATAATCATGTTTAAAAGACAAATGAAAAGATAATTACAGTGTATGAAATAAAATTAAACTATATGACAGCTTTCACGTACGACCGAGGACTAAATTAGACCTGACCAAATTTTAAGTCAGGTCAATGTAAACATCTTAGGACCAAATTTTGTAAGTCTGCGCTAAAGGTCAGGTCACATTTGGTCAAACCGCTGTAAACTCAAACAATGTTTAAATTTTCTAAATCCTGGACATTTTTTGGACGGCAGCCCCAAACACCTTTCTATAGCTGCAACTTTCGATGAACTCATCGAAATTCAATTGGTTAAGTGTCAATTATTAGTAAGGGTGTCCTTAAGTAGTTAGTGTCAGAATACACACTCAAAATCTGCACAAATCCTCTACTGTTCTTCGAGCACTAATGTTTCTAGCGGTTTTGATGCGCTAGGAGTTTCGAAAATTAGTATTAAACTCGTTTCGCCGAAAGTTCATATTTTTTTTTATATATATATATATTACTATATATATATATATATATATATATATATATATATATATATATATATATTTTAATATATATATATATATATATATATATATATATATATATATATATATATATATATATATATATATATATATATATCTTTGTATATATATATATATACATATATATATATATATATATATATATATATATATATATATATATATATATATATATATATATATATATATCAGCAAAATGGTTAATAGAGATAATCTCTGGAGTGGCCGATTCGATTGAAGTGAAATTTTCGGAGGACGTAGATGTATATAGTAGGTAGGTCCATGACTTGCAAGAATTCCGATATCCTAAACGTTTTGGCGGTTGCGAGCGTTTTAGTGAATTTTCAGGGACTTCTATCTATCCAAGCTGTGTAAAGTTTTGTTCAAATAAATGTTTTGAAATGAAAACTTATTGTATTTTAAGCTTGTCCATAATAAAAAATGTTATATATTCTTGGCTTTGATACTGGCAGAAGGTTGCCAGCACGAGTCGGTTGTGCTACTTTTGTATCATTAAATGCTTACAGTTAGTATTTATACCGTAAACATTTACAATGAAAATAAATAAACAATGTTTCAATTTCCAAGGTTCTGCTAATTTTTCGGATCGCAGCCCCAAACACCAACTTCAGTTACAGTGCTGCAGGCACTGAGTATTTTCTTTATTGATGTTATTTGAGATGCTGCTTTCAGAATTTTGTGAAATAAGCAACTGATAACGAATATAATTAACCCGTGTTTTGCTCTCATAAACGTTGAAATTCATGCCAGTGGTAATATCTGAAATCTTCCACCATATGAGTTAAAATGCATTCCTGAGACCAAAGTAAAGCGTGGCGTTTGAAACAGTTTGGCCATAATAAGCAGCTCATGTGGTGGAATATACACTCAAAACTTGTACGATTCTTCTACTGTTCTTTGAACATTAGTGTTTCTAGCGGATCAGGTGCGCTAGAGTTTTTCTTTGTAATTTTTCAAGATGGCACCACTGGCACAGAGTTGCCCACAATTCAAAATCGCTTCTTTCAGACCTGGTCCTACTCAACACCAATGCATTCTTTAAATTTCAGTTGTATCTGATTATTGGTTCGTGAGTTCCCGTGAACAGAAATTGTTGATGCTAAAATATAGGTTAACTGGGAAAGGGTTACCGCTCTTGTCCGTCATGAAATTTCAAAAGTTTTACTATAAACGTGTAGATAAAGCATAAGATTTGTAAACAGATTGGTTTTATTGTAAGAAACGGACATTTGTTTGGATATTCGATGGTTTGAATGTATTCACTTCCAAATTTTTTTTTCAAAATTAAGACACGAAAATTATCATAGCTGGCAGCTCCAACCGAATTTTTGAACAAAAATTTCTACTAAACGTGGTTCAAAGTAAGGTTCAGCTACTGTGTGAATTTCGTCAAAATCGAACGATTCAATCAGAATTTATAGGGCTAAAAGCAGTTATCTTTTTTAGTGATTTTTCAAGATGGCACCACTGGCTCAGAATCGCCCGCATTTCAAAATCACTTCTGACGGACCTGGTCCTTTTTAAGACCAATACATTCTGCAAATTTTATTAAATTTTGCCTATGCGATCGTGAGTTTCCGTGAACAGAAGTTTTTGATGCTTAAAATATAGGTTAATTGGACAAGGGCTACCAGGCGTGCCCGTTATACCATATCAAATTTTTTTTTATTATCTATCTAAACAAAGCACAAGATTTATATACGAGTGGTTTTTCTTGGAAGAAGCGGCATTTTTTTCAAGAGAGACGATGATTTGGAGGTTTTCACAGTCAGTGCCTGCCCTAGCTACAGGCTTGTCAGCACGGTCATCAAAAGCTACACAAATCTACAACCAAATAACATCAATTAGTTCTGACAATTTCGTTATGATTGAATTGCTCTGTCACAAGTTATCGCAATTTAAAAATTTTCAAATTTTCCCGTTCTTTTTTTCGGCACCCAGCACACACATGGGGTTAAGAAATTCCAAAACATCAGATTTACATGTAAAACACGTTCGAAATTTATATCGTCACCGTTATTTTTGGGAAAATTATTTGTGTACGGAATAATAGGTATATTAAAAATATCACTTAAATGGTCGCCGGCGCCAAAGGATTAACAATAATTGACATTAAGTGAGACCTGGACCTATAATGCATGTACATCAATGTATCCTGAAAGTTTCAGCTCAATCGGATGGCGCGTTACCGAGAGTATCTCACCGAAATTTTTTGATGATATATATATATACAGGGTCTGTCCCAAAAGTAAGTTGAATAAGTCCAAGATAAAAGATTTATTGCAGATAAATATACAAGTAACTAAAATTCTTCAAAGTAGCTTCCTTCCGCGTCGGAACACCTGCGCCAGCGTTTTTCCCAGTCGCTGAACGCACCCTGGAAGGCGTCGACGGAGACCTCCTTCAAGCACCTCGTCGTCGCTTCTTTGACGGCTTCCAAAGTCCCGAAATGGTGGCCCTTGAGTTCCCTCTTGATCCTCGGGAACAAAAAGAAGTCCAGTGGTGCCAAGTCGGGGCTGTACGGTGGCTGGGGCAATGTTGCCACACCGCGTTTCGCTAAGTACTCTCTAATAATGAAGGCGGTGTGCGACGGCGCGTTGTCATGGTGAAGACGCCAAGTGCTGGCGATCTCCTTCCTGACGCGTTTCACTCTGCTTTGGAGCCTTTTCAGGACTTCCAAGTAAAAATGACTGTTCACTATTTGTCCTTGTGGCACAAACTCTGAGTGGACAATGCCTCTTTTGTCGAAAAAAACGATGAGCATGGCCTTTACACGGGACTTGCTCATTCTCGCCTTTTTTGGGCGCGGGGAAGCTGGCGTGTGCCACTCAGCACTTTGTCTTTTGGACTCCGGGTCATACTCGAAAACCCATGTTTCGTCACCCGTAATCACATTATCCAAAAAATTCGGATCATTTTCACACTGCTCCAAGAGGTCACGCGAAATCGTTGCACGAGCAGCCTTCTGTTCATCGGAAAGCACCTTGGGGACCATCTTCGCACAGATCTTCCGCATGCCCAAATCTTCGGTAACAATGCGATGCACAGTACTTTTAGGGATATTACACTCATCTGCCAGTATTCTAACACTCAGGCGTCGATTAGAGTTCAGCATGTCCCTCACTTTCTTCACATTTTGATCGGAATGTGACGTTGACGGGCGTCCAGAGCGGTCTTCATCCTCGGCGTCCTCTCTGCCCTCCCGAAACATCTTGTGCCAGCGGTAGACCATATTGCTGGACATGGTACTATCGCCATAAGCTTCCCTTAGCATGGCAACGGTCTCAGCGCCCGTTTTCTTGAGCGCAACACAAAATTTTATTGCGTAACGCTGGTCCTTGAAACGCGGCATTTTAAAATTCCGACGCGTCACTAAGACAAGGGTTCGAACTAGCAGCGATGCGCACTGTGGAAGAGCCTGCAGGCAACTGACGTGTTTATCGTTGGCTTCCCTAAACCCCACACAACCATTCACGTCACTTGGCGCGCCTTGCTAGTGGCTTGCTTCGGCGGCGCAAGGTCATTCAACTTACTTTCGGGACAGACCCTGTATATATATATATATATATATATATATATATATATATATATGGTCTGCCCAGCCTCTTCCTCTGCTTGCAGAGTCATGAGGTCCAGTAAGCCACCCAACTCGGAGGTAGTCCCGACACTAACCCCGTCTGCATATTGGGATTCCACATCAGATTCATCCTCAGATGTCGCCCTCGAAGATGTGTCCAATTCCTTTCTAGGTGGGTCCCCCGTCCTGTGAGTCACCTGTTTAAGGTGATGTTCATCAGGTGTTGGATCTACCGCAGCAGAGCTCTTTGGCCTGTCGCTTCGGTAGATCCGCAGGGCTAGCTTTTCGACCCCATAACTGATAATGCCTTTTCGGGCATCTAAGACCGGGAGTGCCTCTTCATTTATAATGAAGAGAGCCTCCCGCCGGTTGTCTACTGGCTGTCCAATCTTCGCAACTCTGCAATTTTCCGTTGGAAGATCCAGGTTGAAAAGCCGCACTATTTGCAGGACTTCCACTGGATCCGAGTGGAAACCTGGAATCCAAGTCCTGCATCTAGACCGGCTGGGAATCTCACCCTTGTGCACCACCTTAATCTTGGCGCCTGGCCAGAGTTCCCCCAGCTCGGAGATTGCCTGCTTATAGAAATCGGCTGATCGTTGGTCTCCACACGCAGATAGCCGGATTCCTATGTGCCAGCCCGCATCGTTCACCTAGGTGGTGGACCCGAGCTGGCCTTTTGCAGCCTACAGCAGACTCCAAATAAGGCCTGCCTTATCTTAAGCCAGTTTTCGGGGGAGATGATTCCATCTCCCTTGCTGGCATCGATCGCGGCCCAAACCAGGCACTTTTTGGCCATTTCGCTGAATGGCCGAGTTATCCCTGAAGGAGCCGTCACTGCTTTCTGCTTTTTGCAGTCTTGTCTGCCCTGATTCATCTGCTCAGCCGACCTTTGTCGTTTCTGAGCTGAAGCTCCAGGGTGTAGAGGGAGTGGTTTAGAGTGCTCTCCAATTTGTGATTTTGCCCACTGAAGGGACTTTTTGTCCTTGTCGGACATAGTGTCGAGGGGGACATTGTCAAACTTCCTCAGAACTTTGAAGGCTGCCCTTCTAGTTCCATAAGCCCGAGATTTTTAGGCGGAGGAGCTTTGCGTGCCTGAAGAGGAGGAAGGGGCACCGGAGGTAGCACTTGTTGATGGTCGGGCTGGCTCATTCACCGAAACCTTAACATCACACTGGCCAAAAATGGGCTGCGAGGCTTTCACAAGGCCAGGCTTGGTGACCAGAGCCCCGGAAACGCCAGAAACAGGGGTTGAGGAAGAGCAGATAGGCCGTGGAGCTGGCTCATTTGTCATGTCTCCACAGCCTTCTGCTAGCTTAGTCGCTGTGCCGGTAGCCACTGGAGCTGACTCATTCGTCATGTCTCCACGAACCACAGCAGCCCTAATCTCAGTCTACAGAGCTGGCTCATTCGTCATATCTCCACTTCTTGGGACTTTAGCTGCAGTCGCAGACACAGCCATTATTGTCTCCTTCTTCACATTAGAGGTAATATTAGCTTTGTTGTCAGGCTTTTGCCTGACGAGTTTTGGTTTTTACTAATGTTCGAAGAACAATAGTACTAAACTCGTTTCGCCGAAAATTCATATTTCTTTATATATATATATATATATATATATATATATATATATATATATATATATATATATATATATATATATATATATATATATATATATATATATATATATATATATATCAGCAAAATGATTAAGGGAGATAATCTCTGGAGTGGCCGATTCGATTGAGCTGAAATTTTCGGAGAACGTAGATGTATATAATAGGTAGGTCCACGACTTTCTCAAATTCAGATTTTCTAAACATTTTGGCGGCGGCGAGCGTTTTAGCCAATTTTGAGGTACTCCTATATTTCCAAGCAGTGTAAAGTTTTGCTAAAGAAAAGTATTGGGAATGAAAACTAATTATGTTCTTAGCTTGTTTATGATAAAAACTCTAGCGCACCTGAACCGCTAGAAACACTAATGTTCGAAGAACAGTAGAAGAATCGTGCAGGTTTTGAGTGCATATTCCACCACACTAGCTGCTTATTACGGCCAAACTGTTTCAAATGCCACGTTTTACTTTGGTCTCAAGAATGCATTATAACTCATATGGTAGAAGGTTTCAGATATTACCACTGGCATGAATTTCAACGTTTATGAGAGCAAAACACGGGTTAATTATATTCGTTATCAGTTGCTTATATCACCAAACTTTGAAAGCAGCATCTCATATAACATCAATGAAGAAAATGCTCAGTGCCTGTAGCACTGTAACTGAAGTTGGAGTTTGGGGCTGCGATCCGAAAAATTTGCAGAACTTAGGGAATTGAAACATCGGTTATTTATTTTCATTGTAAATGTTTCCGGTATGAATACTAACTGTAAGCATTTATTGATACAAAAGTAGCACAACCGACTCGTGCTGGCAACCTTTCGCCAGTATCAAAACCAAAAATATATCACATCTGCTTCACGTTGTTATATTACATTCGAAGTTATAGGAGTATAAAGAAATTTAGGATTACCTGCAGCGAGTTTTTCAAATAATGGAAAGCTTAATATTTGCTGTTTATTGTCACTACAATATCATTACCAATTGAAAATTCTACGATAAAACCGCTTAATAAAGAGATTGCAAACAAACACAAAACCAACAATAGCTGGCAACCCTATCGAGGCTTTTCAACCAAATTTGGCCTAAATAATGCTTATAATAGGTTCCATTAGTTGTATGAAATTCGTATTGATTCCATGACTGCACTGGAAGTTATAGGGCAAAAAGTTTTATTTTCCTGAGCGAATTTTCAATACCAAAGACACAAAAATTACCATAGCTGGCAGCACCAATCAAATTTTTCAACCAAATTTCTACCAAACAGAAATTAGAGTAAGGTTCAGCTACTGTGTCAATTTCATGAAAATCTGGTAAATAATTCACATTTCATAGGGCAAAAAGCAGTTTTTTTTTCTTTGTAATTTTTCAAGATGGCACCACTGGCACAGAGTTGCCCACAATTCAAAATCGCTTCTATCAGACCTGGTTCTACTTAAGTCCAATGCATTCTGTAAATTTAAATGGTATCTAATTATTGGTTCGTGAATTCCCGTGAACAGAAGTTTTTGATGCTAAAAATATAGGTTAACTGGGAAAGGGTTACCGTTCTTGTCCGACATGAAATTTCCAAAGTTTTACCTTGAACGTGTAGATAAAGCATAAGATTTGTATACAGATTGGTTTTACTGTAAGAAACGGACATTTTTAGGATATTCGATGATTTGAATGTTTTCACTTCCAAATTTTTATTTTTTCAAATTTAAGACACCAAAATTATCATAACTGGCAGCTCCAACCGAATTTTTCAACCAAATTTCTACCAAACGTGGCTTGAAGTAAGTTCCAGCTACTGTGTGAATTTCGTCAAAATCGAACGATTCAATCAGAATTTATAGGGCTAAAAGCAGTTATCTTTTTTAGTGATTTTTCAAGATGGCACCACTGGCACAGAATCGCTTGCATTTCAAAATTACTTCTATCAGACCTGGTCCTGTTTAAGACCAATACAGTCTGCAAATTTCAACTAATTCTGCTCATCGGATCGTGAGTTTCCGTGAACAGAAGTTTTTGATGCTAAAAATATAGGTAAATTGGGCAAGGGTTACCAGGCGTGCCCGTTATACCATATCAAATTTTCTTTTTGTTCTATGTAAAAAAAGTACGAAATTTACATATGAGTGGCTTTTTTTTTGAAAAAACGGCATTTTTCAAGAGAGACGATAATTTGGAGGTTTTCACTTTCAGTGCTTGCCCTAGCTTCAGGGTTGCCAGCACGCTCATCAAAAGCTACACAAATTTACAACTAAATAATATTAACATGTTCTGAAAATTTGGTAATGAATGAAAAGCTCTGTCAAAAGTTATCGCAATTTAAAAATTTTCAATTTTTTCCGTTCTCTTTTTAGGCACCCAGCGCACACATGGGGTTAAAAAATTCCAAAACATTATCTGATTCACATATAAAACACGTTCGAAATTTATTTAGTTAACTTTATTTTTGCAAAACTTAATTGTGTACGGAATAATAGGTGTATTAAAAATATCACTAAAATGGCCGCCGGCGCCAAAGGGTTAAAGATTTTTAACTTTTTCTGAGACCTGGCACTATTCTGCCTATACACCAATGTGTCCTAAAAGTTTCAGTTCCATCGGATGGCGCGTTCCTGAGATTTTTTCACTGAAATTTTTTGATGATATATATATATATATATATATATAGAAATATGAATTTTTGGCCAAAGTGATTTTAATACTAATGTTCTTCTTCGAACATTAGTAAAAATTGGAAATTGTGAGTCGTGTGTGGGTGCAGGGTGCCTAAAAGTAGGCGAGGAATTTTTTTCCAATTTTGATTTGTCATTACTTCTAAGAAAAACAATGGATCATCGTGAAATTTGCAGAGCGTATTAATGTTGACTAAAATTTAGCACATGTGGATTTTTAGGACAGTGCGGGTAACCCTGTAGCTACGGCAGGCTCCTGAATAAAAAACCTTCAAATCATTGACCTTCCTGAAAAATTTTTGATTTTTGACAAAAAAATCAGATCACTGATAAATTTCAACCTTTGTCCATCATATCAAATTAAAATTTTTAAAATTCCGATTTGCACAAGAACGGCAACCCATCACCAAATTACCTCTATTTTCAGCACTCGAAAGTTCTGTTCACGAGAACTGACGACCGGATTATCCGATCATAGTGAAATTTACAGGACATGTTGATATTAGCTAGAACCAGGTCTGATAGAAGTGATTTGGAATTCGGGCAACCCTGTGCCAGTGGTACCATCTTGAAAAATCACCCAGAAAAAAAACCGGTTTTTGGCCTATTACTTCCGATTCAGCCATCAGATTTTGACAAGATTCATCCAATACTTGGATCTTACTTTATGTAACGTTTGATGAAAATTTGGCTGAAAAATTAGAATAGAGTTGCCAGCTATGGTGATTTTTGTCTCCTAAATCTTGCAAATTTGCTCAGCAAAATAAAGCTTTTTTCCCTATAACTTCCGGTCCAGTGTAAAAATCAAAACGAAGTTTACGCAGCAAATGGACTTTAATGTAAACCAAATGTCATAGAAATGTCGTACCAAAATCATGAAAGAGCTGCCAGCTATGACCATTTTTGTAATTTTGTTTAATTTCTTTACTGAGCAATTATGTCATTAGATTTCCAAATGGAAATGATCCTGCAATGAAAATTAACAACAAATATTTACGCTTTGAAAATTTGATAAATTTTGAGGGTGGTAACCCTTAAAATTTTTTTCACCCGTATAACTTCCAGCGCAGTGATTCAATCGAAACGAAATTTACTGGTTGGGTTTAACTTAGCGTGAAGCAGAATTGGTATGTATTATGCTTTGCTGTTGATACAGGCTAACCAGCATTAGCCATTTCCGTAAATATTGCACCAACAGATGCTTCAAATTACGTTCTCATATGCAAAGCATCTGCAATAAAAATAAGGAATTCTTTTTTAAATTTTTCGAGTTTTGAACATTTTTCGGATGGCAGCCTCAAACAACGTTTAACCGCTGAAACCTTCGAACGAAATTCAAAGGATGCGTTGGTTTGAGTATGAGCTTGTTATGGTAAACTTATTGCTGCTTCGTTCGGAAAGTGTTGCCCGCACTGAATAATTTGTGTTATAGTTGAGTTTTGTTGCTTTGGATAAGGAATGGTTGATATGATTCCTGCGAAGAGAACGAAATTCAAAGGATACGTTGATTTGAGTATGAGCTTGTTATGGTAAACTTATTGCTGCTTCGTTCGGAAAGTGTTGCCAGCACTGAATTATATGTGTTATAGTTGAGTTTTGTTGCTTTGGATAAGGAATGATTGATATGATTCTAAAAAACAGTGTATTACGTCTTTCCACACTTTTTTGTCACTCAAAGACAATTTCTTCGAAAATTAGTTTTCTAGCGGTTCAGGTGCGCTAGAGTTTTTTATTATTATTTTTATTATTTATTTTTCAAGAGTCCCCACTCAAAGCCGCTATCTCAAGTCCGATTGTGTAGTCACCTTTAATGATCCCATGGTAATCTTGTGCAAGCAGGGAGGCCATGCGAGGGCTGCCATCAGCCCTTATGGGGACAAGTGGTCAGAGCCGGATCGGTACTAATCAGGAGTCCAACTCAACTGAACCTACACCACCAACTTAATGGTGACAAGACGAGAGAACGTACTAAGAAGCCTGCCAGGGTTTTAACGGGACGGAGATGATCGTATTAATCCGGAGCCGTTCACGAAGCGGATTTCACTCCGTCGCTACCGTGCCTGAGGACGACTAGGTCCGGAAGGCTACGACCACCAGCCCAAGTTCAAAAGCGAGTCGTTAGACAAAGAGAAGTCCGAGGACGAAAGCGGTCATGATCGTGAAGCGAGTCTAGATCATTTAGCGTTACTCAGGATGCACCGCGAGGAGGCAGTCTAGTTTACATCCCACGGTCTAAAAATTTGAAAAGTTTTGAGGGTGGTAACCCTAAAAATTTTTTCACACGCATAACTTCCAGCGCAGTGATTCAATTAAAACAAAATTTCCTGGTTTGGTTTAACTTAACGTGAAGCAGATTTGGTATATATTTTTCTTTGCTGCTGACACAAGGTAACGGGCATTAGCCATTTTCGTAAATATTGCACCAACAGATGCTTCAAATTACGTACTCATATGCAGAGCATTTGCAATAAAATTAAGAAACCTATTTTTAAATTTTCCGAGTTTTGAACATTTTTCGGATGGCAGCCTCAAACAACGTTTTACCGCTGAAACTTTCGATGAAATCCTCCGGTGAGAACGAAATTCAAAGTATAAGTTGATTTAAGTATTAGCTTGTTATGGTTAGCTTATTGCTGCTTCGTTGGGAAAGTGTTGCCAGCACTGAACATTTTCATCATGTGTGTTATTGTTGAGTTTTATTGCTTTGGATAAGAAATGGTTGATATGATTCTACAAAAAAGTGTATTACGTCTTTCCACATTTTTTTGTCACTCAAAGACAATTTCTTCGAAAATTAGTTTTCTAGCGGTTTTGATGCGCTTGACTTTTTTTATTATTTATTTATTTACTCTTGAGTTCAAGTATGATGAATGGGTCCAAATGTAAGTGATTTCGTGTTTTTTCGGTGTTTAAAGAAAATTTGTTCTTTCGTTTTGTGTTTTTTTTTAAATGTTTGCCTGAATATATTAATTTATGTACTTTAGAGTGGAGCTCCACTCTGGGGTTCCACTGCTCTCCAGTGAATCCTCTAGAGAATTAGAGGAAAAGCTTAGACCCAAGTCCAAAAGGATTCTAGAGAACAAAGGCACGAGGAGGGCCAAAGCAAGAGGAGAGTGAAATCAAGCTCAAAACTGAAAATCAAAAGTGGGCAAGGCAAGGACCAAAAATCACAACCAGCGTCACAGCACGATAGAGACAGACCGGAAGAAAGAAAAGAAGCAGAAGCTCCAAAACCTTTCCCTCTTCTTTTGACAAAAGATCTTCGTTACAAATTGCACAGGAAGGAAGCACTTAACTTGACTTCGCACTAGTCATCGAAAGATATTTCAAAAAATAAAAGCATGAGTTAGCCAGAAAGCGCGTGAAATACTTCATATGAAAAGGCATGTCCGAAAAAGAGGCAAGTGATACGACACCACTTACAAAGAACCAAATGCCAATAGTTAAAAGGCCAAGACCTAAGGAAGCCACTCTTGAAGATGGGCAGCCAAAAAAATAAGGGGTATCGACGTGGCCCCAAAACACTCTTAGCCCAGCAAAAGGCATTGACGAGTAGTATATAGCGGAGCCTTGCAGGGTGTGAAAATGGCGATCATGATGAAAAACTTTCCCTGAAGACTTCTCACGATTGACCATACGGACAAAATTCATAACGTCCTGTTTTGGAACCGCTGTGAACAGCCACCACACCACAAATTTTAGCCTGACCTGCTACCCTTGCGTGACATATGGAGCCGGTTAGTCACCATTGTTGTGGGTAGGGTGAGAAGCAGGTCAAGCCCCAGCTAGATCACGTATCACGAACCCCGACCAGCATTCAAAGAATAAAGACGGGAAGAAAGGAGCCCACTTCAAATTCATCGTTCCACTGAACCTATTTCGCTTTGGTTTGAGACATCGTTGTCACCCCAGGTTGAAAAAAAAAGCTTGCGCACCTGAACCGCTAGAAGCGATAATGTTTGAAGAACAGTAGAAGAATCGTGCAGATTTTGGATGCATATTCTACCACATGAGTTTCTTATAACAGCCAAACTGTTTCAAACGCTACGTTTTACTTTGGTCTTATAACTCATATGGTGGAAAGGTTTCAGATATTACCACTGGCATGAATTTCAAAGTATATGAGAGCAAAACACTTGTTAATTATATTCGCTATCAGTTGCTTATTTCAAACAAATTTTCAAAGCAGCATCTCATACAACTTCAAAGAAGAAAATGCTCAGTGCATGCAGTACTGTAACTGAAGTTGGTATTTAGGGTTGCGATCCCAAAAATTTGTTGAACTTTGGGAATTGAAAAATTGCTTATTTATTTTCATTGTAATTGTTTTCGGTATGAATACTAACAGTAAGCATTTATTGATATATAAAAAGCACTACCGACTCGTGCTGGCAACCTTTTGCCAGTATCAAATCCATAACATTTATCACATCTGCTTCACGTAAAAATAAGCCTACCCTGCGATTTTCGTCTAGATCCAATGACTGTGATCGAAGTTATAGGAGTATAAAGAAATTTCGAATTACCAGCCGCAAAATTTTTCAAATTATCAAAAACTTAATATTTGCTGTTTACTGTCACTAAAATATAATAACCATTTGAACATTTTACGTTATAATCGCTTCATAAAGATATTGCAATTAAACACAAAACCAACAATAGCTGGCAACCCTATCGTGGCTTTTCAACCAGATTCGGCCTGAATAATGCCTTAAGAAGGTTTCACTAATTGATCTGAATCGTATTGATTTCATGACTGCAATGGAAGTTATAATGCAAAAAGCTTTATTTTCCTGAGCGAATTTTCAAATCCAAGGACAAAAGATTACCAAAGCTGGCAGCACCAATCGAATTTTTCAACCAAATTTCTACCAAACACGGCTTCAAGTAAGGTTCGGCAACTGTGTCAACTTCATGAAAATCTGGTGACTGAATTAGAATTCATAGGGCAAAAAGCAGTTTTTCTTCTTTATAATTTTTCAATCTGGCACCACTGGCATAGAGTTGCTAACAATCTCAAATCGCTTTTATCAGACCTGGTCCTTTTTAAGTCCAATGTATTCTGTAAATTTCACCTGCACCTGATTATTGGTTCGTGAGTTCCCGTGAACAGAAGTTTTTGATGCCAAAAATATAGTTAATTGGGAAAGGGTTACCGTTCTTGTCCGACATGAAAATTCCAAAGTTTTACTTAGACTGCGTAAACAAAGCATTAGATTTGTGTATTAGTTAGTTTTAATTGTAAGAAACGAGATTTTTTAGGAGATTCGAAGGTTTGAATGTATTTTTTGATTCTCTGTCTTCTGTAGCTACAGGATTGCCAGCACGTTCATAAAAATAACGCAAACGAGCAACTTAACAACATTTATATGTTCTGTAAGCTTCACCATATTTTGATAATAAAGTAAAAAGTTATCGCAAATCAAAAATTTTCAAATTTTCCCAATCTCATTTTAGGCGCCTAGTGCACACATAGGGTTAATGGGTATATTTAAAATATTACCAAAATTGCTACCGGCGCCAAAGGGTTAAAGATTATTAATTTTTTGTGAGACCTGGCACTATTCTCCATATACACCAATGTATCCTGAAAATTTCAATTCAATCGAATGGCGAGTTAATGAGATTTTTTCACTGAAATTTTTTACATGCTATATGTATATATATATATATATAAATATATATATATATATATATATATATATATATATATATATATATATATTTATATATATATACATATATATATATATATATATATATATATATATATATATATATATATATATATATATATATATATATATATATATAAATATATATATAAATACTATATATATATATATATATATATATATATATATATATGTATATACAAATATATATATATAAATATATATATATATAAATATATATATATATATATATATATATATATATATATATATATATATATATATATATATATATATATATATATATATATATATATATATATATATATATATATATGTATATATATATATATATATATATATATATATATATATATATATATATATATATATATATATATATAAATTTATATATATATATATATATATATATATATATATATATATATATATATATATATATATATATATATATATACATACACTACCGGTCAAAATTTTGGGTCCACTTCACAATGTTGATGAAATGTACAAGAAACCATGGTTTTCTTCGTTCATTGTTTTTTTATTATCAATATTTATGAAAAAGTAATCACTGTTTATACAAAATATGTCAACTCACAAAGAAACCCGCAAATATTTATCTATATTTTTGATTCTTCGAAATATCCGCCTTTTGCTCGTATAACAGCAGCGCATATTCTGGGCATCCTTTCAATCAATTTATGCAATGATTCCGTCGTTATTTCATTCCAGCAATTTTGTAGGAACGTCCAAAGCTGTTTTGTATTAGTTGGTTGCAGTTTTCTCACTTGTTTGTCCAACTCGTCCCACAGCAGCTCGATCGGGTTACAATCCGGCGGCTGAGGAGGCCATTCCATATATTTGAGTTCTTTCTGCTTCTCTTTGGCTGCGATGTAATCCCGGCAAAATTTAGAAGTGTGCTTAGGATCATTATCTTGCTGGAAAACGAATCCGCGACCCACAATTCTTTTCCCACACGGAAAAGCGTGCCGTTGAAGAATGTTGTGGTAGACTTTTTTGTCCATGATACCCTCAATTTTCACAATGTCACCAACAATGTCCCCAGCAAAGCATCCCCAGACTAACACTGACCCTCCACCATGCTTGACTGTGGGGATCACACATTGGTTAATCATGCGTTCGCCAACGAAACGACGAACATATTGTCTGCGTCGTTTGTTGAAAATTTCAAATTTTGATTCGTCCGTGAACAAGACTTTAGACCATTGTTCAATTGTCCAATTTTTATGTTTTTTAGCCCAATTCAATCTTTTCACTTTGTTTTGCTTGCGTAGTAATGGTTTTTTAGCGGCGATGCATCCTTTCAAGCCGTAATTTCGTAGACGTCGCTGTACCGTCGAAACAGATACTGATACTTCGCGCGCGGAGCTGAGTTGTTCACGAATTTCGGGGGCTGTGAGAGAACGATTTTTCTTGCTTACAACACAGATGAACTTGTCCTCTTGTTCTGACGTAGTTTAAGGCCTCCCAGAACGATGACGACTCTGATTACACTCTGTTCCGCTCTTTCTTTGTAACGCTCTCATGACTGCATTTTTAGAAACATTACATTTAGAAGCAATTTTTCGCGTTGAATTCATGTAGTGCCACAATGACTGCTCGTGTCTCTACACTCAGCTCTGCTTTTCGACCCATTTCTCTACGAATGAAACATGAAATATATAGTTTTATTCACATTTTTATAATGAGATGATATTTTTCGAATTACGTTAATTTACATTAAAATTTTTGTCGAATACATATGATTTTAAATACGATAAATATTCTACTCACCTTTTTGCAAAGAAAAATGTAACAAACAATTGGAAATATAACTCTTGGAGTGAGTTTTTGCAGCACAAGGATGTTACGCGTAATAGACACTAGACGCATCGATAGAATGCAACAAGTCATAACACGTTTATGCACGATATACGCGTCTCCCAAGGACGCCCTCTCCACTCTGACACCCTCCTACACTCTGACCAGTAGCAAGACGCACGCGCTTGACAAAATCCACTGAGTAGCCGACTTAATTGTGTAGAATTCAAAAATAAAGCAAGTGAACCCAAACTTTTGACCGGTAGTGTATATATATATATATATATGTATATATATATATATATATATATATATATATACACATATATATAGCATGTAAAAAGAATATATATATATATTATATAATATATATATATATAATATATAATATATATATATATATATATATATATATATATATATATATATACACATATATATAGCATGTAAAAAGAATATATATAATATATATATATATATATATATATATATATATCTATATATATGAATATATATATATATATATATATATATATATATATATATATATATATATATATATATATATATATATATATATATATCTATATGAATGTATATAAATGAATATATATATGAATATATATATATATATATATATATATATATATATATATATATATATATATATATATATATATATATTAGTGATGGGCGTTTCTGTTGTTTTCAAAAAACGAAAACGAACTGTTTTTTTTTTTTGAAAAACAACTGTTTTTTAAAACTGTTTGAAAAAAACAGTTTGAATTAATGAGAGAAACAAATTTTATGCTGTACGACAATTAGAGTTGAGTCGTACTAGGATTTTCACGTACTAGGTATAACTAGTACGAGTACGAAAAAATAATTGTTCCAAATACCTATTTGAAGTATGTACATGTTTACATACAATGCATCCGATTTGCAGTAAAGTAATGAAATTGACTAATATGCCCTCCTCCACCCTCCAGACACAACGTTCCCAAGCTGGAATGGTGATGGTGCAAGATTAACTTAAAAGAATACCGAGTCATTAGTCTGTGCAGCTTGTCCGTAACTTTCCAATGGTCGGTCATTTATTTGGCAAGTCTTTCTACAATCTAGGGGCCATCTAAAGAAAAACGATCAAATTCAATCAATTTAATTTGTTTTTCATTTTATTATATGCAAAAAACACCTCCTGTCGTTCAAATGACAAAAGTAAAAAAATTTCTGAGATAGGACCAACTAATCCTCTTGTCATCTATATGACTTTTCATCGAGCGATCTCTGATACCAAACTTTTCCTGGCTAATCTAAAACAGTCGGATTTCCACTTTGCCTCACTGAAGCATGACATTTTTACTTAGTAATAAAAAAAATGTTTCGTTTATTAAACATGCACCCACTAGGGGGCCAACCTCTTCCGTAAGGCTGGGAATGAGTCCAGGGGCATCTTACCTCCCATGGTCTCGTAAATTTTACAACCCCGTTAGGTATGGAGACACCCTGATGGCGACCTGCAGTCACGAGGAGGGCCTTAGCACACCCGGAGACGCCAACTGGTGAACCAAAAAGGATCTCAACCTTTTCCTCCTTGGCACTTTTAGTGCTACTTTTAGTTTTTCCACCGGATTTCATTTTGCCGTATCTTCGAAACTAGGCCGCTTTTTCCCAGATTTGTATGGAAATTTCGCCCGAAACAACTCAGAAAGGTGCCCGAATTCATGCTAGATCTAGATTCATGTTAAAAATGGACGTTTTTGCCCAATTTCTCCTATCAAGAATTGTTTGCCCTTAAAATATCACTAATATACTCCCCGACCACTTTCAATCATCGAAAGCGCGGTAAAAGCAGTTTTTGCCAAACTATGGCCAAAAAACCCCTTACTCCCCTACAAAACCAAAATTTTTATATCACAGTAATAGGTCTTGGCCCGTTATGTCCCAAACCACTCTAAGCCAAAATTGGCCGATTTTGTCCGATTTCAGCTCCTTTTGCCCTAAAAACTTTTTGAATATTTGAATAAAATACTTGCAAGTACAAAAATACTCGCAAGTACGAAAATACTGTTTTCCGCAGCTAAACAGTTTTCCACTGCCAAACAGTTCGTTTTAACAAACGAAAAACGGTTCGTTAAAAAAAACGAAAAACGATGAAAAACGATTCGTTTAAAAAAAAAACGGTTCGTTTTTAAAAAAACGAAAAACGAATCGTTTTGAAAAAACAGTTCGTTTTTAAAAAACGAAAAACGATTCGTTTGAAAAAAACAGTTCGTTTTTAAAAAACGAAAAACGACTCGTTTGAAAAAAACAGTTCGTTTGAAAAAAACGAAAAACGATTCGTTTGAAAAAAACAGTTCGTTTTTAAAAAACGAGAAACGATTCGTTTGAAAAAAAAACAGCTCGTTTTTAAAAAACGAATAACGACTCGTTTGAAAAAAACAGTTCGTTTTAAAAAACGATTCGTTTGAGAAAAACGAAAAACGATTAGTTTAAGAAAAACGATTGGTTTTATAAAAACAATTCGTTTTAGAAAAACTGTTGGTTTGAGAAGAATGGTCTGTTTTAGAAAAATGATTGGCTTTAGAAGAGCTATTCGTTGTAGAATAGTTAGAATAATTGGTTTTCGAAAAACTATTCGTTGTAGAAATACGGTTGGTTTTAGAAATGCTGTTCGTTCTAGAAAAAAAAATTCGTTTTAGAAAAACTGTTTGTCGCTATTTGGAAAAACTGTTCGTTCGTTTTTTGCAGCCAAACGTTTTTTCAAACTGTTTGGCGTTTTTGAGCCCATCACTAATATATATATATATATATATATATATATATATATATATATATATATAAATATATATATATATATATATATATATATATATATATATATATATATATATATATATATATATATATATATATATGTATATATATATATTTATATAAACATATATATATATATATATATATATATATATATATATATATATATATATATATATATATATATATATTTATATAAATATATATATATATATATATATATATATATATATATATAAATATATATATATATATATCTATATATAGATATATATATATATAGAGATATAACTATATAAATATATAAATATATAAATAAATATATATATATATATATATATATATATATATATATATATATTTATATATATATATATATATATATATATATATATATATATATATATACATATATACATATATATATATAGATGTATATATATATATATATATATATATATATACATATATATACATATATATACATATATATATATATATATGTATATATATATATATATATATATATATATATATATATATATATATATATATATATATATATATATATATATATTATTTATATATATATATATATATATATATATATATATATATATATATATACATATATATATATATATATATATATATATATATATATATATATATATATATATATATATATATATATATATATATATTATTTATATATATATATATATATATATATATATATACATATATATATATATATATATATATATATATATATATATATATATATATATAAATATATATTTATATATATATATATATACATATATATATATTTATATATATATATATATATATATATACATATATATATATATATATATATATATATATATATATATATATATATATATATATATATATATATATATATATATATATATATATATATAAATATATATATATATATATATATATATATATATATATATATATATATATATATATATATATCAGTAAAATTATTAAAAGAGATAATCTCTGGAGTGGCCGATTCGATTGAGCTGAAATTTTCGGAGGACGTAGATGTATATATAAGGTAGGTTTTTGGCGGCGGCGAGCGTTTTAGTGATTTTTCAAGTACTCCTATATTTCCAAGCAGAGTAGATTTTTGTTTAAATAAATGTTTGGGAATGAAAACTTATTATGTTTTTAATTTTTCTATGATAAAGAATTGGAAATTTTGTGCCATATGTAGGCGCAAAAAGCCTTAATTTAGGCAAAGAATTTTTTTCAAATTTTGATTTGTCATTACATGTAAGAAAAACAATGGATCATCATGAATATTACAGAGCGTATTGATGTTGACTAAAATTTAACACATGTGGATTTTTGGATAAAGCAAGTAACCCTGTAGCTGCGGCAAGCTGCTGAAAAAAAGCTTTAATCATTGACCCTCCTGAAAAATTTTTTATTTATGACAAAAACTTCAAATTTTTGATAAATTTTATCCCTTACCCTTTATTTTGAATTGAAATTTGGAAAATTCCGATTTGCACAAGAACGGCAACCCATGGCCAAATTACCTCTATTTTCAGCATCGAAACTCCTTTTCACGAGAACTGACGACCGGATGATTTAATCATTATGAAATTTACAGGACATGTTTGAATTAGCTATGACCAGGTCTGATAGAAGTGATTTTGAAATGCGGACAACCCTGACGCAGTGATACCATCTTGAAAAATCAGTGAGAAAAAAGAACAGCTTTTTGGTCTTTAACTTCCGATTCCAGCCATCACATTTAAACAAAATTCACACAATATTTGGATCTTACTTTAGGTAACATTTGGTGAAAATTTGGCTGAAAAATTAGATTAGAGTCGTCAGCTATGGTGGTTTTTTTCTCCTATATCTTGTTAACTTGCTCAACAAAATAAAGGTTTTTTTCCTTTAACTTTTGGTCCAGTCATGAAATCGAAACAAAGTCTATGCATTAAATGAACCTTTATGTGAACAAATGTTGCAGGAATTTCGTACAAAAATCATGAAAGTGTTCCAGATATTACCATTTTTGTACTTTTGGGGAATTTCTTTACTAAGTGATCATATCATTTTATTTGCAAATTGGAATCATCCTGCAATGAAAATTAACAACAAATATTAAAACTTTAAAAATGTGAAAGGTTTTGAGGGTTGTAACTCTAAAATAAACTTCCAGCGCACTAATTCAATCGAAACGAATTTTACTGGTTAGGTTTAACTTAATGTGAAGCAGATTTGGTATATATATTGCTTTGCTGCTTACACAGGCTAACCAGCATTAGCCATTTTCGTATATATTGCATCAACAGATGCTTCAAATAACATACTCATATGCAAAGCTTTTGTAATAACAATAAGAAACCAATTTTTAAATTGTTCGAGTTTTGAAATTTTTTCGGATGGCAGCCTCAAACAATGTTTAATCGATGAAACTTTTCATGAAATCCTTCGATGAGAACAAAATTCGAAGGAAACGTTGATTTAAGTATGAGCTTGTTATGGTTAAGTTATTGCTGCTTCATTGGAAAAGTGTTACAAGCACTGAACATTTTCATCATTTGTGTTATAGTTGAGTTTTGTTGCTTTGGATAAGGAATGGTTGATACGAATCAACGTCTTTGCACATTTTTTTGTCACTCAAAGGCAATTTCTTCGATAATTAGGTTTCTAGCGGTTCTGCTGCGCTAGAATTTTTACTAATGTTCGAAGAACAATAGTATTAAACTCGTTTCGCCGAAAATTCATATTTCTTTATTTATATATATATATATATATATATATATATATATATATATATATATATATATATATATATATATATATATATATATATATATATATATATATATATATATCAGCAAATCGGTTAATAGAAGATAGTGTTGGGAGATGGTAAGCAGCCTCCCAAGGTGTTGGGTGTTCTTGTGACGCACAAAAACGGCAACCCATCACCAAACTACCTCTATTTTCAGCACTCGAAAGTTCTGTTCACGCGAACTGACGACCGGGTTATCCGATTATAGTGAAATTTACAGGACATTAATATTAGCTAAGACCAGGTCTGATAGAAGTGATTTTGAAATGCGGGCAACCATGTGCCAGTGGTACCATCTTGAAAAATCACTGAGAAAAAAAACCGGTTTTTGGCCTATAACTTCCGATTCAGCCATCAGATTTTGACAAAATTCATACAATACTTGGATCGTATTCTATGTAACATTTGGTGAAAATTTGGCTGACGAATTAGAATAGAGTTGCCAGCTATGGTGATTTTTGTCTCCTAAATCTTGCAAATTTGCCCAGCAAAATAAAGATTTCTTCCCTATATTTTCCGGTCCAGTGTAGAAATCGGAACGAACTTCTCGCAGTAAATGAACCTTAATATGAACCAAATGTCATAGAAATTTCGTACGAAAATCTTGAAAGGGCTGCCAGCTATGATCATTTTGTAATTTTATTTAATTTCTTTACTGAGCGATTATGTCATTAGATTTGCAAATGGAAATGATCCTGCAATGAAAATTAACAACAAATATTAACGCTTTAAAAACTTGAAAAGTTTTGAGGGTGGTAACCCTAAAATTCTTTTCACCCGTATAACGTCCAGCGCAGTGATTCAATTGAAACGAAATTTACTGGTTGGGTTTAACTTAACGTGAAGCAGATTTGGTATGTGTTTTGCTTTGATGCTTACACAGGGTAACCAACATTAGCCATTTCCGTAAATATTGCACCAAAAGATGCTTCAAATTACGTTCTCATATGCAAAGAATTTGCAATAAAAATAAGAAACCAATTTCGAAATTTTTCGAGTTTTGAACATTTTTCGGATGGCAGCCTCAAACAACGTTTAACCGCTGAAAATTTCGATCAAACCCTGCGATGAGAACGAAATTCAGAGGATAAGTTGATTTGAGTATGAGTTTGTTATGTTATACTTATTGCTGCTTCGTTCGGACTACTTCGTTCGGGCTGCCAGCACTGAATATTTTCATCATTTGTGTTATAGTTGAGTTTTGTTGATTTGGATAAGGAATGGTTGATATGATTCTACAAAACAGTGTTTTACGTCTTTCCAAACTTTTTTGTCACTCAAAGAAAATTTCTTCGAAAATTAGTTTTCTAGCGGTTCAGGTGCGCTAGAGTTTTTTTTAAATATTAAATTGTTTAATCTTTAGTTTAAGTATTATGACTGAATCCAAATGGAAGTGATTTCATCTTTTTTTTGGTGTTTAAAGAAAATTTGTTCTTTCGTCTTGTGTGTTTTTACTAATGTTCGAAAAAACATTAGTATAAAAATCAAAAGAACATTCGTAATCGATTCGGCCAACAATTCATATTTCTATATATATATATATATATATATATATATATATATATATATATATATATATATATATTTATATATATATATATATATATATATATATATATATATATATATATTATATATATATATATATATATATATATATATATATATATATATATATATATATACAGTGGCTCACAGCTTATTTGATACAGTGCTTCTTTAAAAAATTAAGTTGCAATAACTCAAAAAATAATAACAATATCAAAAAAATTTAAACAACATTTTGAAGACAATTGTTTGTTGTTTATTAAACAAGTTTATATTTGTTACAAAGTTGCTGTTTTACATCTTAAAAACAAAAAAACTAAAAATAATAACAAATTTCATGTCACAGCTTATTTGATACAGTTTGATTAAACATTAAAATTGTTGTGAATTATGAGGTTTCCAGTTGATTTCAATACTTTGTATGATAGTCCTTAGACTTAAGCAGAGCCTGGAGCCTATTCGGCATTGAATTAACGAGTTTTTTTGTGATGTCAGGAGTAATTTTTTGCCATACCTCTAGCAGTGCTTTCTTCGGGTCTTGTTTGTTAGAAATCTTGTGTTTTCTAATATTGTTATCCAACAAAGTCCACAGATTCTCAATGACGTTCATATCTGGTGACTGTGCCGGCGGAGACATCAAATGATGGCAATCCCAAATTGGCCAGGACTGCACGATTCCCGACTTGTGGTTTGGATCGTTGTCTTGGTACAACCGAAATTGGTTGCGAATACCCAGTTTTTCAGTGTTTTGCAGCAAATTGTTTTTGAGTACATCAAGGTACTTTGTTTGGTTCGTCGTTTCCTCAATAAACTTTAAATTTTTGACTCCGGCTGCGGACATGCAGGCCCAAACTATCACATTACCACCACCATGCTTCACAGTAGCTTTCAGGTTCTCCTTGTTTGGCTCAGTGTTTGCCTTGTGCCAGACATATGACATTCCGTCGAAGCCAAAAATGTTAAACTTGGACTGGTCCGCAAAAATAACCGTATTCCATAACGCGGATGGCTTTCCCACATGCTCTTTGGCAAAGGCAAATCGGCTTATTGTATTTTTTTTGGAAATGAAAGGCTTCCTACGAGCTACTCGGACCCTGAAATCATGGTTGCGAAGCACTCGTCGGACGGATTCAGCACTACATGACTTCCTTAATTCACGATGAACCTCAGTAACCAATTTTGGAGCGGAAATCTTTGTGTTTGCTTTCACTTTCCTTACAATGTATCGTTCGTGGGATACGGTGAAAATATTGTTTGGCGCATTTGTCCTCTTATTTTCTACCCGGTTTTCGTGTAGGAAGCGCTCAATTATGTGCTGAACTATAGAGACACTCAAATTCACACTTTCAGCAATTTTTCGAACACTTTGTCCTTTTTTTAAAGTGGTTTAATACCAATTCGCGCTGTTCAATTGTGGTGCGATGACCCATTTTACAATTTTGGCTCATTTTGGCACTTCAGCTTACAAGATCTTGCTAAAAATTACCTAAGCCAATGTCTAACATAATCAAAAATTCAAGAAACAAAAACAAGACAGATTAACGGCGCGACAAATAGAAGTGTATTCGCATTGAAGTGTCTGTATCAAATAAGCTGTGAGCTGCAATTTTTCTGCGCCAGTGGTATTTCTCTTTTACCGGACGCCGAGGAATATTGCTGGAACATTTTTTGTGTGCATTCTATTCGTTGAACATGCATCTAGTCAAGTACGTTTAAATTTTTTGGATAGGGTTCTCAATTTCAAAGTTACAGTGATTTCCATTTTTAAATAGTCACTGTATCAAATAAGCTGTGAGCCACTGTATATATATATATATATATATATATATATATATATATATATATATATATATATATATATATATAGCCTTGGCCAAAAGTTTGAGCCCACCCTATTTTTCGGTTTTAGATTAAAAATACTTAAATGCTCGTTATTCATCGGTTGTTCCTCATCGGCGAAGCTACTTGTTAACTGCAATAAAATGATTTTAGAAAGACTCTTGAAAAACCCGGACACGGGATGAGTAATAATGGAAAATTCCGAAATTTTCCTACATAAGCCTTTGCAGTTTGTTGGTCTGTTATAGTTTGCGTACGCTGTTTAAACGATCAACAGTGATTCATTTAGTGAGTTAAAATTCTTTGTTCTCGAAAATGTCCAAAACAAAGGAGGTAAGTTCAGATATGCGTGCACAAATTCAATTGCTACATGCAGAAGGGTTCAGTTCGAGAAAAATTGCCGTACGGCTTGGATGTTCGCGGGGAGCGGTTCGCTCGTCTATTTGACGATTTGAGCAAACCGGTTCGCATAAGGATTTAAGAAGGAGCGGTCGAAAGAGAATAACAACCGTACAGGGGGACCGTTTGATGGTACGTGCATATTTGAGATATCGGAAAAAAACATCTGCGAAGTTAGTTGCTGAGCTGTCCGACGAGTTTGGGAAAAATTTGTCATCCAGAACAGTACGGAGACGCCTGTGCAAAAAAGGGCTGAGACGCTGTAAGGCGAGAAAAAAGCCGTGGCTGTCACAAAAAAATCAGAAAATTCGACTAGACTGGGCTCGGAGGCATCAACATCTGACCGAAGAAGATTGGTCGAATATTATCTGGTCAGACGAATCTAATGTTGAATTAAGTTCTCAAAATGCTGTGTGTTTTTATCTGAAAGCATCTAATAAGCTCAAGGTTAGATGCATTTTATTTAATGGGCTATTTTCAAGGAGATGTTTTTTTCACTTATTGCAGATTTTTGGAACACCGGGTGCGGTCTTTGTGCGACGACGAATTGGTAAAGCGTACCAACCACAGTATGTGGTAGCAACTGTGAAACACGGAGGAGGCAGCATAATGGTTTGGGGTTGCATGGCTTCAAACGGAGTTGGAAGTTTGTGTTTGTGTGAAGGTCGAATGGATTCTTCAAAATACATTTCAATGCTTGAAAATGTACTTTTTGAATCGGCCGTCAAGATTTTTGGGGAAACCAATCTTGATCATATTTGATTCCAGCAAGACAACGCACCCTGCCACAAGTCTCGTGTTGCAATGAGCTTGTTCCGTGAGCATCGTGCAGATTTGTTAGAATGGCCTTCTCAGTCTCCAGATCTTAACCCGATCGAGCATTTATGGAGCATTCTGAAAAGAAGGATCCATGACCGACCCATAACTTCCAAAGCAAGTTTAATTTGTGCTTTGAAAGAAGAGTGGGAATCAATTACTTCGGAAGAATGCAAACACCTAATTTTCACTATGCCAAAAAGAATCGCTGCACTTATTAAAGCCAAAGGAGGTCCAACGAAATATTGACTTATTTTAATAAAACACTATGAATACTAATTATATTTGACATTTTCTTTCAACCAATATCAAAGCACTTTGATTTTTGTTACTTCTCTGGGGTGGGCTCAAACTTTTGGCCAAGGCTATATATATATATATATATATATATATATATATATATATATATATATATATATATATATATATATATATATATATATCATCTAAAAATTTTAGTGAAACTGAGATATTGAACTGAGATTTTTAGGATACATTTGTGTATATGCAAAATAGTGCCAGATCTCACAAAAAGTTGATAATCTTTAACCCTTTGGCGCCTGCGGCTATTATAGTGATATTTTAAATATACCTATTTTCCTGTCAAAAAATAACTTGTGCAAAAAAAAAAATTTTCGGGTATGCATTTTTAACGTGTTTTTAATATGAATATGATGATGTTTTTGAAATTTTGAACCCTGTGTGTTTGCTAGGCGGCTCAAATGAAAATGGGAAAATTTGAAATTTTTTGAATTGCGATAACGTTTTATGAGATCATCAAATCAATGTGAAACTTACACGATGTATTAACGTTGTTAAATTGCACATTCTAATCGTGCTGTTAATCCTGTTGCTTCGGCAGACACTGAAAGTGAAAACATTCAAACCATCGAATCTCCTAAAAAATAACCGTTTCTTACAATAAAAACCATCTCGTATACAAAGTTTATGCTTTGTCTACACAATCAAAGTTAAACTTTGGAAATTTCATGCCGGATAAGAACGGTAACCCTTTCCCATTTTACCTTTAGTTTTAGCATCAAAAATTTCTGTTCACGGGATCTCACGAACCAATAATCAGATGCAGTTGAAATCTACAGAATACATTGGTTGTAATTATGACCAGGTCTGATAGAGGTCCGATTTTGAATTGTGGGCAGCTCTGTGCCAGTGGTACAAGCTTGAAAAATTGCAAAGAAAAAAAAACTGCTTTTTGCACTATGAATTTTGATCCAGTTATCCGATTTTCATTAAATTGACACAGTAGCTGAACCTTACTTTAAGCCATGTTTGATAGAAATTTGGTTCAAAAATTAGATTGGTGCTGACAGCTATGGTAATCTTTTGTCCTATGTTTTAAAAATTTGCTCAGGAAAATAAAGCTTTTTGCCCTTTTACTTCCAGTGCAGTTATGATATCAATACGAATTTCATACAATTGATGGAACTTTATAGAGTTATTATTTAAGCCGAATGTGGTTGAAAAGCCACGATAGGGTTGCCAGCTATTGTTGGTTATTTGCAATATCTTAGTTAAGCGATTTGATCGTTAAATTTTCAAATGGTAATGATATTGTAGTGACAATAAACAGCAAATATTGTTTTCGATTATTTGAAAAATGTTGCGGCTGGTTACCCTAAATTTCTTTATACTCCTATAACTTCGAACGCAGTCATCGGATCGAGATGAGATCCACAGGGTATGTTAATTTCAACGTGAAGCAAATGTGATACATTTTTGGCTTTGATACTGGCAAAAGGTTCCCAGCACGAGTAGTTTTTGGTTTTTTTGGATCAATAAATGCTTACAGCTAGTATTCACAATAAAAATAAATAGCCAATGTTTCAATACCCAAAGTTCTGCAAATTTTTTGGATCGCAGCAGTAAGTTTCAACTTCAATTACAGTGCTGCAGGTACTGAGCATTTTCTTCATTGATGTTATCTGAGATGCTGCTTTCAAAATTTTTTGAAATAAGCAGCTGATCACGAATATAATTAACAAGTGTTTTGCTGTCATAAACTTCCTTTCTTCCCGTTAATATTCCTTGAATGTTCTTTGATCTAGCTGGGGCTTGACCTGCCTCTCACTTTACCCACGACAATGGTGACTAACCGGCACCATATGTCACGCGATGGTAGCAGGTCAGGCTAAAAGTTATGTTGTGGTGGCGGCTGTTCACAGCTGTTCCACGAGCCGTAGATACCTTAGGCGTAATGACACACTGACGTATTAGTGATATGTTAGAGAAACTACAGAAACACAAAGTGATACGTTTAGTATGTAGTCAAGTCACCGGGTTTGAAGTTATGTCCAGTCTAAATACCAACTTCCTCTCATATGCCAACATACTCGTT